>OZ022581.1:16155026-16260026 GCA_963669155.1 Arbacia lixula | reverse complement strand
AGCACATGTATTCAATACAAGATTGATGGCGTGCTTCACTTTTACGACCGTAAACAGACGTACAGGCGTTCATCCATCCCAGGCATTTGCAGGCACCCCTCCCTCTCCCTGTCTCTGTTTCTCTGTCCGTATTTCTCTCTCTCTCTCTATATATATATATATATCTATATCTTTCTCTCTCTCTCTCTCTCTCTCTCTCTAACAATTATATTATTGTATGCCTCTCTTTCTAGTTTTACCCCCCCCCCCCTCTTTTTTTGAAATGTCCTTTTATATCACATTTCCCTTTCTCTGTCTCTCTGTCTCTTTGAGACTAACCAAGGAGATTCAGTGAACAAATTGTACAGCTTAAACTCTAACTGACATGATTGTTTATCCAAGCAATGCTTGTATACCGATTCATCCTGCTTCTATTTATATAATATTCGACTCCGATTATAACTATCTCTCTCTGTATAAACATTTATATGTAAATAAAAAGATATATATTAAACATATTCCTTCATGTTCCACTTTGATAGATATATACTTTATTTATTCACATAGTGAATATATTTTATATGATTCTGGATATATGGGTAGAAAGATTGATAAACAAATGAATAGATAGCATAGAGGGTGAAGGAAGAAAAGAAAGAAATAAAGAGATAAATTCATATTATATTTCATTTTATATTTTCATTTTTTAATCAGTATTTGACCCAAAAATATGCAATGAAGTTATAAAAACCAGCAGCAAAACAATAATGGTGAAAAGACGGTGGCGGACACGATAGTCATGATTTAAATCTTGAAATAATGATATCAAATATTTCCTGCATAATAAACCTGAAACGGGTATAATTTATATTTATTATCATATATCATAGGTTGTACGGAATGAAGAGTTTGCGGTTTACAGTTGGCACGCTCAAACTTTTCAAACTTTCGAGCATTTTGGTCGTAAAGTAGCAAAGGGGACCAAACTTTTTGGGGTTGAGTAAAGAAGGAGAAAGATTGATGACAACGAAAATGGCAGTCACACCACCAAAAGGAACAGCTCATTTCTCTAGTCTTTTCCTTCTATCATAGATCTTCAGCTTCTGGCAGACAGTTCGTGTTATGGCAATAGCGCTTTATTTATGACCATTACTGTTTATTTTTTGGCGAACTATTATCTGTCGGTTCGATGGATCAAGAACTAGTGACGGCTGGCACCACATAAGATACTAAACAACAATTCTTGTAAGATCAGTGTACGAAGTTCGTGAACTCGACTTAACTGTGGTGGAATGTGGGCGTACTGCTTTCATGAATTAAATGAATTTTATAATGTTTTATTCAGAAAAAAAATTACAGCACAAAATCATGAAAATAGCGACACTTCTGTGAGAGTAACAAGTAACACATACAGTTCAATACATGCCAAAGGTTTGCCCTTTCCTTGGTTTTTCATTTGGTCGAATGCCCTAGCCGACGTAAAGTGTTGTCACGACCTGCATGAACACGATGAAATAATAAATGACTCTCCACAAAAGTTGCCATCGAGTCGCAGGTCTAATCGTGCTTAATCAAAAACCTATCATGCACTCAGGAAATCGTCCGGTGAGCTACGACATTGAAGGACCACCCAAAACTTCTTTTACGACTATCGCGCGACAATTAACGAAGATTGCAAGCAAAGTACATGTATATTTGCTGAGTCACGCGGATCTTGAATATAATTATTGTACAAGTATTATGAAAGACTGACCCTACTTTACTAGCCTAGCATAATACAAACATCTTGCTCGATAATCTCCTAGCATCAATGCAAGATCTTAAATAGTGTCCTAAGTGACTTGAGTAATATCAAGAGAGGACACATAATGATGGCAATAGACAATCACACCCACCATGATCGCCAAAAAGACAATAACGCACCTGCTAGTATGTTTGCAAACAATTAAAGTATATCAATCTTGTCAGCATTATTAATGCAAACCAAATCAGTTTCTATTGTATTCTTATTACAAATTTGAGTTGTCGCATTCCAGTGCAGCGACCCATCACTGATGTTGATGAATGGCTAAAAGTTATTTATAGTTTAACATTCAGGAAACAGCCATAAATGTTTAATCTTATTTGATCTTATCTTCCATCGAACTCGACTGTACTCATTATGATATAACACCGGTCTCAAAAGACTGACAACAGTTCTTTCCCATCAAACTCTAAATGTACAGTCAGACGCATTATACTAATATATCAAATTGTTCAGGATGAAGTACACATGTACCTTGCTTTCGAGTGACGTTTCCTTCCATATTTCGATGTCTTTCGACCATGTTGGCGTCCGATAACTTCTCCACTCTCCTCCCCACGGTATCGCCATATAAAGGGAAAACATTTGGAGGTTGTGATGTCAAAAGGATTATTTATGAACGCAAAAGTTTGAGCCAAACTTTTCACTAAAAGTAACATAAAACAAAAACACTTAGCGCATAGTACCATTGGGACAAGAATGGGCCAAATTTACGATCTCCTGCTACTTTGTATCGTAAACACTAACGATTCTTTTTCTTTCTCACTTCAAAAGGGATGCAATAAAATTGTAATCTTCTGCTATTTTCCCCGCCAAACTCTCGACTCCAAAGCGAGACTAGAGTCATAATTCTTCCTGTGTGTGATCTTCTGTTTAGCAAGTTGACTGTGCTCGTTCTACAAGCAAGCTAAACAAGATGAACAATGTCACTGGCAATCATTCACCATTGTTCACTAGACTGTTTTAATACACTTGTGACAAGAATTCCTAAAGCAGTGAGCCTGGATCGGTAATAACCTTCTTTGGGAGGAAAGTTCGGCAAACTTGACCAAAGTTCAATGGCCTGAGATTCAAATGCACCCATGTTGAATCCGTTTATGGAAACACATTTTTACAATATTTGTTTTCTGAAAATGTTTGATGAAACGATGATGATACAAAGGGTTTTGGAGGGTTTGTGGTGTTGCAAAGGCAGGTGCTATCTGTCCAGTTGTAAAACAATATCATTGTCAGTACCTGGAACTCTGTAATAATGTCATAATGAGGTCTGAGAGATGACATTTTAATTTTAATTGGAATAATACCACAAACTAACAATGTGGGTATTTTCAAAAGACAACCCCCCCCCCCCCATGATGCATAATTATAACACCATTATTCAATATGACTGATGCATACATGTGCAATGTGCGTGGATAAAACACATTTTCAAATGAAGATGGTGTTGGTTCACGTTTGTATATACTTTTTATGGCAAGTCAGTATTAACTGTTCCAGATCTAGTACCCCATTCTAAATACGTGCACACTGACTGCGTATTGACCATGTTTATTGGGCAATTTAAGCATCCTTGTTGTAGAAAATCAAATCCTGAAAAGGAGAGCATGTCTACGTAACCGTTTTAAGATAAAAGGTACCGCTATCTCTATATAACTTATATGTAAATCGATGTAGGGAATCAACGCACGATGCGAATATTGCTCCCATTGAACGCATGCACCGTGGAGCGGACTTATTGCGCACACCGATAGGCTAAATGTTTCGGACGACCAGCCCAAGCCTCCCCCAAATCTACTGATCCCATTAATTTCGCTTAAAGACAATTTCCAGCTCTAGTGGGTGGAAACAGTATATTCTTCCAGTTTTCGTGGTGTTTTTTTTTTACCCAAAACAAAATGACCTCCAAAAGGGACACCCTGCTCATATCCCGAGAGGGGGTCGACAGTCTGAACCAAGTATAATAACAGGTAGGCCCAGGATGTGTAAGTTGTTTTGATTTTTGTTGACATCTCCCTGGTAGGCCTACTCGTATTTCATGTACACCATGTACATGTATATTCCCAGGGTGTGTGCAATTCCACCCCCCCCCCCCCCCCCCCAACAACCCCCACCCCCACCCCTGCACTAGCCTGTAAACACACACAAATCCAAGCACTCGTAATACGGAGTGTTTTCTCGACCGAATTTCTTACGCTGACACTGATTCGTCCATTTACCTAATTTACATAATTGATGACGTGAATTAGACCAATCACAAGGGGCAATAGTGCAACCCTAAGAACGAATCCATGACAACCTAAACAGCTCTACAAGAAAATGACGAGCTGCGAATGATTTTATCGAAATTAAATTCAGCAAAATATGAAAATGATGGATATTCAATGAAGGAGACAAAAGTGGCATAATTTTCAAGGATTCAGCATTTAGATGGTAAGTTTGGAGAAATTTGTGCTCTCTTAATATTGATTTTTGCACGTTGTTTCTCATTTCACATCCACCGTTCCATTCTAACGAAAATGCCGGGATGTATTGTAGTAGGCAGTCCCGTACACTCATATTTACGTACTGTTCGTCGCTGAGAAAATGCTCGGCGTTAATTTTAATTTGAAGTCTAAAGTTACGTCTAATGATTGCATGGCTTTACACATCTTTTTAAAATCTAACCTGCTCTATCATTTTCTAAATATTTCATGGAAATAGGCTGGTCATTTTACAATATCATGACATTTGACATGGACATGGTACGTGGACCACGGCACGGTGACTTAAAATTTTTACTTTTATGATGTGGGTGCCCATGGCCATGGTGCCTCAATCTAACCGGTCCCCTTGTGTTCTTGTGAATATACTCGTGCCAAGATGAACAGGCGCAATACTGAAAGTTCACTCACAGATCAACAAAATGATGCGCTTTAAAGAACTATTGTTTTATTGCAGATTAGCAAGAATTTTTTGGAGAAATTGCGCGTCGAATTACATCACAAAAATTATTGCACATCACTGAACCTTGAAACTGGCCCCTATCGATAATAATGCGATGGCTTTGTCAATCTAGTGGAATGAAAAATTGACAGGAAACTCCTTCTTCTTCGGGTATTATGCACTTTACCGACTTGAGTCCCACCTCTAGCAACGAGGTTAAGAAGGTTAGCAACGAGTGCCTGACGTCATCTGGATCAATCCCCGCTGTGAACTGACTTGAGTGATTGGGTCCCTACACTACAAGTTTTAGGTCGAGATACAATTGCCATGGGTTTCTACAACAACTCACTAGTATCCAGAGTGTTTTGGGTGACGATATCCATCCGCTGAAACACCTAGTTCTATTCTACAAACTGTCATAAATACCTTAGAATTAGGGTTAGGATAGCCAATTATAGGTCTTAGGTTTAGGGTTAGGGTTATGTCTAGGTCTAGGTTTTTTTTTAAGGTCGAGCCAATGATTGATTTACCTTCAATTATAAATCCGTCTTTCACACATCCAACTCCAATCAATTATCCAATTCATTATCTCCTCGCCGATGGTTAAAAACCACTAGAACAAAAAGCAAAATTATCCCACAAGTTCCTCAAACATTGTTCTCTCCACGATATTCATCGACGTGATCCAATTGCAAGAAACTACAACACAATTTCACCATGAAAACATGATTTCCTGGACAATCGCTACGATTCTTGAACTGCATTTAACTAGTATACAGTTAACTGCCGGCAGCTTCGTTATAGGGCTTTCACACTGAAGTCAATGCAATGGAAAACATACCACGCATAGCTCGCAGTCGCGGTCAACTACAAAGAAAAAAGTGCACATAATGCGCGTATTACACGTGTCATAGATGCGCTGATAGTTTGATACCAAGCTCCATAGACACACATGTAGACTTTGGACTTTGATTATTTTTCATGCTTTTTCACCTGAAAATAGTTCCAGATTCTCATTCACAAATAATGTTTTAGCTCATTAATTAATTAATTGTTGTCGTTGGCTGATTTTTCAAACCTACTACAGACAGTATGTCTGAAAGCACTTGTAATTTTTTCTGGTGACAGAGGTGCTTAGGGTAAAGAATTTGTCTTGGGGTATCGCGACAAAGTCATTCCCGATCCGATAAACCATACTGAGTCTGTATGCAGTGCGTCTTGCAGACAGGCTAGGCCATTTCAGCTTGGTTATCATGCTGGTTAGACTGCTAGTTAAAACTAGTTTAAAACTATCTGTGATTGATGGAAAAATCACGGAAGTACGTACACAAATTGAAAAACAGTTATTTTGAGAAAAAAAAATGTCCACATTTTGCCTAATTTTTCCTTCTGAATATCTTGTATTAGATAACTAATGGAAATGCGTAAATACACAATAAATTGTGCATTCATAACCTTCGAAAATGATAGAATCACATGTGTTTGTTGCTGCACCATATTTAATCTGCAAAGCCCATCGATAGTACAATGATGTGGGTGTAGAAGAGATATCACTTTTTGTAGACAAAATTGGCCTGAAACATAAAAATTTTCTGTTGCTTTGGCCACAATGGAAACTTGCATTGCTCTCCCCTAGTTACAGACAACTCCGAGGCTGTGTCTGTAATCGTGTCTGACATCTCAGTGGCTTTATAATGTGTGCTCGCACGCTTTCCAAAAATCCCTTTCATTGACATGCTGACCAAATCATGGTTGTGCCTGTGACCAATCAAGGGCAAATGAGACCCGAATCATGGCATAAAAATTACGGATTTGGAATCATAATATTTGAATTTCTGTGGTTACTGCCAAATGATTGCATGGAATTTGTTATATCATCATTTGGTAAAGTACAATATTTACAATTGCTAAGTTACAAACATATTTATTTTTTTATTGTGCAATATCATGAGAATACTTCTGAAAAAGTTTTCTCAGTGACCAAATCATTGGCAGTTTATTGTATAATGCTCTACCATTCTTTTCAAATGTGTATTTACCTGCAAATGGAGGGGGGTTAGCTTGTGGATCACTAACCATAGATTGTATATCTCTATCGTATATACCTTAGGTCTGCTGCGTGTGAGTGCCTGTGAAGAAGCACCATGCCTACTGGATTTGAGAAGCAGACCGCCCAGCGGGCCACAGACTGTGGGGAGACTCCGGCCTACGACAGCAGAGTCATGGCCCCCAGGAACCCCAAGCTGATCAAAGGGCCCAAGGAAGAAGAGAAGGTACAAAATTATGGTGTTTTATATTGCCGAGTTCTACTTGATATCAGAAATAACTAGCGTAGGTGATCTTGAATTCTGAATATACAGGGATATGCAATCTATTAATAAGAATCAATATTCATTTTATTTCCACTCATAAAACATGATAGATTACATTGTGATATGAACATTACAAATCTTCAAACATTTTACAGATAAATAGATAGGATAGTCAAGAGAATTTTAATCTGCGCATTAATTGATTTAGTGAAAAATTACTGACTACGGTATGTAAATTGTGGAGTTTGTATTTGTGCCTCTTTGCATTTACCTACCCCTGTAGATGACACCATCTTCATTTATGAAAGAAGTATCACAGACAACAGAGGAGAAATTGGCCAATACACACACCATGCACATACCTAAGATCATTGAGCTCCTGGACATGGGTGAAAATACTCATCAGAAGGTAAGGTTTTTTTTTTTTTCTTTCTTTCTTTTATACCACAGTGCATATATTTGTATTTGATTATTTCTCCCTTTTTGTGATAGTCCTAATTAATCTTTAATTCCATACATTTTCTGTACATTCATGCGTACTATGTTACAGAACTTCTTATTGGTTTAAGAAGTTGTATTCCTTGTTAATGACCAGAGTTGCATTTTGTTAAGTGTAAATCGTTGATAAGAATATGAGCATTGATGATATTTCCAGGTTCTGTTCCTGGGTCAGTTCTCCTGTACAATCGTATTTGAAATGTGCATGTAGTAAGCACTCAAGTGAGTTTAATTATTACAACAAAAGCTTAGTTAGAGGGTAAAGTGTGAGGCCTTCTATGCTGCTGGAAATCAAGGTCTGCCACATGAATCATTTGATATGAATCATATTACAGTCAAACCTGTCTTAGCGACCACCTGTCTGTAGTGGCCACTAAAATAATTCCCCCGGAGAGAGATCATGTGTTAAAGAACCTGCCTATAGCAACCACCTGTCTATAAAGGCCACAATTTTTGTTTCCCTTGGGTGGCCCCTATACACAGGTTTCACTGTACTCTGTTTTGTATTGCCTAGTTGTCATTGATGTTACTTTGCGTAGGATCCCATCCCGATCAGTGGTATTCTATGTCTTCTTCTTCTTGAGTCACTTTACCATTCCAGCCAAGTACTAGACGCAGCATCTGGCTTCGGGGCAGGGAAAAAATACACGGGGGCTTGGGGCGATTATGCTCCAGAAATGGTTTAAAGAGCCCTAGAAAATGTTATAAGAGCCCCCCAAATTGCCATAGACACTATGTAAAAATGTAGCCAAATCAGCCAATGTGCTGAAAAAGTAGCCCCTCCAAAATTTTGAATTTATTTTTTCCCTGCTTTGGGGTTGAACTCCTCTAGGTGGGGTCAGACCAGCAAGTGGTCCATCATCTGTATTCTTTGTATGGATATGTAAAGCTATCACTTGGATCTCACCTTGTTTGAAATTGAAATGTCTTTTTCTGTCACAGTTCTCGATGGTTGACATTGATGAGCCTCTGTTCCAGCCGTTCCCTTCAGAGATCACTTTCCAGCAGTTTGAACCACATGTCATCTACGAAGTGCCCCTCCTACTCAGGAACAATGACAAGGTAAAACAGGAAAAATAAGATTCTTTCAAGTTGATGTTTATAACCATGACAATCTTATTCCATGTTCTTACATTGAATACATGACCTAGAACATGAGCATTCAAATTCAGCATGTCCCACACCTGATTTTGACATTGAGTTGAAAATTGTCCATGCGAAAGGTGAAGCAAATGAGTCGGTGAACATTTTCACTGAGGAGGGAAACGTACAAGAGAGCGGAAGAGATTGGCACTATATTCATAATTCCAACCAACATTTAGTCAAACTTGTGCATACATCCTGTTGATGTTACTAGGTCTCAAGACTTGTGAAAGTATACCAGGCTGACTCTCCGTACTTCAAGATCATCAGCCCACCGGACGTGACAACCAAAGTGGCTCCTGGCATGGCCACTATCTTCAGGATCCTCTTCACTCCCTCAGAGAAAAGGGTGGGTCTTCTCTTGAATCTCTTTTAAAATTAGTTTAAGATTTGCCCCTTTTAGATAATTATTGTTATTTCAAGTATGGATTACCATCAACAGGAAGGGAGACATTGGCAACAAAAGTCTCATTTTACACTCAACTCATCAGGGTAAATGAGTCCAACCAGTTAACTGATCTTCCCATTTTTTGTCTGATAAGAATATAATGGTGAACACACTTTATTTTTAAATGATTATGTAAAAGTATGATTTCTAAACTGATGTGCTCAATATTGTACTTAGTTTTTTAATTGATTCTAAATGACTTTGCAAAAAACATGTGCTAATGATTTCCCCAAGAGGAATTTACTTAATTGTTGTCCTGATTATTTGCTTGTTAATTTATTTGCTAGTTGAGTGCTTGCTCGATCGCCCAATTGATTTATTTATTACAATTTTTATTATGACATGACAGGACTACATCCATGAGGTGATCTGCATGACTGAGAGAGAGAAGTTTGTTGTGCCTGTGAGGGCCATCGGTGCCCGTGCTATGCTAGACTTCCCAGATGAAGTCAACTTCTCCATGTGCCCGGTGAAGTACCCTAGCACCAAGACCCTCCTAGTCAGAAACATTGGCAACAAGGAGGCGCACTTTGCACTTTACTCATCAGGGTAATTATCTTTTTTTCTGTCTGGTTTTTATCTTTAATATTTGTGTGATCATTTTGCATGCGTCCTCGTTCTCATGAAAGGGAAGGGAGCCTGGTGGTGATGATTACAATACCCATAATCGGAATTGATTTTATGATCGCGTGAAGGGATTAGCCAGAATGATAAAGTCGTTGAAAGCAACCGACTGGCACTCATGCTTACAGCAGAAGGTTCTGCCACGATCACAGACTCTACAATCATGACCACTGCTATCCCCTTGTAATAAGCTTGTCACATAACCTATAAATGTTGTGTTCTCTGTCCATATATCTGCAGGCCATTCACTGTGTCTCCAGAGAATGGTATCTTACCCGTGAATGACAGCATCCAGGTGGAGTTGACCTTTCAACCCTTGACCATTGGAGACCACAGTGATGACCTGATCATCAACTATGATACAGGTAAAGAAAGACCCACCAAGAAACAACAACACTTGACTTGTGTATGTTACTTTTCAATGCCCCTCTTAGTTGTACAATGTACAATATGTTTGTATGTATTGCAACCTGTGGGTAGATTCTGATATTCTGCTTTTGTGAATGTAGGAATTAAACTAGTTACTTTAATATGCAAATACATTCAATACTTGATATGATCCACCAGGTGAAGACATCAGCGTAAACCTGTATGGTGGTGCCTTTGATGCCAACGTCCGGCTGGACAAGAACTCTCTGCGGATTGAGAACACCTACATCTCCATGGCAAACCAGCGCACGGTAACCGTCTCCAACCGCAGCGATGTCATCGTCCACTACAAGTGGAAGCAGTGTGCCACGTCAGAGGAGGAAGCACAACAGAAAGATGGGTAAACAGATCTCTTTCTAACTTTGATTAGAATGTAATCTGAGTGAAAGATATATTATGGATCCATGTATTTATTCTTTTCTTTTCTTCCTTATGTAGTATTTATTAGTACACTCTCACCTTGCAAACTTACAAAGAAGAGCTGATATTTGTGTTTATTAACTGAAAGCTGATCCTTTCAGCATGTGCTCCTAATCAGTGCATATAGGGACACGGGTGATCTTAACTTTGCTCTGGGGCATTCCTGTTTTAAGTGTCCTTAATAGACAGGTGGTCTTGATAGACAGCAGTCACTGTGGACAGGTGATTGTGATAGACAGTGGTCTCTCTCAACAGATTTGATTGTATTTTCCAGTACTTGATGTGTGTATGTAGTCTTGACTGTATGTTCTTGTTCTTCCCTGCAGGTTCTTTGGTCACATAGACTCTGAGGAGCAAGGTGAGCATGATGCCTTCCTGCAGGAGTGCATCATGGACCCCACCCTCAGGGACAGGATGGCCATCCTCACACGCACCTTCCAGAACAGACGCACTGTGAGTACAGTCCGGGGGGAAACGTGGCTTCTCCCACTCTGGATGGGTAGAGTCTTGAGTAGAAATTAGAAAGGAGAGAACACAAATACTGCAAGTCTTGTAGATTTCAGTGGCAGGTGTAGTTACAAACCAACTGCTCTGAAGAGAATCAAGTTAAGTGGTCATGATAAACGTACTCACCTGCACCCTCAAGAGCAGATGGACCGTGAGTACATTCCAGAGAGCATTGTAAATGTAGATTTAGATTCTTGGGTAGAATGAAAAAAATGAAACATAACTTTTCAAAGTCTTGTAGAATTTGATGAGACAAGACATGGTTTGATTGTTGTTTGGATCCCCAGATGGAAAATTTTCTTGGTTGTTAATGTAGATCATTAAGCAGAATTCATTAGGGAATTCAGAACATGGAAGTCAGAAAAGGGATTCATTATGTAGGTTCTCATGCAGAGTGCAGAGAAGAAACACAACTTAGTGAACTTTCAGGAGATTTATGAGAAGGTTGGTAGGTATGGTGCTCACAATTTAACTCTTACCTTTTATTTCGTGCTCAAACTTTCTAATGTCTTTTTCAATCACCATTAATTTCTCCTTTACAGCTGATCAAGGGTGATGAGCTGTACTTCTCTGACGAGGCTTTCACCATCATGCCCCTAGAGGGCGACATCTGGCCCAACTCAACGTGTGAGATCAACGTGATCTTCAAGCCTACCCAGGCCAAGGCTTACAACCACGTGGCGTACTGTGACATCGTGGGCCGAGAGACGAGACTTCCCCTTCGGCTGAAGGGTGATGGGATAGGACCGCAGGTCTTCTTCTCCTATGATACCATGAACATGGGACACATCTTCATCAACTCCAAGCATTCATATGAGGTCAGTATGCGTGAAGGAAACAACCCATATACTAAGACTCTAGGTGTAAGGCATGTCTTGATCCACATTTTCTAGAAGCAGCATTTTAAAATGCAGATACAAAAAGCGAATATGAACTTTTGTTTATATTAGAATATATGTCCAAATTATATTTGAAGAAATGGAACATAGTGAGTCAGCTGATGCATCATTTTGCATATTGATAGGCAACATTGCGAAACAATTGCAATTTAAATACAACTTTGGTTTAACCACAGAGTGAGCAGTTTAATCTGATGCTTTTATATTTGTAACCAGAAGTTATACTGTAACAAAATCAATAATGCTATATCCCCTACAGGTTGTGCTTGGTAACCGTGGTGACATTGACGCCCCCTTCCGCCTGGTGCCCTCAGACTCCACCTTCGGGCCCTACTTCTCCTTCTCCCCCAGCGCTGGGGTGCTGGAGCCAGGAGGCTACCAGGCCCTGGAAGTCACCTTCTCCTCCCCACACCTAGGAGACTTCAGTGAAGACTTCTTCTGGGAGATCGAGGGCTTGCCCTATCAGCACAAGCTCAACTTCAAGGGCTGTGTCATCGGACCCACCTTCCATTTTGATGTGCCACGCCTCAAGTTTGGCACCATCTCTTACGGTATACTTCTTGAACATGTGGTCATTAAGAGCACTGACATTGATATTTGCCAACTATAATTTGATTTTTTTTTGCATATTTATTTTTCTCATAATGCTGAATATTTTTGTTCTTTTATTCTTATGAATAAATATCACTTGTAAATAGATATAACTTTTCACATATTCAGCAATTTTACTTTTTAGGCATTGATACACAAAGAAAATTGAAACTAATGTTCATGCCCTTTTCAAACCTGAACTGGCACCTCTAATAATGGATCACTCTGATTTCTCCCGCAGGCTTCAAGAGCACCCAGGTGGGCACGTTGGTGAACACGGCCCTGGTGCCCATGGCTTTCAGCCTCCGTGTGCCCGGTGACGGAGAAGGGGAGGTGGTATCAGCCACGAGTGGAGAGGTCACCCTAGGCAGGTCCAACCCCAGCATCCCAGCCACAGAGTTCCAGATCGTACCGTCGGCTGGGACTGTCGACCCGCAGAGCGAGGTCAAGATCGAGGTGAGTCGCAGGAATAGATAAGTAACCCTTGACATTTCAACCGGTGCTTGCTGCTTCGGATGGATACCATATTGTATCCAGCAAAACATGTGGGACTTGCTTCTTGCCCTCGCTGTGAAGTAGCTCTTTGATTTTAACAACTTAATCACGTCGACACAATTCTTTTACATGATCTCCAAAACAAACAAGAATGGGACCACACTGCATCATGGCAGGATGGGCCTGCCATGATTACTGAACCTGTAATCTCAACCACTATTTTAGCTTTATACATTGAAAAATGGTACTTCGCAGCTGCAGAGTGATATGGTATCTGAATTTATTCTTCTCTTTAGGTTGAGCTGACCTCCAACTCTCTGAAGAAGTATGACCTTGCCCTGGTTGTGGATGTGGATGGAGTGGGTGAAGAGTTGCTCTCCCTGCCTATATCTGCAAAGTGAGTATCACATCTTCATGTCTTGAAACTTATTTCCAAGTATATCATTCAAATATGTACTATTAAAACAGGAATGTAAATGGAACAATATGTTGGACCTTTCTTGTACTAATGTGTTATAAAGTGAATACATCCCATATTGACATATAAAGTGTGAATCAACTTTGGTTAATATTGTTTTGAAGGATTTGTTCATACCTTCACTAGAAATAAAGTGTAAATGTATATATATATAGGAGAGTAACAATAATCTTTCCTCTTCAGATGTGTGGTGCCATCAATCGCCGTGGTGACGCCCATTCTAGACTACACCCGCTGCTTCCTCAACCACCCGTATGAGCTGAGTGCTAGGCTGTGCAACGATACAGATCTCCCTGCCAAATATGACCTTGTTCCACAGGTGGGTCTCTGTAATTTATTTACTTATCTATTCTTATTGAGGAAAATAGTTGGGAAATTGATATTTATTAACTGGGCTGCTGGACATTTCTAATGTAGATTATTACAAGCATGTGAGGGTCTAATAACAAGGAAATCATTCTCCTCGACTCCCAGAGCCAGGGAATGACTAGAGTGCAAATCACCACATCAGGCAAATATGTCTAATATAGAGTTTGGATTTGAAATTTCAAATGAATATAGCGATACAATAAAAACATCGTAGGTAATATTAGTCTAGCTGTTGGACATTTGTACTCCAGACTTTTGCAAGTGTATTTGGAATGAAGACTAAGAAAAACGTATTTCCCTCAAGACATTTAAGGATAATAAATAAAGGACGTTCTAAACAATTTGTAAACACTGTATGCTATTGTTCTCTTGCTACCTAGGAGGTGGATGAGTACACGCCACTGCTGTTCAACAGCCCTGAGCCTACCGGTATCCTGCCCCCTCATACCACCCGCAGGGTACCCCTAGTCATCACCCCTCAAGCCCTGGAGGAGCTTGAGACACAGGCAGAGTTCAGCATCTTTGGCTCCATGGAACCCCCTCTGGTACGTCCCCTTAGAAGCCTCTTAGAATCTTCCCCTCTGCAAAGCGGCCTTTCTGCTTGAAATTTAGAATTTTGTAACATATGAATTATGCTAGGTTTACAGTTTTTCTCTCTTTGAGTTACTCTTCTGTATATAATGGAAATTCAACAAAGATGATATATGTTGTATTAAAATATGTTATTAAATATACAACTTCTTTATCTGCTTGAAACTCCCTCCAGTAGGACGGGGTAGAATTCTCCTCAAATGCAAACTGTTCTTCAGTACAGTATATTAAGGTAATGTTAAGTCAGCGTTCATGGCCAATTCAAGGTATATGCGGATGTACATTTTGATAATCACGATGTATAAATTGGCACAGTGTATGTGCGGACTTTGCACCGATGTCTTTATGATTGGTTTCATATTGGTTTCACCCTGATAATAACAAGCATTCTGTGTGTGTGTTCAAATATATTATGTGGAATCACTGTCTTTAACCTTCCTCTTGTTTCCTTGCAGCAAGTGACGCTGAAGTGTATTGGGGAAGGCCCTGTGGTCCATGTGACCCCAACAGAGCTTGACTGGGGCCAGACCCAAGTCTTAAACGATGTCTGCCGCTACGTCACACTGTCCAACGAGTCCCTCATCCCAGCCCCTTTCTCCTGCAGGATGGTAAGTCACCTTCTCGTTGTTTCTATTCAACAAAATGTTAGAAAAATACTTTTTTATAGGTCATGAGACGCCAGTGTATTTATTTGGGCATTTGTAAGACTATGACAGCAGAGAAAGGTGTCACATAATACTGTGAATGCATCAAACTGGCGTAGTGCAATATTTTAGTGGTCTTGTGTATAACTGGGAACAGATTTTTATTTTAGTCAAAAATGATTTCTAAGCACTAGATTTGTTAGCTGCTCCTTTATGGCTTGAAGTGTATTGTGCTATGAGCAAGAATACATGGTGAGTGTTATCAAATCTTATGTCCATATGGAAAACGTTAACATTGTATTTGTTCCCATTCGTAGATAATTCTTTACCCTCTATTCACTCTCCCCTTAGCAAATAAATCAGGATATGCTATATATTTCATGAGTATCTTTACTGAATTCAAGTTCCCAAATCCATGTAGCCATGCACTATGCATGGTTATTTTTAATTTTTTTAACCATACGCTTCTGATAGTGATGGTTTACCCTCTTGCAATGTTTCTTTGTTGCTTAGTTACGTCCCAACACCCTGTGGACACTGGAGCCAAGCGAGGGAGTCATTCCACCAGAGGATACTCTGCAGGTCAAGCTCACCGTCAATCTAGATGACTGCATCAGGTACATACACATACACCTAATGCAGTCTACTTACTAATAGTGATTTAAACATTTATATCACACAATTACTGTATTGATACGATAAAACTATGATTTGATATTACCCTGGCTTTAAAGGAGCTCCTGTGCCAGGCATTCAGTGAAAAGTTGAGGGTTTTTTTTTTCCATTGAATACATCTTGGGTGATAGGAAACTGGTGTAGGCACACTGACCTTGTCCAAAGATATTTAGCAGAAATGAAATCTCCTAGTATTTGAATGATATACCAGAGATCATCTTTTCAGGCCACAATGCTTTCAATGTATTCAAAGTACTTAAAATGATTGTCTTTTTCTCATATGTTTTGCCAGGGAGTTTTTTTTAGTGTGTTCTGAGACCAAGCTTTTAATGAGTTGCTAGAAGTAGGATCTTCTACTGCTTCCATTCCTCCCCTCTAATATAACCTGTATTCCAACCTGTGTAGGTTCCAGGACAAGCTAGCGATAGACTTCAAGGACAGCCAGACCAGGACGGTCAAGGTGCAGGCCTACGGTCATGGGACCACCATTGTCTGTGAGCCACCCATGACTCCAGCCATAGAGCTGGGACATCACTTCAGGTAAGACCACTTCTTATATTTGCCACAGCCATGTTGCATGAACACTATTGTAACTTTAAATTGGTTGTATGTACCTTGGTATCACCTCAAATGCATAAAGAGAGATTGATTTGTAACTGCCATCAAAATATGGGATTTTAATTGATAAAAGAGAGTGCATGCAGTGCTAAGTACGTAACAAAAATACTGAAAAAAAAGACATTCATGAGCCCTTCTACTGAGCAGCAGTGAGCCCAGCACCAGAACATTCAAGCTCTCTGCCAAGGGACATTAGGATTAAAGGATGAGTAAATAATTATACTGCTAGTGATTGAAAATGGCAAGCATGACAGGTCCTTTCTAACACAAGCACTTACCTGATATTGATTTCCCCCTTCCACCGAGCAGCAGCAAGCCCAGCACTAGAACCTACAAGCTGACAAACAAGGGGCGTCGCCACCAGCAGCTCTTCTGGACTACAGAGGGCTTCGCTCCTATCAAGATCAAGAGCAGAGAGCCAGACTACAACCCACTGGACGTCAAGTACCAGGTAGGCAGTGGAGATGGTGGACATGAACATGTTTATGTTTTTTTGAATTGCGACAAGTTGTGATAAACACCACCAATCAGAGGCTAGAAAGTACCTTTGACAGTCTCCAGGGACGTTCTTCCACTATTTCTATGGTTATGGTGATAGAATAACCATTGAACATGGACACTATGTTACGTTGTTTATGTGGATGGAAATGAACAGCAGTCTCCATTTAAATGAATGTCATTTTAAGAATATTTAGGCCAAAATATCAGAATTGTATTTTTATTTTTCACTTTCCAAACATTTTAAGTGGTTTTTTTTGTTTGTTTAAGGTAAAAAAAAAAAAATCAATTTGATACATTTGATGCCACTATATTGAGTGACAAAAAAAAAATAACATAGATATGTAGTTATTGTTCATAAAAGATGAGTTTGCGACATCTTTTCAAAATTTCTTTGCCAGAAAATGCCTCCCCCAGCCCCGCCTCCCAGACCAGTGTTCAGCCTGACGCCATCCCGGTTTGAGCTGGAGCCAGGAGAGAGCATTGAGGTCCAGCTAGAGGGAGAGAGCACAGAGTAAGTGTGGCCTGAGATCTGAGACCAGACACAGCAATTTGGGGGGAGGGAAGGAGATGTTAGGATATTTCCTTTGGTGCATAGTTACCACATGTTTTCCTTTTCCACAAAGGGGGGCAGCATGTTTTCGGATGGTCCATCCATCCATCTGTTGATCTGTTTGTTATCTAAAATAGGATACAGTATATATCTCTCTCACTCTCTTTCTTTGAGTCTTTCCTGACTCTGTCAATTCTTGACTTTCTCCCCTCTCCATTTCAGCATCATATTCTGGTCTCATCTATTAATCTTTCTTCACCCATCCATTAACAGGACAGTCATTTTGGTGTACGGATATGAAGTACCCCACCTAAATATCTGATGAACATCACTTCAGCAAGGCAACTGAGAAGTATCTGTTTTGTTTGCCTCCACCTTGCAGACCCAAGGTTGTGAAGGAGAGGATGCTGTGCCACGCCATCATTGGTCGGACTAGCGGCAAGGAGCGCATCATGAAGACAGACATCAGCATCACCTTCATCAGCCCCCTCCTTGACTTCTCCTCCAAGCAGGTGTCCTTCAGGGTTGACAAGGTGAGCTCAAGGAGAAGGAAGCTGTGTTCTCACTGAAGCGTTCAGTCAATGCCACTCACAGCCTGTAGTTTGTTTCCGCGCCACATGAAGAGAGTTGCTACACCACTACACACTGCTTAAATGCTAAATGGTGTGGTGAATAATTAGTGGGAATGACTCAATAGGATTGACATAGTGGCCAACAGTAGTGGCAAACCTCATGATTTGAATCCTAGTAATTTGAAAGGAAGCACGGAAATCAAATTGGTAAAAATTTGCATAAATTCAGACAAGTTATAAGAGTGTATGGACTTTTTAAAAGAGATTGTAATGACTGTTACTCAGGAGAATGTGTTTCTTTGTAACTGGAGAGAAAGTCTGACCATATGTCCACCAAGATCACTGTTTCCATCTTCTGTGAGAGTTGTGATGATATTTATTTAATTTTTTATCTGACTGAAGGATCGTCAAGTTCATGCTCAAATTCTGACTTTGAATGCATATTTGTTGCTTGTTATTTTTGTAGCACCCTGATGATGTGCTGACCATGCAATACAACGAGCTGACCATGACCAATGTCTCGTCCCTCCCACTGCATACCACGGTCTGCCTGGAAGATCCCTTCCGTCTGATTGAAGATGGTCAAGAACCCTTGACCACTCTGGTAAGTCCCTGTAGTAAGGGAGTGTTCAATTGTTTTTCTTGATTCTTACTTTCTATCAAAATAATATTCATGAATTATGTTCAAAATTGGTTAGGTTTCTACTATGTTATTAATCAACTATGTTTTCGTTCTATGATTATCTGTATACCGATAAACTAGACCCCATGTAAAACTACTTGTTAGATTAATGTGCTATTCTCAATGAATACCAGAAATTAATATATAATGTCTTTTGCCTTGTACTGTAAATAAGCTTGTGTAGTTAGTGTTGTTACCATGGGAATGGTCATCTTTCATCCCACAGGAGGTGGCGTTGGATGTTGGGGAGAGCAAGACCCTAATGATCCAGTTTGACCCCGCCTACCAGAACGACGCCCACAGCCGCATCGCTGAGAAGCTGCTTACTGTCACCTACCTGGAGCATCCTCACACCGTGAGTCTTGTGTCTTAACTCCTTTCGTGCCAGATAAAATCATATCTTGTATGATTTATGCATATCACTGGCTTAGAAATGTGACAGCTGCGCATAACATGTAAATGATGTGGGATGTTGATGTTTGTGGAGATGAGCCAATAATGGCAACTGTTTTTTTTTCAACAATTTGTACCTGGAAATGAAAATTATTTTGAGCTCTTATGAATTACATAATGGACTTTAAAAACTATTGTTTTAAAAGTAGCATTTATCTATGTACATGACTATGTCAGTCTCTGTGGTGAGGTCTAGATCCTGAACCAAACCTTTCGTTGTGAAAGAAAGTATTTGTTGTGTGCTATCAATGTGAAAATAAAGCTTTGTAGCTGAAAGTTCTCCCTCGTTCATCTGCTCATGTGTAGGACTACATCAGTCTCCGTGGTGAGGTCTACTTCCCCAACCTGACCTTTGAAAAGATGGAGGTCAACTTTGGCTGCATCCTGAATGACACAGAGGTGACGCGCTACGTCAACATCACCAACAACAGCCCCATGGCAGTCAACTACAGTTGGTCATTCCTGGAGCCCCTTACTCCCATCATGCTCTACCCGCTCCCCATTCCTGCCCCACCACAAGATCCTGCAGAAGGTATGAGTATTATCTGCATTATTTTTCAGTTAACTATTGATCTTTGTGCCTATGAAGATGGCCACTCTCAAAGTATGGCATTTTTCATCAGAGTGCTTTTTTATCACAAGATATATGCTGATAAAAAATTGATGTTGATTGAAAATCATCCATGATTTTCAAGTGAACTATTAATCTATATATTGGGTAGATGTGTGTAGATGGCCATTCACATTGCTGACAGCATTATGGTCACCTATGAATTTGTTGTACATGCATTCAGCTGTGTATAGTTTGAATCTCTGTGATATGTTTTAACAGCTTGTATGCATGACAGGGCTGCCATGTGTAAGCTAACATTAGAGGGTCATTTATGGTACTTTGATTGTATCATTTTCATTTATTTGTTCAGCATGATTTTTGATGTGTGTGTGTGAGATTAAAACTTCTATCCCTGGAGGTTTAGGTAGGAAATAATCATCAGGGAATTTCATTTTAATATGTCAAAAGAATTTTGTGTGCTTGTTCTACTATCGGATATGGTACACCAGCAACCAATGCTCGGTACAGAGTGTGTATATATCATTTATAACTATTTCGTACTGTGGTGGTTGGGACTTGTGATCGTGCCATCTCACAGTGCAGATCTGCAGGCTGTTAAGGGGAAGACCCATCACACATGCAGCAAAATAGTCATAGTGGTGCCTTTGATATCATTTTAAATGATTTACTATAAAATGGTAATTTTCAAGTGTATGTGTTAGCAGCCAACATTTTAATAATTATGGGAATCACTATCACCCTTAAATTTTGGTGTCATCACTGATTTTCGTGAAATGTTTAAGAGAGGAAGAATAATCTTTGAAATCAGAAATCGGTTCCCCAATTGAAAATGAAACACATATTATGTCATTAATTAAGTTTTAAGCCGATTGACTGTAAGTAGACAAAGATGACATTTTTACATTTCTTGTTCCACTCTTAATTGCAAGACTCTGATGAGTGTGTGGATAGCGAAGGTGAGGTTTCATGACGAGGCTAACATTTGTGTAATCCTCCCCCTCCCATTCTAACTGGACTGCTTTTTACCATGACATCCATTTTGACATTAATGTAATCATCCTAGTTTCTGTAACTTTTGTGGTTATGATATTAATCAACCATTTCATAACTCCTGTATATATGTTAAAAGAATTGATAAAGCAAAAAGACAATAAGTAGATTGTCAGATAGATAAAGAGAGAGAGCGAGAGAGAGAGAGATAGTGATCAATTTGTACATTATCTGAAATAGATGTCAAATATTCCTCATTTGTGTGATTTATTTTTTTCTTAATAGTGTTACATTTCGTCTATGTAAACTTAAGTAATTTTTTTTTACCAGTGATCATGTGTATTATATTTTTTAATCCAAGTACCATCATTCAATCTGATGTTTCTGTAAAAAAAAGAAGTGAATAATTTGGTTCAATACCTCATGAATGGATACTGTATTGGTACTGTTATGTGAGGATTACACACTTTATTGTGACTTCCAAAAGATCGACTGGTTAGATCTACTGCAGTATACTACGAAGAAAGTGTTTTTGTCAAATGTCCCCATTGTGTATAATGACTGTAATATACATAAGGTCCATATTCTCAGCATTTCGTCATCTAGTTCCATCTTAGATAATCACAGTCTACCTATCCATCATGTCCATGTTTAGCACATGGAGATCCATTATAGTAATTCTAGCTGTTGTAAAGTGATGTTTAGACAACATTGTTTAACCTTTAATTTGCTATTTTTCTGACTCTAATGTTACCATCATATAGAAGTAAAAGTCAGTATAATTACAATTTTAAATGTACGTAGGAATCTCTAATTTGTTATTTGAGAGTTTTGTTGTTTAACCTTAATGTGTGAAATAATTGACAAATGAAGTACAACATTTCAAAGTTTCTTTTCTCATGAATGAAAAAGGTCCATTACAATTTGGTTGTTATTTAGTATTTCATCGTATTGTTTATATTTTAAATGTGCAGACTTCAAAATAGTTTTAAGAGAACACCAGAAATATCAAGTATTTGTTTGTTAAACATTCTCAAGAGAATTTATTTTGCTAAAGAAATACCTGTGACAAGTACATATAAAAATATAAAAATACATATAAATACAATCGAATATACATCTAAACAATGGTCAAGTTTGCCCCAAAGTGGCAATACAAAGCATGAGTAATTTTTGCTTTTTTGTTACTAAGCATTCATTCATGCTGAAATATATCTTTTCCTTTAATTAAATTTAGTAAGTTGCTGATATCTGCCTAAAATGTCCTGGATAATTTTCCCCAAACAGTAACAGTCAACAAAGATATGACTCCCTTAATGTAATACATGTAGGTATATAATTTATGAGCATGAAGTAAATACTAATTTGAATCTTCTGCCATTAATCCCCTCTCAGTGGCTGATACACATGTGGCCTTTGAAGAGCCCTTGCATGATGGGGAGCAGCCGTCAGAGGAAGGGGAGCAGCCACACACGGAGGAAGGAGAGGGCGGGGCCGAGAGTGGGGAGGAGAAGATGGACGAGATGAAGGTAAGAGTCTGGAAGTTAACAAGAGTTTGATTTTTTTAGTGCTCAGTTAAATCATGATCGCATTGCTTTTCACTCTTTATGTGATGTTTTAATTTGATGCATCTCTTTTCATTAAAAGGAAAAAAAACACCATGTAGTTCATACCAACAACACTGTTTTGTTGCTGCAGGATACTGATGAGACAGTTGCCAACGACAACAGCATCCTGGAGCGTCTAGACATCTCGTCCCCCAAGCCGTCGGCCGACGTGGACATGGACAAGGCCACCATAAAGTCAGGCAGTCTGCCGGAGAACAAGGACTCCATGTCAGAGAAGGAGAGCAAGAAGGACAAGAAGTCAACCACGGGCACCAAGAAGAGCCCCAGGAAGTCAACAGCCAAGAGCGGCGGGAGCAAGACTCTGAGCAAGGCTAGCCTGAAGACTGGTAGTGATGACAGGAAGCTGCAGCTGGATGATGAAATTGCTACCGTGGATCAGGTGAGAACCGAACCGCGTACATGGGGTTCACCAATAATAATGAAAACCAATTCAAAACAGCTTCTCAGTGCAACCATTGCTCAAACATTTTATTAGCACTTTGGTTTTAGCTAAGTTGCATGCTCAGGATTGAAACTGAGCTGCCCAAAATAGAGCATTCCCACGAGCAGCAATATTGGAGGACAAAATAATAAAACCCTGCGCATCAGACCATGAAAACAATGAATTTTCATGGTCTGATACACATGTTTTTATGGTTTGTCCTCCAATATGGCTGCTCCTTTGAACGCTCTATAAACTGATAGTAGCAATAGTACTGTTTCTTGCATTATAGGGCTTTTCCAGTATAGATGCTTCTCCTAAAGATTGGTTAACCCTAGCACCCTAGCCTTACCCAAACATCCATAATCTGTGATCAAGGCAATCTACTGAACTGAATTGAGATGGACAAAGGCAGCAAAACATCTGTGTTGAAGCATAAAGCGCTTGGTGAATTTTTGAATCCTGCACCATTCTTACATTCTTACAATTCTTACAATTCTTAAAAATTGTTACCATAGTTTTGGGATATGAGAAAAATAATGATAACCGAAGAATAAGGTATATATAGCATCCATATTTAGTCCTGTTGTGCACTTCATTTTTTAAAAGAAAACTAATTGACCTGTACTTTTATGCCATTCTTTTCAAAAACCAAATTAATTTCTATTGCTCCTTCCCTTGCAGCCCCTTAGTGACCGTGATCCTCCCATCCCAGATGATGAGACCATTGCTGTACGAGCCCCAAGCCCCCTGGTTGTCCTCAGACCACGCTCGGCTGCTAGGCAGAGACTCAACAAGCTGCAGTATATCCAGGCCATCACAGAACCCACTGCTGTGGGCATCGAAGAGGTATGCTATGTCAGGTTAACCTCAGTGTAGTCAGCAGAAGCGTGTTATATACTCTCATCTTTCTCTGAATATCAAGTAATTCTCACCTCTTACATTGCTGAGGCTACGGCTGTAGTCCTGTTCAGTTGGGTGGAGCTTACTCTAGCCTATCCTTAGCCCACTTTCATTAGAGTATATCTAATTTACTGTCACTATGAGTATTACCTATCTGTAAAGATGTATTTGTGTGAATAAAGGCAAAGCATGGTTTTGTTTTAATTACATGCTGATTATAGATGGCAAATTAAGATGATGCAATGGCCAATATATGTTATGTTATTAATGGAAGCACAAAGATATATTTCTAGTAGTAAATCCTGTCTGTTTTTTTTTGTAACAGTGAAATGAGGAAGGTTTTCTTTGCAATTAAACAAAATAAATAATAATTAAAAAAAAAAATTATTTCACATCAGGGTGGAGTTGAAAGCAGTGTTCTTTCTCAAGAAAGCTCAAATGTCAGACTTCTAAACCTCTTACGCCCGCTCTCTCCAGGTGTTTGACATCCTGCCCCTGTACGGCACCCTACTGCCTGGGGAGTCAGACACGGTCACCTTCACCTTCTATGGCCATGCTGAGATCGGCTCTGAGGCCAAGGCCCTGTGCCACGTGGAGGGAGGACCCTGCTATGAGCTGGAGCTCAAGGGAGAGGCCTCCGTCGTCCAGTACGACTTTGATATGAAGAGCATTGACTACGGGAAACAGGTGAGTTCAAGTTGTCATGGCATTTAGTATCTAAGTAGGTTCTAGGAGGATGTGGATGTAGAGTTAGAATTCTGCAGTGATAGGACTCGAGGCAGATTGCAAAATGACGTTTCTCATCTAAATATGGAAAGACCTTTGCAAAGAGTACAAGGGTGTTGAAACTCACTCTGCTGTCATCATCAGCATTTTATGAACCTTTTATATATTCAACTTAAAGCAAAAATATATATTTTGTATTCCTTTTCTATGTCTTCTGTTACGTATACCTCTATCATTCTATATTAACCTTTCTTGATCATGCCATAGGTTGAATATTTTTTAAACAATGAATGATGAGCATTGATGATCTTTCATACAAATATGGTGTTTTTTAAACAGTGATGATGAGAAATTAAAACTGCCCCTCTCTTTCCCTCCCTAGATGTACGACCATGTCGGCATGGCGGAGCTGACCCTGCGCAACACAGGCAAGGTGGAGTTTGACTTCCGGGCCCTGAACATGGACCCAGCTATCGGGTCCCGGCCCCTGCCTGGGGTGCCCGTCATGATCCCTCACACTGGCCACGTCGAGGCCTTCAGCGAGCAGAAGCTGCTGGTCAAGTTCCTCCCGGGATACCCAGAGAAGTTCCACAAGAGCTTTGAGGTATTGATTGATTGGATGATTGATTGATTGGTTGCTCAATGTGCTGACTAATCAAGCGATTAATTGATTGATTGAATGAGTTATCAATTTATTGCTTAACAAGATTTCATCAGCATCATTTTCATAATGATAAATAAGTGAATATTTTATAATAAAGACAAACAGTCAGAAAAATTCTTTCTACTGAAAGTGACAAAATATATGATATTATTGAATTTGAATTTGAGAAGTGTTTTCTATTGACTTCATTCAAGGGTGGTGGGTCATATATTTTTACTAATATTTGTGATATACCAAAATCCCTAATGTCAATCTATATATCTTGATATATGCTGATGCTTGTATGTGTCTCGGTTGTCCGCAGATCCAAGTGGCTCACTTTGAACCTGACTCCATCCAGCTGTGTGGGGAGGGGGTGTTCCCACGCGTCTCCCTGGATCTGCCTCGTTTCCCTGACGTGGACGGCCTCTACACCTCCCTCATGAAGGAGGCCAAGGAGAACCTGGGCAGGGACGTCAGGAAGAAGAACCTGGTAGCAGGGGTGGGGGCGGGGTCAGGGGCAGGGCCCCAGGGGGGTAGCTCCCCTATCCCATCCCCCACCCCTAGGGACCCGTCCCAGGAAGACGCAAAGTCCATCATGTCACTGCAGGTATGTTTCCCCCTTACTTTAGTCTTGTACCTACAGGCCCACAGACTGACAAACGGATTTTGAAAATCCCAATCTAAGTGCCTCAGACAGATCAATATTTTTATCAGGAATATTTCTTGTCAGCTTAGTAGTTAAACTTGACTTCACCGTTCATTTGAAGAGGAAACTGAGAGGCAAAAAAGCTGAGAGGCAAAGTACAAGAAGTATGTTTGTCATGTATTATTTTCATTTAAGATGTTCATCACTCATAGTTTTCATAAGTTTCATATTTCACAAACTGGATTCTTATATTGGACTTGTGGTTCGTGCAAAGTCTTACAGAATTTGGTCATGTGCATGTGCAAAATAGAAACGTGACCTTTAACCCTGCACCCATTTCCCTCGGTCTCAGAATGAGTTCCCGTCTGAGCTGGAGCTGCAACTGGAGGTGGAGCGGCTCCTGGTCAAGGAGTTTGCCATCGAGTTCCAGCAGCATCCCTCCTCCACCACCGTTCTGGACAGTGACCGCTCCCAGCAGCCTCAGCCTCAGGCCATGTCTGCTGCCCTCGTTGCCAGCGTCATGACCTCACGCAGCAAGAAGAACGTCAAATCCAAGTAAAGCTGCCTTGATGCATCTTGAAACCCATGGCCCTGTCTTATAAAGAATTGCAATAGATTACAACTTGACTTGTGATTGATATCTATCGCAACTCTGTACTTCAGAGATAGAGGAATAGACTAAGTGATTAATTCTGATCAGTTGCACCTCCTTATAAAATGGGGCCTTGTACTGTGATATAGTAATACCAGGTTTTGTGCAAACAATCAAAGATGAGACTCTGGCATGTATTTTTGTGTTAATTATCAGACTTGTTGTGTATGTAGATAGGTTCATTTAGGTAAAATAATTTGGTTGAATAGGTCATAGGTCACTATCAGGCCCCTGAAAAAACTTCAAACAGCATCCATCAGTAAAAACCTGCTGAAATTGGAAATTGTCAGGTAATCTGTAGATGGTTTAA
This sequence comes from Arbacia lixula, assembly GCA_963669155.1. Taxonomy (NCBI): domain Eukaryota; kingdom Metazoa; phylum Echinodermata; class Echinoidea; order Arbacioida; family Arbaciidae; genus Arbacia; species Arbacia lixula. The sequence goes on along the minus strand of OZ022581.1, from coordinate 16,233,326 downwards.
ACTAAATCCAAAAGATTTGAAACTGTTTTAGGCCTCTGTCAACAAAGTATAAATGTACGGTCTTATGAGCAATTTCTGCACCATATAAGTACTAAGTATCCAAAGCCAAAATTCCTTCAACCATAAGATCCTTTGCATATTGATCATCTGGATATTGTGTATTTATACTGCATTGCCTTTTATCAACTTTGATACTGCTGGTGCATCAGAGCCATTTATGAACCTTACCCTGAATTTGTTTTGTTCAAGTGTTGAGCAGAGCATCTAAACATTTGCTTCTTGTCTTGCTTCACCCAGGGCTCGCCTGCCAGACTACATGCTTGACTTTGGCTTTGTCGTCCTGGGTACGGTGCGGACCCACATCATCCGGGCAACCAACACGGGCTACTTCCCGGTCTCGTTCTCCGCTGACCGGGCCTGCCTGGCCAGCACAGGGTTCAACGTGGAGCTGGACAGGGTGCGGTACCTCCCTGGCTACCCTGACCATGAGACGGTGGACTTCAGGGTCAGCTTTGACCCCCTTGGGTCCAACCTGGGCCTGGGAGATGTGGAGACTCTGGTCCCAGTCAATGTGAGTGCTTCTCTTCTTGTTTCTTGTCATGATATAATATTATCTAATAAGCCATTTCGTAATTGCAATTGCACATGAGCAGATTATTGCTTTTAGTAAATGACCTCAGGTCAATTTCCAAACTCACAGAGTAAAATGGGAATTCATTAGATAGTCGACCACATTTCAATCTATTATCATGCAAATATAGTAACAGCTATCCAGCTCTGAGAAGGTAGTGAAAGAACATTCCATCATGTGCATCTGCTTCTATTGTTGTTCCGGGCACGCTGTAAAATGTCTATACATCCATAATCCAACACAACTTCATGAAAAACAATCCCAGTGAGCAGTCTAGTAGTATTTATTCAGTGCATTGTCCGACCATGGTGTAATTACGAAATGGTCTATTGCAAAGGTTTGAGACATGTTACCATGTTCACAGGTTATATCAATGTCCTTCTAGTGGTACTGCTTTCTTCATCAGTTTCATGTTAGTTCTTGTTTATTTTCCTGTATTAATATAACATGATCATTATGCAGTGGTATATTATCTTATTGTTATCACCTGTGCGTATTATGTCAATGTCTTTTGAACAGTGCTTTCTGCACAAATTCCAGTCCATTGATGGAGTTTTCTGTGCTGTCACCAAAAGAAATTTTACATAAATATGGACATATAAGAGAATTCTTAAAGAAGACTTAAGAAATGTCTTGAGTCTTGAATCTTTTGCACACCTTTCTGTGTCTATGATATCAGACCCTGGTATTTAAGGATAACTACATGCTGTACCACAAAACTCATGGTATATTTCTCACCATAGAAGAACCCTCCTCGAAGACCCTGGTTTATTTTTCCACCCCCCCCCCCCCCCTCCTCAGATCATCAACGGTCCCTGTGTTTTCCTGCGGCTGCGTGCCTGTGTGACCATGCCGGACATGGAGATCTCCACGGACTCGCTGGAGTTTGGCGATGTCCAGTGCGGTCAGTGCAAGGTAGTGACCATCCAGCTGCACAACCACAAGGAGGTCAAGTGTGAGTGGTCATCCTTGCCCACAGAGAAGGAGAAGAAACTGGTGAGTTAACTGCTTGACCCTTGCCAGGCAAAATGCAGCTCTGTAGGATTTATATGTATATACAGTACCAATGGCACAGTTAGGGTTAAACCTCCTCATACCGGAGTTGATAGACATTGTGTCCAGCACTTGCATTTGATCTTTCGTAAAGTATGATTTGTGATGATTTCAGTTTGACTGATTTATAATCAAATTTTATGTGATAGATATATAGCCTCATTCATGAAAAGGGCAAGATATTGTATTTCTCTATGCATTGACAGATTGCTTTGAGGGATTGTAACCCGCTTTGACAAAACTTATTTGTTTATAAGCATTTTGTTTACACATTTTAAGCAACCCATGATCTAATAAGAAAAACATGACACCAACATTGTTTTTATAATGACTTTCCTAATCAATTTCATATTATATGGGGTCATTTTTGGTCATTTAGTAGTGCATCTTGAATATAAAAATCCAGAAAATTTTGGATTGACAAATAAATATTAAAATGTTTTGTAATGATTTTTCAAGGTGCGTGTCCAAGATAAAGTAAGTACATGTATACTTCAATAGACCTGCTCTGTGCAAATACAGGAGCAAACATTCTTTCTGCGTGTAGATTGTCTTTAGATTGTTTGCCTTTATCTGTAGGTCATATTACTATATTTTCCTTTCTTTCATGCAAAACAGTATTACATGGCTCCACAATTCTTTAGATTTATATGGTAGAGATAGTAGTTCAACTATTCATTTAGCAAAATCAATTTCAAGTTATGTTCAGTTTCATGGGGTTTTGTTTTTTGATGTAGCATGTATTTCTATTATGTTATATGTGTATAATCTTTCCTTGATCATTACACAATATCTTTATTTCTCTGTGAAACATTATGCAAGTTAGTACTTCTATCTGTGAATGGTATCCTGAAAGCATGTTACTTTGATCTTCTTTGATGTATTTTCCTATCCTTCACTCTTGCAACCATCAGCTATTGGAGAAACAAATGAAGGTATTTTGCTTTCTCAAGTGACATGTACTGCTGACACCAACCTTGCTTGCACCCTGGTTTTGTGCTGTGATTTTGGTTTCAGTCACCCCCCCCCCCCCCATCCCCTTTCTCCTTATTTACTTGCTAGTTCCCTTTTAATCCAATTACCTGCTGGTATGAACCATATAAAGCTTTTTCCTCTGTCCAATAATATGTAAGGTACAGTATATCAATGATTAGGTAAGAACAAAAATGAATTAAACTGATGGTAACATTGATACTTTTAGGAAACTTGGTTACCATCTTTTCATGTTTCTTTCTCCATCTACCTGATTCTACTCAAAGTTTATCATTGACTTTTTGTGTGAATTTGGATACCAAAATGTAAAGAATTTGTAAAAGAAAGTGTGTGTACATTTCATTTTGTGTTGCTGTGATTTCAATATGATTGTGAGCATGGAGGGTATACCACTAGATCTCAATTCAGAAAAGCTTGTGCAGTTCAGCTCATTTTAGCTTGCAGCTGTTTGAAGATTGAGAAGGTACAAAGTTACATGAATGTATCACATGACATGTCAATTGACCATGAATTTCTTGAAAGTTTTATCAGACAAGAGTTCAATCTTTAAAATCTATTATGGGATAGATTAATTTGTGTGACTTTTTTGTTTTTGTGTGTGCATATATATGTTTGTTGAGGAGAGGAGGGGGTATTTATGCATACGAATGTTACGCTAGTTTTAGTATAGGCAGCACAAACTATTAGTCAAAGCTAACACTTATGACAAATGACAAATGTAGATCTGAAATATATGTGATGTCTATAATTATTTTCTTGTTAACCTTCATATATTTTATTATAAGGCTACTCTTTAACAGAGTCTTGTTTGCATTTTAATATATTTAAATGATCGATTTTGAATATCAAGCCCATATAGAGTCCTTTAATATCCCTTTCCTTAGTGTTCCTTAGTGCATTCTAATTCAACTGTGCTTGATTTCTGTCTGCTATGTTCAGGTCGACAAGCACATGCCCCTGCACCTGCGGCGTAAGCTGAAGCCAGCGAGAGCCATGCCACGTAACTTTGAGATGATGCCCCCTGTGGGCATGCTGTTGCCAGGTCAGAGAGTCAACGTCCAGGTCAAGTTCATGCCCACCGAAGAGGTCAGTCACTGCACAAATACAGAGATGATTTCTACACAAACACAAAACACAAATATTGCTATCTTGATATGTATTGTCATCAGGGGGGCATTTCATCAAAGGACTTGTCGGACGTTTTATCCGACAAACTGTTATAAGCTACTGAAATGCTTGCATCTTATTGGCCGAGAGCAAACTTGTCGGATAAAATATCCGACAAGTCCTTTGATGAAATGCCCCCCAGGTGTACATGCCTCCACACATGTTTATCACATAAAAAACAGAAATAGTATTGCTATAGGGACATACATTAAAAAAAAAATGTACCAGCCTTTGATATATCTTTTTTTTTTTCTTCATCTTTTAGATTTGATTTAATATTGTCTCAAGTTTATGAGTAAACAGATATTAGTTCAAATGTTTTTACTGCTTCTGCTTGCTTATAATAGAAAAATGTAAAAATAAATGGATGAATATGTGGAGATGAGCATCTGTGTTATATTTTGCCCTTATTTGCCCTTATCTGTAATCTTGTCACCAAAACTATACTCAACAGTGGATCACTGTTCCTCTCAGAATGGTAATAATCTTCATGTTATTTTATCATTAGCATAGTAAATACCTTGTGTGTGTTTGATTTTTTTGTCTACAGAAATTGTACTCTGAGCGGATCACCCTGCGCCTAGCCCAGAGCAGTCAGCGCCTAACCCTCATGGCCTCGGGTATCGGCCTGGAGCCACGGCTAGAGCTTAGTCAGTCCCTGCTGGAGTTTGGGCCCATCCTGCCACACAGCTCAGGGGATGAGAAGGAAGTCATCATCAAGAACCCATGCTCCTTCCCCATCGAGTTCTACTCCCTGGAGTTTGACAAGCAGTACCTGATTGAAGAAAAGGTAGGAATTCAGCTCTAGTGACATCACAACGCTTAAAGAGCCAACACTTCAACATGCTATTCTCTGATATTGATGAGCTAGTCCCAATAAAGGGTACAGAAGTTTATCCATTAGGATAGATGTTTTGTGGAGGGAAATAGATGTTATGATTTTAGTTATTTGATTTTTCTCACAGCTCTGTAATCTACTGTTATTTTCTTGCTGTTATGGATAGACACTGCGTTTGATGAAGGACTATGATGAGCACGGCACCCTGCTTTTGCCTCCTCGCACCCCTGGAGAGAAACTGCCCAGCGAGATCACAGACTTCTACGATGAGCAGAAGAGACGTCTGGAGGAGGAGGAAGAGAAGGAGAAGGCCAAGGTAGAGGCAGAGCTGACTGCCAGGGCTGCAGCTGCTGCATTCCTTGAGGCACAGGGAGTAGGTAAGGAGGATGGTCATTACAGGAGTAGCCATGGTGATGGTGGTGATGATGACAATGATGTTGATGGTGATGATGATGATGATGATGGTAATGGTGATGATGATGTTGATGATGATGATGATGATGACGATGATGATGATGATGCTAGTGATGATGATGTTGATGATGATGATGATGATGATGATGATGATGATGGTAATGGTGAGGGTGATGGTGATGATGATGAAGAGGATGATGCTAGTGATGATGATGTTGATGATGATGATGATGATGACGATGATGATGATGATGCTAGTGATGATGATGTTGATGATGATGATGATGATGATGATGATGATGATGATGATGAAGGGAGAGGAAGAGAAGGCCAAGGTAGAGGCAGAGATGGAGATGCTGACCTTTCTAGGGGACATGGATGGAAATGGAAGAACATTGAATAAGATAATGGTGCAAATGGATCGGATAAAAGAAATGTTATGATGATTGTGACAGTGGTGTTGCTGATTTTTCCAGAGCAGAAAAGGTTTAAAATTGTTCACAATTTTCATACTAATGATGATTATTTGTGTCATGTCTCCCGTAGGAGGTGAGGAGGGGCAGACACCCAGTGGCGTGGGAGGTGCAGTGTCCATCACACACCCCCCATCCGCTGGCCTCCAGCCACCCACCATAGGCACCGAGGATGGGGCAGGGGCGCAGGATGAGAAGGATGGAGCCAAGGCTGGGGAGAAGACTGATGGAGATGGGGAGAAGCAAGAGGAAGATGACACACAAGGTGAGATCAGAGTTATCAGATTGTACAAGGGTGTTGTAACATGTAATGCTAGTGTAATGCAATCATATTGCTGTTAAGTGTACCGGTGATGTTGATATACACAATTAACATAATACAATGGCAACATGGCATACTATCATCATAGTAGAATGAAAACATTTAAGATCTGTGTGTGTTACATTGATAAGAGCATTTAATACTTATAATGAACCTAGTGTTATATCATCTTGGTGAAATTATTTACTCATATATTCATATCAATGTTTTATTCATCTTCTCTGCCTCCTCCAATTTTCTTTCCATCTCTTCCCCTACTACCCTATCCCCTCCCTGGCCACCTACCCATCCACCCTTACAGACAAGAAGGACTCAGGCAGCACTGTGGGGGTGGGTGAGCTGATAGAGATCACCCCTGTCTCAGCATCCATCGCCAGACACCTTGGCATTGACCTGTCTCCCGAGGGCAAGGCAGCCATGAGGCGCAGGGGACTAGCCCTGGTGGTACATGGAGCGCCCCTCTCAGGTACTGCCTCACCTTGGCTGCTAATAATTTCACTTACCCATAGGGCTAGTTCAAGAAATAACAAACAAAACCATGAATTTGATTTGCTTCATTCATATTAAAACTGCGAGTATGCGCATACAGAAAGTTAGTTTTTTTGGTGTGCTTTCCCTCATGGGATAAATCTGCACAAAGCAGCTAAACCTTTTTTGTTCATGACTTGTTAGTCACCATTGATGAATACTTGCAAAATTTAAATCCCATTGAGCAGCGATATCATGGCAAAGTTTTGCTAGAAAAGAGATATAGGCCTGTTCTGAGTCAAGATCCCAAAGACACCCTTAATTCAATCATGTGATATTTCTTGTAGAAATCTTATCATGGAGAAGAGCCATTAAGGATCTAAAACGTCCAACCTCACAGCGTGTGAGAAACGGACAATGAATGATGATGATGCTAATGTCATTCTGATCATGTGATTATAGGGAAGACCACTACATCCATCGCCCTAGCCAAGCACTACGAGGCTGCGCTGCTAACGGTGGACAGCGTGATCCTTGATGCCATCAGCAATGGGAACACTCCCAACGGGCTGCGTGCCAGGGAGCTGTGTGCCCAGATGGCCCGTACTCAGCTGGCCCGGGATGGGGACGGCAGTGAGGCCCAAGCCCAGGGCACTGGAGGGGCACTCAGCATGGAGGCTGTCTATGCTCACACACAGGGACTGGGTGCTGCCTCAGGTAAGCTGACATAGCAACATGGACTTTTTTTTTTTTTTGATGAATGTTTGTGAAAGTTTCAGAATTTCACGGATCTTGTTCTAGCATGTAAATCTGTATAACTCAGCTCACAAGCATTTCATTGCCTTTCTCGGTCGTATATATGGAGAGCAAAGGACCCCATTTGTGTTATCTGCGTGGACTTCTGATAAAGTGCCTTGTGAGTTAAGCTGGCCCCGTCTTCAAAAGAATTGCAATTGATCACAACTTGACTATATCAACTTACGATAATCAAGTGGGTACTGTTATATGCTGAAACCAGGTAAAACTCTGTTCTATTTCATTGACTTCTGACAATCTAGCATCAGAGGTGTTAACATTGTTGTGGTTGGGTGTGATTTGTCTGAATGTTAAGGTTCCGTGATGGGGGCAGGAGGGGCCCACTCTGTCATCAGCAACCGCAAGACCAGCACCATCTCAGGCCACAAGCCTGCCCATAGCACCGTGGGGGGTGAGGATGGGGTGCCCGCCCCTCCCCCAGCCAAGGCTGAGAAGCCAGACAAGAAGGATAAGAAGGGGGCCAAGCAGGAGGGGGATACCACCACCCAGCTATCTAGCAGCCCCCCTCCGGCCGCACCCATCGCCCGCAGGCTGAGTGTTAGTGCCAGCGTGGCTGGGGACGAGGGGCTGATGAGCTGCATCCTGCCTGAGGACCTACTGGTTGATATCCTCGCTGAACGCATGCAGGTAACTCAGATGATACTACTCTACGTCTGGTAAAGAATATTTACATATTGCATACATGACGAGACAATTATTTACATTTGTTTTGAATTGTATGTAAGAGAGGTCTTTGCTCTACGATATCATATAACTCTCTTTTTTTTACATCAAGAAATTGTAAATTGTGGTCTTGAAAATATCATGCTCATCCTAAATATTCACAAATATTTTTGTTATACATATCAATGCTCTTCCAATACAATGAACGAACTACTTCAAAATCTTTCACGTTCTCCAATTAATAATTTCCCCATAGTAAGTAAGTTTACAGTAGAATGTTGGCATGAATGTTTGAATGCATCTAAAAGAAGAAACATAATTTCTAAACCTATTATGAATTGCCTTGTTTTTCCAGCTGAATGATTGTCACAAGGGTGTGGTGTTTGACGGCCTGGAGACCCTGTTTAGCCCCAGCCAGACAGCCACAGCCAAGGCTCTGCTCAAGTCCTTCAACAACCGAAAGTACATCTACTTTGTCACCCTCAAGCTGGACCAGGTGGTGCTACAGGCCAGGGAGAAACGCCAGATGGAGGAGAAAGGTAGGACAGGGTGCTTAGGTCCTTCTGGTACTCAATAGCATTGAGTACTGTAGTGTGAATGAATGGAAAAGAGGGACGCATGTGACTTTTTTCACCAAAAAATGTATTAAGTTACAAAGCATGATTTTTTGTTATTTTATTGCAATATTTTATATTCTAAATGATGAATTTCTATCCTTGGTTGAGCATAATTTGATTTATGTGAAGAAACATTTTGATAAAATACAAGGAATTATTGATACTTGCAGTTTTGTTTAGGACTTTGTAATGCACGTGCATTAAAACATGTTTGTTTTCATCTGTTTAAAAATTGATGATAATTTTGCTTTAGATCCATGATCAATCACGTGCATTGCTTGTGATTCATGTTGGTTATGTGAATGAATCCCTTTTCTTTTTGTCCCTCGCCCGACCACACAGAGCAACAAGAGCGAGAGCACGAGGAGGAGGAGAAGCAGCGGCTAGAGGAGATGTCTGAGGATGAGTACGACGCCCTCACTGAGGAGGAGAGAGCAGCCATCGACCAGAAGAGGTTGAAGATCAAGAAGGAGAGGCTGCACAAGAAGTAAGGAGTAGCTCTGTTTGGATAATGTTGAAGCGGGATTCTGATTCATTCAATCACATCTACTAAGATGATGTATATTGCGAATGCTTTTAAGATTATGGGTTTAACACATCAGTTTTAAGAGGTACAGTCTTAATCATTCTTTAACGAGTTGTCAACATTTGGTAGTAACAAAGTTACAAAACACTCAACATAGGTAAACGATATGTGAAATTTGTTAATATGAAATATTCAGTTGGATTACTTAGCTTTCAGTTAAATGTGTGCTATTGTCACATATCTCCTAAATTTGATTCAATTCATGTAAATTGATATGATTCAAGTATACAAGACTTCTAGTTGAAGTAGAATTTGAAGATGAGTCTTCTTCGTATATTGTGATGATGTTATGATTATTTTGTAATACCTGTCACGATTATCACGATGTGTATTCACTTTGTCACAGGGAAATGGAGGAGCGCCTGGAACGTGAGAGGAAGGAGAGGGAACTTCTGGCTCTGATGGAGGAAAAGAAACTAGAAGATGACAAGTAAGGATCGCTGAGTCTTGTAAAATTTGTTCACAATATTACGCAAAGAGATATGATCATCAACCATGTAATATAAATGAATAAATGTGTTTCTTTAAAAAGAGGATCTACCTGCATATTCAAAGTTCAGGGTTGATTTCAAATCAAGACTTAATCTGTGATGATTTAATGGCTTATAATTAATGGGAAGGCATATGCTCCATCTTCTTTATCTAGCTGAGTTTGTGACAGAGTTATACATGATCAATATCATTTTTGTTCCCATTTTAGTCTTTCTGTACCATTGCTATATACCTACATACCTATATAAAGCAGAATGTTGTCAATGTATTAATATGTGATGTGATTATGTGTATACACAGAGCAAAGAAGAAGAAGGGGTCTAAGCAGGGGGACAAGGACAGCACCAAGGGTGGGCCCACAGGCCCAGGCCAGGCTAAGAAGGGGCAGGATGGTAAGGCAGGTTTGTCGACCAGCCAGGCCACCATCAGGAAGGGGCCCCCAGACCCCACTGCCCCGTCAGACCATAACCTCAAGGGGGTGCAGTCTGTGGCCACCGATAGACCGGAGTCTCACGGCACCGCGGGCAGCGATCAACCACAGGATGAAGGCACCAAGTAAGGAACCTAGTAGGGTGCAATAGTATGATGGCGTAATAGTAACCATGCAATAATACAGTGAAACCTGTCTATAGTGGCCATCCAAGGGAAACAAAAAGTGTGGCCGTTATAGACAGGTGGCTGCTATAGACAGGTTCATTAACACATGATCTCTCTCCGGGGGAATTATTTTAGTGGCCACTATAGACAGGTTGGCTGCTGTAGACAGGTGGCCGCTAAGACAGGTTTGACTGTATATTTAATGTTATAATGGATGTTTCAGATAATACCCAAGACAGTTGGCAGTGATGAAGGAAGATAGTAAGTTCCCTGTAAGGTACAATGGTATGATGATTCAGTAGTGACCATCCAATGGTATGTCATCTATCGAGACAAAATGATGTGCGTCACAGAAGCAGAATGCAAAAGTAATTGAAATAATTGCCCAGTAGTGTTATAAAACATACAATATGCTTTATAGTGGAGATAAGTGGTGAAAGGTGGAAAAAGAGGAGGAGGCTTGTGTATAAATATTGTTGAAAATTGTGTAAGATTAGTTTTTGAAAGGTGTCCTAGCAGATTGGTGAATTTGAACTATTCCACACAAACTAATGTTATCATTGTTTTACAGGAAAAAGAAGAAGGAGAAGGGGCGTCCCATCTCCAACGAGGTTGCCGTGGAGCCTGAGATTGAGCGAGATCCAGCCAAGGAGGCTGAGCTCATGCTGACCAATCGCTTCAAGGCGTTTGAGCATGGCATGAAGGACATCGAGAAGATTCTAGGGCGCTGGGACAGGACCACAGGTAAGTTAGACGACAAATTCATTCTCTTTGAGATCACAGTATAACATGCAGAGGATGTGCTCTGAATACCTATCACAAAATTAATTCTAAAGAAGGAATCCAAGCTCTCCGTTTTAATTAACAAAATGAAGCATGTGACCAATCACTAAAATTTGAGCAATTTGTGATATGACATCGGACCCTTCAATCCGTACATACGAGCGAAATCTGCAAAAGAAATTAGAAATCATGCTGTGAAAAATTCACTCTTACATGATGTCGCATTGCATCTATGCCAATTAATGCAAACAGACACATTTTGCTAATTTATTTTTTTTTAATCTTTTTTGCTTTCTCTTGTAAAGTTTGTCTTACTGATATGATTGTAATCTATATAAGTGGGATTTTCCCTTCTTTGTAGGTCTATTTGTGCCTGACCCCTCAGCGGATGACATGGAGACTGAGGAGACGCCTGCTCACCCTCCATCCGGCAGGAAGGGCAAGACCAAGGCAGAGAAGGAGAAAGAGAAGGAGCGAGAGAGAGAACGGCTGGAGAAGGAGAGGTTGGAGAAGGAGAAGGCAGAAAAGGTAGGCAATTTTAGTGTTGTAGTTTGTTACTCAAGATTTTAGAAAGTATGAAAATATTTTGTTATTACTTTATCTGCCTGCATTCTTTGGGTATGATTTCTTCTTTCGACAAGACAATGACTCATTCTCGATATGTTGGGGGCACATCGATCATTTGTCTTAGATAAAGTGCTTCATAAGAATAGGAACATTTGTATGAGAAAAATGCCCCACATATGCGCACAGTTTGTGGACAGGGACCATGCAAAGACATACATTTCTTCAGATTCAAGACTCTTCCAGTAACATCTTTATGCCAATGAAATGATCTGTTCTCACACATTGCTCCATGTACAGTGGTATTGGTAATATTCGGAGGTATGCGTTATTCAAATATCAAGAGTCCAATCTATGTTCCTTAAAAATTTCTGACAAATGGACTCACACATTGTTCCATGTATGGTGTTGGTAATATTCGGAGGTATGCGTTATCCAAATATCAAGAGTCCAATCTATGTTCCTTAAAATTTTCTGACAAATGGACTCATCTTGCGACCATCCACCTACTTCTAACATGCCATTCAAATAGTCCAATCTATGTTACTTTAAAATTTCTGACAAATGGACTCATCTTGCAACCCATCCACCTACTTCTGGCATGCCATACAAATTGCTGCTGTATGAGTGTTGTGTATATTATTAGCACAACTAGAGTTGATATTCTTTCACGTATCTTATTCTAGGAGAAAACCTAATACATGCCCCAAGATGACATGAAGTTATTTATCTCATTGTCGCTGTTTGCTCCCGAACCACTCTGTGTTGCATAAATCTTGGAATAGTATCCCATGCAGTGTGAGGCAAGCTAACACAGTTGAGCAATTTAAAACTGCTCTGAAAACATACTTATTTAATTAAGCTACATTTTACTTAGTACAAGACATTCACCTCGCAGCAACTTTCCCTCTCTTCTTCTTCTTAATTTTCTTTTTCCTTTTAAGCGCGTTGAGACCTTTCTCAAAGGTATAATGCGCTATACAAGAACTGTTATATTATTATTATTATTATTATTATAAATCTTTACATCGTTAATTCATTCTCTTTGTTTTCTGCAGGCTGCTGCCGAGTCTGGTGAGCAGGGTGAGCCCAAGGAGGGGGAAGCAGAGGGCAAGGAGGGGGAGGAGAAGGAGCAGCTAGGAGTACCTAACATCATCCTGGATGCCAGCGAGCCTGATGAGATGATGGGGCAGAGGATTCTAGACATGGGCCAGCTGCCATCATGCATGGAGGTATAGACTCTCCAGCTGATTGTAGGATAGAACCTGCTGTAGTATCCACCTGTGTATAGACAGAAAACCTGTGTGTGCATCCCATGAACAATTCGCAATTTTAAAAGTACCCTGTACATACAGACTACCTACCAAAACAGAATCTTCAGGTTATATCAGAGTAGTAATACCTCTAATAGTGTTGAGTTTGTAAAGTAATTAGTGCATGCCATAATGCACATCCATTTTTGCCTCAGTAACCATGAGAGGTAATCTTGAGTGTCAATAACACTTGGGATCACATTTTCACATTTTTTCAGGTTCTTTGTTTCATTGGTCTATTTTCGGCATAATATCAACTCTTGCATCAATTATATTTTGATTTGAGACAGTAACTGTTAACATCCTGTGTATTATATATGATTCTGAGCTAACAATTGAAACAAGATTGTATTGATTTCACTTGTGCTCTATCAGTTCAGTAAGATGTAATTTTGTTTTATGTTGAGGATGTTTTGTTAAGTTCAGATATCGTGCCTGGTAAATTTTAGAGTAAACACAGGTTAAATTTCTTGCATCAAAAAAAGAAATGAATGATTTGATGTGGTTTGTGATGAATGAATGATGTATTCATTTCTCATTTGGTCCTAGGTATTGGATGGTCTTGGCCTTGGTCCTAGTGGGCCACCCATCCCACCCCCGGCCACCTTCTCTGTGGTTCCCTACCCGGTCAAGCGCAAGCCACCCCTGGGCTTCGACCCCCTGGGCCACTACTACTTTGTCGCCTCATCTCCTGATGACCCGTGAGTATCAACTGTTTATATGTGTCACTCACTCGCCTTTGGACAGGTAATAAAGTTATCAAATGTAAGTCAAACACAACAAAAACAGTCAGACAATTCTAAAGAGGCAGGCATGACTATTTAAATTCTGTGCTGACTACTGTATACACCATATATTTTGCGGGGTTATTATTTTCGCGAATTTCGCGAGTCGGGTGCTTTTTGCAAATTTAACAACATGCGGAATTATGAATACGACATGCACAAGCACATAATTATGACAATAGTACTAGTACCTCAGTACCTCACGATTGCGAATTTAACCTCTCGCAAAATTGACAAGTCCTGATTTGCGAAAAATTAGACTTGCAAAATATATGGCGTATACAGTATTTATCTATGTGCTCATACAGGCATTAAAAAATTGTATCATACATTTGCCTGTGTGAGTGCTGCTCTATAAGTGTGTGAAACTTCCTAATTGTTTATTTGTTGATTGTCTTGTAGGAACATTGGTCAGGAGGAGAAACCTAAGGAGGTGGACATGGATCCTGATGGAACTACTCCAGACAAAGGCACCACCAAGGTGAGTCTTAGCAAGTCAGCAGCAGAGAACAGACTAAGAGAGAGGTTTGATGGACGTACAGTAGTATTATATGTATACCTATCAAGATTTATTGATGAGTAGATAAGTGATGGATGGTAATTCTTATTTCTGATTTGTTAATTCTGATAATTACCATTATTAGTTGAGCTGGAAAGCATAAAATAACCCTGGTTTTTTAGATCTTAGTTCATGACATTTTCTTTCTTACTTGTTCATTTATAATGTGCAGAAGGTCTATTTTCTTCAATCTGTAGCTCGTCAACATTTCTCATATTTCTGTAAAATAAATGCATGTAATCCTTATCTGTTTTCTTAATCACCTTTTGAAATTTGTCCATTACCAGTGATTAATGACATGATAATCATGCTTCTGCTCACGAGAGGTTGAAATATTGAAGTATCGGTGATACCCACAGAGATGTAGCTACATTTCTTGTTCTTCCCCACCACCTCTCCAGGAGGACTTTGCCACACCGACAGGCAGGAAGGGGAAGGACAAGCTGCGTCCTGGGGCAGAGAGCACCGGGTCCCGCCGCCGCTCAGCCAAGGGCTCCCGTAACAGGAAGGGGTCCATCGTGGTGTCCCCGCCCCCAGGAACCACCACCCCGGGGTCAGACTTTGATGGCCAGAGCAGCACCACGGGCGACATGACCATCCAGGACTCCAGGAATGTCAAGTGAGACTTGCTGTGGGATGGGCACATGCTGCACCGCCGCATGTTTCAGTCACAATTTAATTTGGTTGAGTTTGGGTTTGGAGTGGGGAAAGGGCTCACCGCCTCAAGTTTCATTACAATTTGAGCTTTGCAGAGCCTTGTTTTACAAAGTGTTGTGATTGATTATCGATCACAAGTCCAAATGCAATGAGTTAAGTCAAGTCAAGTTGTTATCAATTATTTGCAAGTAATTGTAAAACAGGGCCCTGGTGTTGGATGGGGAATAGCTTGATCTCTCCAGATTTCATGCACAAGTTAAGTTTGTGAGTGAGTGTTTTGGTGGGTTGGGGGAAGATGTTACCTGCTCAAATTTGTTGAACAATTTCAAGTTGCAAGTGAGTCTTGGTTTTGGATGGTGAAAGATTTTATCTCCTTCAATTCAATGAGCATTTAAGTTTGCAAGTGAGAGTTTGTGTGGATTGGGGCAAGATGTTACATCCTCAAATTTGATGAACAATTTAAAGTTGCAAGTGATGGATGTGATTCAAATCTGGAAGTGATGGATGAGGGAAAACAATTTAGTACAGCAATTTCTATTAACTGCATAGGCACAAGAACCAATGCTTATTTCTGTCCATCTCCTTTGGTCAAGCAGGCTGAGTATCTTCCGCTGGACAGTGCCCCCTGAGGGAGAGGTCACTCTCAAGCTGCGCTTCCAGTCAGATGAGCTGGGTCAGTTTGACCAGACACTCAACTTTGAGATTGTGGGAACGAGGCGGAGGTATCAGCTCTTCTGCCGTGGGGTCTGCTCCTTCCCCAACATCAGTAGGGAACCAAGGTGAGGAGGAGGAGATCAATAGAATTTAATCATTATGACTTGTATTGTTGTTGCTGAGTACCTTTAAATTATTGTAACCTGCTTCTTTCTGGCCATTGATTTGAAGATGGTGTGGATGATATATGTTTGCAATAGGTTGTAAACCAGCCTTCTTTGTATATTGCTTTTTATTGTAGTACACATTAATAGATACGTATGCACACAGAATAAGTGTGTTTGCAGAATTAACAGCTACATTAGTATAGGTCAAGATTTGTTTTATAAATCTTAAATGATGAAGTATGTCACATGTCATTAATGAACATTTTGAAATTGAAATCTTGCTCTACGTGTCCTTTCCCAAGGTGATGGTACCTTGCTGTTAGAAGAGCAAACATTTCCTTTCTTCAAGGTCTAATTAATGATACTCCTTCCCCTATGCTCTCCCAGGGTTGTGTTCCCACACCGCAAGAAGAGCAAGAAGGCAGATGAGATCGTGCACAAGAAATACATCCTGAGCACTGAGGTGCTTCAGATGGGACCCCTACTGGCAGGCAAGACCAGGGACCGCTACAAGGAGGGCAAGTACCCAGAGAACATGGAGAAGCTCACCATCTGCAACACATCGCCCCTCGAGGCTGAGATGACCTTCTGCTTCCAGCATGACGGCAACGCTACCACCTTCCTGCTAGACCCACCCACCATGGTCCTCAAGCCTGGACAGACGCAGGTCAGTAGAGGGCAGCATTTATTTGTGATCATGTATAGGTGAAATGAATCTAGCTATACAGGAGTCTAGCTATACATGGTTATAGAATCGTGTCATAACTATGTATGTGCTATGCAGTAAACCTTCAAATGCTCACTATTTCAAGTTTAACTATGGTCCACTGATGACAATTAGTCCAATCAAACAAAAATTATTGATAAGTGTGCTTGTCTTCATGATGGGCCTTTTCCACAATGATTTGATATTTTAACTGATCATGATATATGATCACAATGATAATAGGAGAGAGATGTGACATTTTCCACATGATGGTATCTTAAACCTGTGTTTTCTTGTATTTTATCTATTAAAATCGTCAACAACTGCAATAATTTATGAAGCCATTTCAAATCTTCAGGAGTTGATTGTGTGGGCCTACCCGAAGAACCAGGGTTACTTTGAAGACACCATAGTGGCTTGCATTAAGGAGAATCCTGAGCCGGTTCAGTTCAAGATTGCCTGCTATGGCGTCAGGCCCGAGCTGGAACTCGACAAGAAACAACTCCACTTTGAGAAGGTTCTCCTTCACAGGTCAGATATGTTTTCTCCCTCTCCATTGAAACTAAGATCTTTTTATTCTTTTTTTATGCCTCCGCTACGAAGTGGCCGGAGGCATTATGTTTTCGGGTTGTCCGTCCGTCCGTAAGTCCGTCCGTCCGTCCGTCCCGAATCCGTTTAGGCAATATCTTGAGAACCGTTTAGCAGATTTGCTTCAAACTTGGTACATGTATGTATTGCATGAAACTAATGAAGTGTGCAAAATTGGGGTCAAATCTGATTTAGGTCAAAGGTCAAAGGTCAATGAACTTTGTAAAAATTGCCCCAAAATGACCTTTTCCACAATAAATCCAAAACCAAAGATGCAATTCTCATTAAACATGGTACAAAGATGGATCACTCTTTGGGGATAGACTGGTGAAATTTTTGATAAAATTCCTGAAAGGTCAGAGGTCAAAGGTCAATGAAATTTGTGAAAATTTGCCAAAAATTGACCTTTTTCACAATAAATCCAAATCCAAGGATGCAATTCTCATTAAATATGGTAAAAAGATAGATCACTACTTGGGGATAGACTCATGACATTTTTGGTAAAATTCCTGAAAGTTCAGAGGTCAAAGGTCAATGAACTTTGCCCAAATTGGCTAGAAATTGCCCCAAACTTTAAATTTTTCACAATAAATCCAAATCTAATGGTGCAATTCCAACCAAACATAGTGGAACGATGGATCACTACTTGGGGGTAGACTGGTTGCATTGTTGGTGAAATTGCTGGAAGGTCAGAGGTCAAAGGTCAATGAACTTTGCAAAAATTGATATTTTTCACAATAAACCCAAATCCAAATCCAATGGCGCAATTCTAACCAGACATGGTACAGAGATGTATCACTTCATGGAGGTAGACTGGTGAAAGTTTGGGTAAAACTCCTGAGAGTTTGAGGGTCAGAGGTCAATGAACTTTGCCAAAAATTAGCTAAAAATTGCCCCCAAAGTGATGATTTTTTAAATATATCCAAATCCAATGGAGCAGTACCAACCAAACAGGGTGAAAAGATGGATCACTACTAGAATGATGACATTTTTGGTAAAATTTCTCAAAGGTCAGGGATCAAAGGTCAATGAACTTTAAAATTGGCCCCAAATAGATATTTTTCACATTGAATCCAATACTAATGATTCAATTCAAACCAAGAGGTCAAAAGTCAATGAACATTGCCAAACTTGGCTAAACTTGAAAAAACAGAATGTTTCATTTCACATTGGAGCAATGGTACATTGCCCACCAAACATACACATATTCTGAGAGGCGGAGGCATATTTATCGACTGCATGGCAGTCGAATTGCTCTAGTTTTAAAAATCTTATGCTTATATGCAGAGGCTCTGCAATAAACAGTAATCAGTCTAACTTTATGAATTGATGTATTTACCCTGCTACACATACCTCACATAGGTATGTGACATTCCACTGTGAAAAATAAACTTTTTCTGATCTTCTCCTGTTGTTTTATTTTCATTTCTTCCTTTATTCTATGCCTAATTGTATGTTGATCAAAATGATATAAATCACTGAAAAGACAAGGACTGATGACTGCTGAGAAAAACAGTGTTCTTCCATCTCTTCTCTGACATAGATTAAAGTACAGATTCTCATCTAACCATGTTTATCTGATGACTCCCATGACAGGAAGGACACCAAGACCATCTACCTGAGGAACAGCACCCTGCTGCCAGTGGCCTGGAGGATCAGTGGGCTGGAGTCCCTGGGAGATGACTTCTCAGTCAGCACAGACAGCGGGGTCATTGACCCCAAGTCTGAGTTTGCTCTCAATGCTCACTTCAGAGCCATGAAACCAGTCAACACTAAGAAGATGATCAGGCTGGAGGTGAGTGCTGGGAGCATGGGGGTTGGGTTGAGAGGGAATGGTGATGGTGTAGTGGTGGTTGTGGTGACGGTGTGGTGGTGGTTGTGGTGATGGTGTGGTGGTGGTGTAGTAGTGATGTTTGTGCTTGGGGTGGTGATTGGAGTGGTAGAAAAGGCAGTGAAGGTGGTAACATTGATCTTGATGTTGATTTTGCTCGTGGTTACAGTGGTGAGCTTGAAGGGTTGGATTGAGAGGGAATGGTAACGGTGTGGTGGTGGTGGTGGTTGCGGTGGTGGTTGTGGTGGTGGTGTTAGTTGTGGTGGTCGACTGATGGTGTTAATGCTTCCAGTGGTGAGTGGTAGAAAAGGCAGTGAATGTGGTAACATTGGTCCTGATGTTGATTATGCTTGTGGTTACAGTGGTGATATTGATGGGGATATTAGTGGGAATAGTGATAATAATGATAGCATTGGTGGTGACTGGTGCTGATGGTGTGTTGTGTATAGACGTAATGATTGTGGTGGTTGAAGTTGGAAGAATGGATGTGATGGTTATGAAGTGACATTGATGGCTCTTGTAAAAGTTAGGAAGTTTATGGTAGTGCTAATGATTAAAAGTGACTTAAGCGATGGTGAAAGTTAGTTTGTTGATAATGATGATAATGATAATCTATGATGATGATGATGATGATGATGATGATGATGATGATGATTGTGATAGTATCAGTGACAATGGATATGAGTATGGTGACGATCATCATCATAATAATGAAAGTGATGGTGAATATGATGAGGATTCTTGCACAGGTGCTAATGATGACATTCACATACCACATCAAGCCAAACCACCTACATCTGACCCCTTCCCTGCTCCCTACCACATCAAGCCAAACCACCTACATCTGACCCCTTCCCTGCTCCCTACCACATCAAGCCAAACCAACTACATCTGACCCCTTCCCTGCTCCCTCTTGCCAGGTATCTGATGTAGAGAACATCATGGGTCTGCTACAGACAGAGAACATCCAGGTTCTAGCTGAGGCCTATGACGTAGCCCTGGACATGAGCTTCCCCAAGGGGGCCGACGGCGGCCTGGACTTTGGGGTCATCAGGGTCATGGACGAGACCAAGCAGACATGTTCCCTCAAGAACAAGGGCAGATACGAGATCGCATTCAGGTGAGTGGCTTTTATCAAGCATCAAAGTCGAATGAAACACTGATTGAGTGGGAGATGTACAGCAGAATGCAACCACTGGACTCGAACTATCAGATCAATCGGAAGTGATAACTTTATTCAAATAATCATTGTGGAATTTAAGTCAATTTCAATGAAGATGGCATCTCCATGTGGGAAATAGCTTTGCTTAAAGCAAACCTGTGATAGGTTTCTAATTTCACATGCCATGATTGAGTTAATGCCCTACAGAAAAGTTATGTTGGTATTCATTGTGATGTGTTTATGATGATGGAGACTAATGATGGAAATTTTAAACAAATTCTGTAATGAAGAAGACATCAAATGTGGGAAATTCGTATATTGAAAGCAAATATGTACTGGGTTCTTCAGTTATGCCCCACAACAAAAAATAGTACATACTTATTGTGATGTGTTTATTATGATAAAGATGTGTCAAGTTTGACAACTTTTCGTTGCCGTTCATTGACTAGCTTCCTGCTGGAGGCCACACCCACCAGTGGTGAGGAGATCGTCAACCTGTTCTCGGTGATCCCAGCCAAGGGGGTGCTCATCCCGAATGACAGGCCCACTCAGGTCCAGGTCATCTTCAAGTCCAGGAAGGAAGTCACCATCAAGGACCAGCCCATCCTCAAGTGCCAGGTATGTTTGCTTAACCCTATAATCACCCATGACGTAATCTCCACAATTCAATTGTCAATTGCACCAAAATGATTCGAATTCATTTTTAATTCATTAATTATGCTAATTAATGCATACAATCATAATTTGGCTGTAAATCTTTAAATATACCCCAAAAAGTGCTAGATTTCAGTCCAGGCATTCTTATGATTATTATGAAATAAGGATTTTAAAAAATTGGCAATATCAACTTTTTTCTTATGTATTTAATTTTTGTCTCGCCCACCGGAGGTGAAGGCGAGACTAAGGGATCCAAATGGCGTCCGTCGTCCGTCGTCCGTCATCCGTCACAAATGTTAAAGTTTACCTGCAAGACTCTCTTTTGACAAATAACTTCACATAGGTTGCTTGGATTACAACCTAACTTGGGTCATAGATGCACTAGGGGTACCTTCATGTTATGGTACCGTTGGAGGTCACAGGATAAGGTCAAAGGTCATTTGAGGTCATACGTTAAAGTTTACCTGCAAGACTCTCTTTTGACAAATAACTTCACATGGATTGCTTGGATTACAACCTAACTTGGGTCATAGATGCACTGGGGGTACCTTTATGTTATAGTACCGTTGGAGGTCACAGGATAAGGTCAAAGGTCATTTGAGGTCATACGTTAAAGTTTACCTGCAAGACTCTCTTTTGACAAATAACTTCACATGGGTTGCTTGGATTACAACCTAACTTGGGTCATAGATGCACTGGGGGTACCTTCATGTTATGGTGCCGTTGGAGGTCACAGGATAAGGTCAAAGGTCATTTGAGGTCATACGTTAAAGTTTACCTGCAAGACTCTCTTTTGACAAATAACTTCACATAGGTTGCTTGGATTACAACCTAACTTGAGTCATAGATGCACTAGGGGTATCTCCTCTATTGTGCAACTGATTATCATCCTGTTTTGTCTTTGTCTAATCTAATAGAACTTGGTGGAGGCTTTTTATTCCATCTCAAAGAAGGGGGAAGGTGGGGGAGGGGGAGTAGATAGAGGAAGTAGCATTGCGTGAAATAGCCCTTCTCATTTATGGAATGTTACATTCTATGGCAGATATTTCACAATCAGCCAGGGATACAATTCTTTTGCGTAGCAACGGAGATCACGATATTTCTGGTTATTTTCGCAAGTGGGCGAGACACAATATTGCTAATGCCTTGTTTTTTATTTCTTATGTATCTCTTTGTTTTTTCGACTTTATGTTTTTCATTGTTTTTTTCGATGGAAATCGTTGGCAACACTATTTCAGTCATAAATAACATGAAATCTTTTGTTTTTCATCAGTAAAAGTAAAAATAATGATACATTCATGAATTTTGGCTAGATGCAGAATTTGCATTGGATTTGTACATGAAATCACATTTCTTGAGCAATTTTTGGTCTGACATGTACATACAAAATGTTACGTAACTTCGGAACCACATACCCCCGCGTCGCAAATTTGGTCTTAAAAGCTGCGCGAGACTTGGAGGAATAAAGTCATGAAACGTTGCAGCGCAATCTTTTCGCATTACATCGCAAAAAATGTCGAGGGGAGTGCCGTTTTTGCCCCCACCCCGGGCTAGATAGCAGGCATGAGAATTTTCCGATTTTTATCGGAATTCCGATTTTTTTACATCAAAATCTGTGGTCGCCGAGTTCGATGTGAATTTGAAATAATATTTGGGGGGTAGGGTCTGGGGGGTCAAGTCATTTTTACACTCAGAAACTATAAAAGTACTTCACCATTTCGAGTGAAATCATTGCGTAGCGAGTCACCGCGAGGCTGAATCCTTACCGGGCCGCGCCCCGGGAACGCGCCTCACTGATCGATTTGTTCGCACGGAGCGCGAGATTGCACCGCAGATGCACACCACACGAGCTTCGGTCGCACCACTGCTGCACTGATCGTGCGAGCCACTGAACTGATTCAGTGGTGCGCGCGCGAGCGCGACCGAAAATCGTGTAGCATGTGTGCGGTGGCTTTCAGTCTCATAAACAGCCGTAATGATGCTGTTTCGTTACTCTCCACAATGTTCGCATCTTGGAGAGAAATTGACAGCATCGTAACGGCTGGTCTTTCAGACTATGCAGTATCAAAATGGCGGCATCCAAGCCGAAGTTCGTTGATCGCGATGGGGGAGAAGCGGACCCGAAAGAGATAGATAAATCCGTCAAAAATAGATGGAACTGGTCGTGGTGTGACCGTGTATTTTTGGAAGGCACTCCTGATCAACATTTAGTTGGGGATTGTTTTCGTAAGCTGTACAATCCCGGTGAAGCTTGGTGCTTATGGTGCAATGACGGCATAAGGATTAAGGTATGGCAACGGAGGTCTTAAAACACTGCGTCAGCATGCCACTGGAGACAAACACAAGAAGAGATACCGTGAAAGAAGGACCAACTACTGCCTAAACTTTGGTAATTTGAATACTTTGTTTGTGAATAATTACTGTACATGACATTCATTTTAAAGTTAAGCTTACTAACTTCGTGAACTTTATCTTTATTGATGATTATGATTGAATGATAAGTCTAGATCTTGATCTTATTAATTTGATGTTGGGCTTCATCAATGACAATGACTAGTCTATGTTTTAAGTTTATCATTGTTTTGCCACCACCCTTGGGGCAAGTCACGATGGTCCGAGGTATGGAGTGACACAAGCCCCAGGGGTGAGCCAGACTACCAAGCCATTGGGTGGTCTGTAAGGGCATGAATGATTGATGGGTACAAGGGCATAGTCTAGACTGGCCAGGCCAGGGTGCACGTGCACCGCCCCCCCCCCCCCCCCCCGCCAAATAGGTACACCACTATGGGTTCCTTTTTCTATCACATTGGTACTCCAGAATGGCTTCCTATACCCCCTTAAAATGCTAAAACCCAGGAGCTTCAGGGGGCGCTGCCCCCTGAACCCCCGCCAGGGCGCTGCCCCTGGACCCCCGCCGTTGGTTTAATTTACTTTCAGATATTTTTAAAGAAAGTCATTCTCATGCCTGAGATAGGGTTAAGTCTTCCTGTGCCAGCAAGATACTGCCTATTTGTTCGTTGCAGTTCTCACCTTGTAATGGCTCTGCTCCGTGCAGTCCAGTTTCCAAAATGTCTGCACGTTCAGATTATTGAAAGCAGATATTACCATTATAGGGGCTGGATGCATGTAGATATCCATAAAGTACAATGGATGCACAAGAGGATGATATAAAGAACATGGACAGACTTCACCTGCTACCGGTATCTGGGTTTATCAGATGTATTGTGTTAATGAGGCTTGAAACGTATATGATCAGGAAGACTCGAGTTTAAAACTAGGAATAATTTATATCCTGAAACTTGATGAGCAATATCAGTTCTTCC
Organism: Arbacia lixula; assembly: GCA_963669155.1. Classification (NCBI taxonomy): domain Eukaryota; kingdom Metazoa; phylum Echinodermata; class Echinoidea; order Arbacioida; family Arbaciidae; genus Arbacia; species Arbacia lixula. The sequence goes on along the minus strand of OZ022581.1, from coordinate 16,209,447 downwards.
AAAAAATGTTGATAAGAACATTTTTTACCGACCACCGTGTAAGAAACTGCTACCTATTCAGCAAATTTGTGTAGAAGTTTTCCTAAAGTGCATTGCGGTGTGTGATACCTGAGCAGGGAGCATCTTTCCTGTATGACAGTACTTGCACTGAAACGACCTGTTTGGATGCTATCCATCACAGGTCATTGAACCCAACCTGAAGGATGGGGGAGAAACCATCGCCAGTATCCCTGTCAAGCTCAGCGTGCGCTCCATCTTCAGCAAGTACAACGTCTACCCAATCAATGACATCAACTTTGGCGCGGTCCTTGTCAACCAGCGCAAGCCACGCACCTTCCAGATCGAGAACAAGGGAGAGTTTGACTTCAAGTACACCATCAACCGCATGGTGCGTGACATGCCCGTACAGCCAGCCATGATGCGAGGAAGAGCGTAAGAGCAACTTTCTTTCTACTTCTTTTTGTTCTTCTCTTAACAGATTGTTTTCTTTGTTATACAAACACACTGTATGAATGTTCTATAGATAATGATAGTTCATCATCTTTACTTCTGTATATATAAATTTGTATTATTTTATGTATCAACTTCTATTTACGTTTTCTAGTATTATTTTGATATGCATGCTTTTGATATTTCCCTGTTTAGCACAAGTATGTGTAACCTTGTGTTATTTTGATTACTATTCGATGTTGTTTGTAGTACTAGATATCAGTTATATGCTTTTGAGTGATTATGTGTACAGAATATGTAGGGACCAGCATCACAATGTTCTGTGAGTGTTTCATAGCTATTATATATATATTATGTGTGTGTTATATCTTTGTATGTATTTCTCCCACAAGTTTGTTCTTACCATGATTTCTTCCACCGTCCTTCTTTCTTTGCAAATGATTCATTGAATCAGTGGATCAAGGGCTTCCAAATTATCAGTGTCAATGTCTCTATTGAGGTAACTATTTTGCACGTTTTGATGAGCCCCGCACCATTTCCCAGCAGCATAACTAATTTTATTGCAGTCCATTCCCTTTCATTTTATCACAGATTCAAGCAAATCAATCATGCTGTATATTACTCAATGCATAATGCCAATAAACCACACATGCCATGAGAGAATATTAATACATTGTGCAAATTGTAAGCTCAATAAAGTTACAAAAACAAGAAGATGACATCCATAAATCTTTTGAAGTAATGAATTGTGTGGTTCCGTAATGATTTGAATATAACTTGTGGGTTTTTTTTATCCTATTTGTATTTGCATTAATATCACCCTCCTTTGCAATGGGTTTGGTCCATTCATACCATATATGTCTACAGAGAATGGGTGCACTTATCTTATTTTCAACACTATTTACGATTGTTTGTTTTATCATATGGATGTGGGCTAGGAAGTGGATATAGGTTCCCTGCACAGGTTTTATGTGTGTGTTTTTTCACCAACTAACACATAATGGTGGATATCTGATTATGTGCTGTCCAAGTTCTCTCTTTAAGAGGATGTGATTTACAATTTATTTTAAACTTGCTAAGAATTTCATTATACTTATGTAATATCCAGTTTGTTTTCCTTTGAGTAGGAGTATAAAACTACATTTAAAAAAAAAATTATTGTAAAAAAAAAGATAAGAAATTCAACTTAATAGTATTCAAGGAAGATGATATGCCAAATTGCAAAATCAATTTAGGAATTTCAGAAGGGGAGCTGGGGAGAACATACCTGAGAAAATGATTAGGACAGTATATATGCAAGAACTGACTTTTGAGGGGGAAAAAAGTGAATGTGAATAAGTTAAAACAAATGGTGTTGCTTTGCCAAATTAATAGAATGTAAGGTCAAATATTTCTATGTAACAGTATTCTTTGAGAGTTTGAAAAAACAAACATTAAAAAATTGCTGAAATATAGATGGATAATGTGTAGATGCTTAATACAGGACTAGCAACTTCTAAGACCTACTGTACATATATATTCCCACATATTGCTCAATGTAATATTTTTGCATTTGGCCATGCAGCATTAAAAACTAACTCTGATATTGGCTGTGTTATGATCCCACTAATACTAACATCACTATGTAATATCTTTATTACCAATCAGCACTTCAAGTTTCCAGTTGAATTATATAAACTTCATGTATTTCTCCTTAATGCATACCTCATACCATAACACATTATATGCATTTTAAAACAAACTTTAGACCTATATGTTATAAGAATACAGTTAACATGTAAGAACATAAAGATACACTGTAGTAATATCCTGTACTAGAAGTTGACAAAGCTGATCCAAGTACTGTAGGTATGTAGGTATTTTATTCCAATATATTACGTGAACGTACATGTATACTTATTTCTTGTTTTCAATATTTTCTGTAAATATGTGTCATATCATCTGACCAAAAGACAGCTCAATTAGTATAAGTCAAATTGCATTATTTGATAATATGTTTGATGATATTGACAAGGAATTGTTCAACATGTGAAGAGCTACAGGAGTGCAACTTCACATAGGTTTCAGGGTGATGGTCACATAATACAGAGGCCAATGATTCATATTTTGTTCTGTATTTAGAGTGTCTCGCCCATGGCAGACAAGGCATGTGTGTTCTTCAAAATGTAACTCATTTGGAATTGCTTGTGTCCCTACAGACCACCGGGCACCAACAAGCGCAGCAAGTCCAGGGATGGGTCAAGCTCCGGCCGGTCAGTAGCGAAACCAAAGAGAGCAGAGTCCATCAGGTAAGCCCAAGTCGTATCTCTGCTACTAGTGCATTGTGGGTAAACTTGGCAGTGTTCAGTGTTCACTCATGTTTAAAATTGGTAAAGTGGGAAAAAAAAAACGTAAAGCCTTTTCTTGAGCATTGTTGGTTGATTGGGATTACTTAACCTTTTATTGTAGTTATTTTTACACAAAAAACATCCCTTTGGCATTATGAGTAAATTGGACCAACTTCCACATAGGAAATGCATTGTGGGTATCAGTGGATGACTGTAAAACGCGCTCATTGCATTATGGATGTCAGTATATTCACCATGTTACTATCTTGGTGTAGATGTCATATCTAAGCAATGGATGTTGATGGTATACACACACAGCACGTTGTAGCAATATCAACAATATAAGTGTAATGGAAAGCATACAAAACTGGCACAAATGTTGTAGGACACAAAGTTTGCATGAATAGAATGTATAGTAATCTGATATGTTCCACTTTATGTAGCACAACGCATATAACGATTTCACACATCAGTTATTTATGTTGATCTTAAACTAGAAATTGAATGATGATTTACAGAAACTATCCAATCCATGGCTGTTCTCAAATATTCTAATCTGTGATCTAAATGGATACCTGTTCCTGTGGTTTAGTGTTCTGGTACTGGGCTGGGTTGGTACTGGCATTATAACAATTTGATGTCTTAATTCTCCTCTTTTTGTGCTTAATCGTAAAGACTGTCTACCAGGTAATGCACGGTTTTGTGTTTCCTCGTGAAAGTGTCACATTTGTGCCTATTCCTCTCTTTACCAAACACATCTTTCTCAACTTTTATTATGAGACCAGTTTGAGAATGAGTGATATGGTCTATATTAGATCAAGAATCTATTTGAATTATTCTATGAATGATGGTATACTGTTAATTATGTATTCCTCCCTTCAGTCTAAAATTTTCAACCACTAATATGATTTAACTTAAGAGCAAACATTGAATAGAAAACTTTTGTTTGTGAATATAAAAAAAACAGAGACATGACACATTGACAAAATAAAATCTGAAGCCCAAAATCCCCTCATTCAGGTATAAATCCAGATTTGCTATAATGTAAGCACAACACACAAATGATTGAACTCTTTAAGGGCTATTGATACATTGTAGCACAAGTGATGCATGGAAATTCCAAAGATGAACAGCATGTTTGGCACATCAATGTTAAAGGGAAAGAAGAGAAATATCTTGTTATATGTAGTGATATGAATTGCCTCTATTGCTTGGTGATGGGAAATCTCTAAGTTGAGCTTATTTCTTATTTCCTCTTTTACTCTTTTGATAGATTGTCTACAAGGTAATTCACTTTGGGTGTTTCCCTCTGCAAGTCTCACTGTATTGCTATCTCTGTCTATGTTGGCATCAATATCCCATCTATCTATCCCTTGACTATATCTTGCACGGCAAGCCACTTTTCAAAGCAAATGTGATTTTTGTCTCTCCCCTTGAATCTCTTCTTTTCTTTTAGTCTTGCTCCCTCCTTGCTTTTGAAAGCTGATTTATTTAAACCCTACAATGACAGTTGTGTATATATATCATTTAACAAAGCTATATTTCATACATACAATCATTTTCAATTGTGCTTTTTGTATGATACAGAATATATTATATCCCTCATTAATATATTCCAGTTTGTTGATTGGTTGAAAGGGTGTCACATGACCACAAATAGATGAACTATTTGGAGGAAGAGAGCTCAGAGGGAAGAAAAGTACTATTTCGTGACGTCAGAGGGAAAAAAAGTACTATTTCGTGACGTCATGTCAAAAATAGTCTCTTTTTTCCCTCTGGACTATCGATATCCGGGCTATTAGTTATCGATACAATTTTCATCGATTCATCCCAGGTAAATGCGCGACACGCAAAATCTGCGCGATACATTTCTTTCCAGCAGCTTTTTAGCGTTGTAGCGTAAAATTATTGGGCGCGCTGCCGGAACTCCAGCGGTGTTGCGGCCGAGGTGCAACTTGAATTTCCGTTGGTTTGCTCAAGCCGCAGGAAATAACAAAACATCTGAATCGGGCTCCTGCGTTCGGGGCTTAGAGCATGGGCACTATACGAGGTCCATGGTAAGGATTCAATAAATGAACAAAGAATATATTAATGATGGAGATAAAACAAATATTTCATGATCTTTATTCTGGAACTTTGTGGAATCTATTGGTCCCCTCGGTGAAGTGGAGGGCGTGCGGTGCCATTTTCCCTCGACCTGCGGTCTCGGGAAAATAGTACCGCACGCCCTCCACTTAACCTCGGTGCAAATAGATTCCACAAGATCCCTCATGGTCATGAAATATTTGTATATTAATAGCATTTCATTCGTTTAACCTCAAAACTGCATGGGTGATCACTAGAATTGTGTAAAAGTGATGCAAATTATTAATAAATACTCTTTAGAGATTGTTATGCTTTTGGTAATACTATGTGTTGTATTCTTTTGGGATATTAGACTCACCAATCCGGTGAGAAGAAAAGGAAAGAGTGACAAAATAAAATTAGATTTTATAACACTTACACACAAATGCTTTTAGCTGCAGCTTTTGGAATTCAAACCGATAATAAATGAGATGAAATGGAAATAGATGAAGAGGGCATTGATGTATCTTGTGAGCTAGTCACTAAGAAGTTATACAAGAAAAGAGAGGAAAATATGTGTTTTTGCAGTCCTTTTTATACTTTCTTCTGGAGTGCACCCTATCCTACGTTACAGAAACATTGTCTTAATTGTGTACATCAGCTTGTGTCTTGATATGAAACGTCTCCAAAGACTCTTTCATGGGCATGCACTGTTTGTCACTTGAATTTGTGCAAATTGATATTTTTGTTATTTTCATTTATGACTACCCTAAATGAATAGTTTTGAATAAGCACGATATATTTGAGGGTTGCTGTCTTGATTTTGAGCACAATCTTTCAGGAGAGGCAAGGAAAGCTGGTACAGTTTACACATTGTTGTCTTTTTTTGTGTGATGCTGATATTTTGACACAAACATCACTTCCCTGGAACACCTACCCTACCCATTGCAAAGCTGCAAATTGTGTTTTTTGTCTTATATCCAAATATATTTAGCATGATATATGTTCCATGCATGTTTATATATGAACGTTATTGTGCATGAAGTGCATCATTATCTTTCATATATTATACTTCAATCAATGATATAAACTCATTTAAATTCTGAGCGCATGTAAAAAGAAATATATATATATATGCATATTGGCTTTGCTTTATTTTGTATACAACATTTGATTTTTCTACCCCCTTCTTTTGCTTTATATAAGCTTTGTAAATTGTATAGATACATCTGATCTGAATTTGCAATAGAAACTATTTGTGTTAAACTGGCACACTTATCCTATATTTATTATAAAACTACATCGATAGATCAACCACTGTATATCAAACATTTACTATTTCTAATTTTGACGATATTTGATAGCATTTTAAAAAAAATTGAACAGTACAATGTGATGCGTGTTGGATTATTCATGGCCTTTGTAGCGGTACTCATTTTCTAGGTATATTGTTTGATTTATAAATTTGTAATATTTAAAGCATTAATTAAAGCAGATGAACAGAAAGGTTTCTCACTTAATACAACTTAAAGATAATTGCATGGGGTGAGCACGGTTCTTTCATTCAATATTTCTGCAAAATGGTAATATATGTTGATTGGACTTCTCTCTGCTCAACAGACAAGAAGTAGGAGCAGCAGGAGGTGGAGGAGGAGGAGGAGGAGGTGGAGGTGGAGGAGGAGGAGGCAGTCAGACGAGACTCCAGCTAGGGATGTTCACCGTCTACCCAGCGTATGGTCTAGTGTCTCCAGGGAACCAGGCTACCGTCAGTGTGGACTGTCTGCCTGAGGCTGTTGGCTCAGGCCTAGAGGTGAGTAGGCCTGTTCACATGTACAGACCAATATTGGTTTTGAAGAATTGTTTTAATTTTCAAAATCATCAATAGACCACATCATAGATGGACTTTTTTATAATAGTGTATGTAATCAAAATGACACTGGCCTTATCATTGACTCCAGGGACATTTTTTCCAACAATTGCAAGTACCATGGAAACAGTCAATTAGCATCAAGCATTGTAGCTGTCATGTTAGTTACAGTCAAGTGCAAGTTGCATAAATTGTGAGGGTTTCTGAAGAAGCTATAAATTCCCAAATTATCATCATGAATTATAACACACTTGTCTAATCATTTATTCCCAGGACCTGGCCATTGAGATCTCAGACCGTGACCCTGCAGACCATCCCCAGGGCATCCCCTACAAGGTGATGGCTGAAGCCTGCATCCCAGGCATCAACCTGACTGACCTGGGCTCCATCTTTGAGGAGCATCGTGTGGTGCGCAACCTCTCTGTGTTCCTCAACACCCACCGACTGGGCCTGGATGGGGGCGGGGTGTTTGGGCAGGATGAGAATAGGTTCATCTTTGGCCATGTGCTGGTGGGCCGCAAGGCCAAGGCACGCTTCAAGATCTCCAACGCTTACAAGGTTGGTATCAGCAGCAAGCAGAATTTGTTACAGTCTGCATTTTCCATTTACCGATTCTTTCTCTCGATTTCACTCTCCAGTTTCACCCTCACACCTGAATCTCCCTCAAGTCTCAACCCCTTCCCCACTCCACATTAGACCGAAACATTGACCGTACACCACACATTGTCCTGAATAGGTCTCCTGTTATTAGATTATTAGCTTATTAGCTAAACAAGTCTTCATGTGTGACTGTGTTGGAATGATTAAATAATGATTTTATTGTACTTATGATGCAAATTTGAACAGTATCTCTAGACATTTCCTGACAGTCCTTGTCCATGCCTTGCTATGTTCTGTCCCCAGGTCTCCTGCGATGTGCTGTTCTCCTGCAAGCTGCAGACCAGCAAGCCGTCGTCCAAGCTGCAAGACATCTTTGATGTGGAGCCAGCCAGAGCCTCCATCCCAGCTCATGGCAGTGTGTATGCCACCGTCACCTTCTCCCCTCCATCCATGCAGGTATGTCTGGTTACAGATTTGATGGTATTCAGCACAATGAGGTTGTTAAATGCACCATGGTGTACTGTCAAATTTCCACAGCTGTCTTATAAACCTAACAGTGGATTGTTTCCCTTCTAGCAAGCAAACTGAGACAGCAAGCTGCAATCATTAGTTCTTATCAAGTCTGCAACAGAATTGCTGTTGCTGTCTGTGCATGATCCAGACTATTATCCAGACAATTATACAAATTATGTAATAACATTGATCATTTCATATTATGCATTGTGCAAAGCAAAGTTAAAATACTTTTTCCCTGTTGATGATTGTTTCCACACAGACATACACAGGTCAGTTTGAGGTGGCCATAGAGGGCTTGACCGGCCCCCAGGCCAAGCTACGTAACCTGTCCTATGAGGTGCAGGGTGAGGGTAACCTACCCAGGGTGTCGGTGGTCAAGCCTTCCCTGAGGAACAAGAAAGGCACCCCTCTGCTGCTCTTCACTCGCCTCCTGGAGGGCCGGTCCCAGACCCTGCCTCTCTGCCTCGCCAACGACGGCACCCTGCCCAGCAAGGTACAGTTTCAACTTGAAATGTTTCACTGAAATTTGTGATGTCTGCAAAACATTGGCATTATTTCCAATTCAATCTGAAATCTGCAAGGTACATTCATGCAATGTTTCACTGAATTAGGAGATGTTTGCCGGAAGGGACACACTATCTTTAAATCTGCTTGAACTGGACCTTGAGTTGGTAGGTATGCCATGCTTACCCAAATGACAAAACACAAATGTTCATTGATTAGCAAAGTGAATTAATTGGTACTTAGATACTTGTCCAGAAAGTATTTTACGATGAATGATGTTCGGTATTTGTTAATCATTTTGAGTTTCTGTCCCCCCCCCCCCCCCCCATAATATACTCCTTTTGTATAAACTTGGAACAATGAATGTTACAAAGGATTACAGTATTTTTATGTCTTTTCTATGAAAAGATGTATGGTTCTGAACAATATTTTATGATATTATTCCTCCTTTAATACAGAGGTATCAAGTTTAGCCCAAGTTGTTTACTGGTACAAACCAAACAAATTTTAATGTTTTTGATAAGATGCCATAAACCACAGTAATGATACAGATGTAATGCTCTTGTTCATTATCCAAACTTTGCAGGTTGACATTGATCTAGAAGATGAATCTGGCTGCTTCAGACTGCAAAGCTCAGCCAAGACCAAGCTCATCTACCCAACATACAGTGACACTCTGCTCTCAGATGGTAAGACTTTTAGTCTCTTTAGTCATGTTAGTTTTTGGATGTATATGTAATACAAAGTGTGAATCAGCTCCAAACAGAATATTCAAACAAAAGTATTTTGGACTGTAAATATTTTATATATGTACATTCATTCGGTTATTCTTAATGGCAGAATGGTTCTGCCATGATTACCGTTAGTATTCTTTACTTTTATTAGTGAGTTATTCATTTGTTCATTGGCCGAGGGTTAGAAAAGACTGAATTCCTCCTTTTTCCTTTCCCTTTGATTCAAGTTGTGGGAGATAAATGGAATGAAATGTCCTCCCTTTCTCATTCACTAGTTGATTCTGCCAATAGACATCCACATGCAGCTTCCCCCATCATCCATCCATTTGATTGGTTGACTAGTCTAGGTTTTTATACCAGTAATGTCTTCTCTTTCACACTCACCAGTTGACTCTACTAAGAGGCATCCACACGCAGCCTCCCCCATCATCCATCCGTGTGATTGGTTGACTAGTTATTTAGTAGTTTAGGTGTTCATACGAGTAATGTCTTCTCTTTCACATCCACCAGTTGACTCTACTAAGAGGCATCTACATGCAGCTTCCCTCATCATCCATCCATTTGATTGGTTGACTAGTTATCTAGTAGTCTAGGTTTTCATACCAGTAATGTCTTCTCTTTCACATCCACCAGTTGACTCTACTAAGAGGCATCCACACACAGCCTCCCTTATCATCCAACCGTTTGATTGGTTGACTAGTTATCTAGTAGTCTAGGTTTTCATACCAGTAATGTCTTCTCTTTCACATCCACCAGTTGACTCTACTAAGAGGCATCCACACGCAGCCTCCCCCATCATCCATCCGTTTGATTGGTTGACTAGTTATCTAGTAGTCTAGGTTTTCATACCAGTAATGTCTTCTCTTTCACATCCACCAGCTGACTCTACTAAGAGGCATCCACACGCAGCCTCCCTTATCATCCAACCGGGAGAGAACTCAGAGTTCCACGTTGTCTACACCGCCTCGGCGTCAGGCCGCAGCGCTGCCAGGGTCCGCATCACCGTCACAGACAATCAGTTTGAGAACCAGCTGATTCAGCTGGTTGGAGAGAGTTACCATGACGACGTGACGCTAGACAACATCCACAGTCTGATGACTGAGGAGACGGTGGATGGGTCTGTGGATGAGGATCAGATCGCTGGTGAGTGACAGGAAACAATTACAGATAGTGACTTTGGTAATACCTTGTAGATGTATTATTTTGAGATAATAAACACCCTTATGGGGTGAAGAAAGACATGGAAGGAGGAGGGAGTTTATATCTATTGTTTCAATTCCTCATTTAGCATATTGAATGTGTGTTAAACCATATTTTGCGCTTTGAAAATGTTGTCCATATTTTTTTCAATATAAACAGTATATATTTTTTCAGTAAGATCCTGATTAGACAGTTGTTCATTCACTTAACTTAGATATATTAATAATTTTTTTTCTACATGATTGCTTTATAGTGAACCTATAATATCATGTTTTGTGTCATTTTGCACGCATTTGCAGCTGCTCCGTCCAACCACATTCACTTTGGTGACTGCCACATCAACGAAGCACGGCAGCTGAGCTTCACCATGACCAATCACAGCCAGACGGACACCATTCGCTTCCATTGGCCAGAGAACCACGCCCAGCTCAAGTTCTCTCCAGCCATTGGTCACCTGCACGCTGGCTGTGCCAAGGACGTGGTCATCACCTTCAAGACGGCGGCCACCATCGCGTTGACCAAGGCCCCCATCGCATGCAAGATGTGCAAGATCTCGTTCGACAAGCCTGTAGACCAGGTCAGAACAATAGACAAGTTTCACATCGGCTCTGAGTGATTCTAGTACTCCAAAAGCAAAATAATGCCCCTATAGACGACAATAGACTTCTTTGAAAAATTGTGGGTTTCAAGCACAGCAGGGATTACTGTGTTTGTTTTGTGACACGATGCATGCAAAGCTGCCCCACAATGGACAATCAACAACCACAAAATTACACTAGTAATATCTGTGCTCAATTCCTCATGTTATCATGAGATATTTTATATTACATGCTTATATTTGAAATTCAAATTTCATTACTCTTTTTGTAGGTGGCTTTAACTGTTATCACAAGATATTTTTTTATTCTATGAAAAAAACAAGAAATTTAACTGTAACCTTTTATGATTTATTGTATAGGTGGCTGACTGGGATGATCGTATGCGAACGGTCAAGTGGGTGGACTTGCCCGTAGCAGCTGCCCGTCCGGCCACCACGGGTGACCAGGCACAAGGCCGGCCCCGGTCAACCCAGGACGCAAAGCGGGACGAGCGAGAGAGCAGGAAGGAGCACAAGAAGGGCGGGGGAGGGGGCAGCAACGCAGCCGCTGCCCAGGCAGCAGCAGCAGCAGCTGAGGCTGCAGAGAGGGAGAGAAATGAGGAGGAGATGAGGAAGAGGATGGATGCTGCACAGGAACCGCCACGCCCATCCAAGAAGAAGGTTAGTACAGATGCTATCATTGGATTCCCAAACAGTTCACATATACTCATTGACTAGTGTCCATACAGGTTTTCATAGAGAATAAAGAGAGCTTGAACCACACAATCTAAGAAACAAATGGTTACAGACGGATGCTAAAATAACAATTGAAATATCAATGAAGACTAGCACATGAAATCTTCTGATGCCCAAGTAATGATTGAACACAACACATTCATAGGAGAAAAATTGATAGCATGGAAGTAAATACGTATTTAAATTGTGTACATCACATGTAAGAAAATGACTTTATCCTCTTTCCTCCTCCTTAACATTAATCGCGGAAGAGGTTTACGGTACACCATGTGTAAAGTCCTGGAAGGTCTGAGAAGAGAAAGTGGATAGAATTGGAGGTGAATTGGAAAAGCGAGAAACATTAAAGATAAAAGATATGGTAAAAAATAAATATATGGGTTTTGCAGAAATAATATAATGTTACTCTAACATGGGAGGCCAATGTATGTTAATTCTTGCTGTGCTTTCTGTGCAAAAGGTGATTGAGACGGAGCCAGAGCCCAGCCATTCAGTGAAGGAAGATTCCAGCAGGGAGATGGAGCTCAAGGTCAGCGCCAACGCAGACTTCTGCAAGTTCAAGTGCAAGGTGGAGGCCGTCCACTTCAAGGACACACTCATGTTCCAGACCAGGATCTTCTCGTAAGTTTGGTACTCATTCATTCATTCATTCATTCATGCATTCATTCATTCATTCATTCATTCATGCATTTCTTCTTTAGACCCACATTTATATATTTCCTGCACTTGATTCTTCATTCATTTCATTCTACCATCTATTTATTAATTTCTTCTTCTGTTCACTCATGTATACATTCCCTCAATCATTAACTGTACATTCTCCACATATATTCATGCTCTGATATCAAATGTCCTTTCATTCTCTCATTCATGTCTCCATTCATTCATTCACTCAATCACTCCTTAGTCATTTCTTCACACTTTCATTCATCTCTGTTTCCAATTATTCATCCATTCATTAAATTCATGATGTCAATATTACACAAAGATTAAGTACATTTTTCAATTTTCCCTCCATGTGCAGCTTCCAGGTGACCAACAAGGGAGTGACCGAGCTGCCCTTCAGCTGGCAGGTGGTCATGGAGGAGGAGGGACACCACAAGACGGTCAGCTTTGCCGACGGTGAGCAGCTCCGGCTCCCCTCCCGGTGCAGCACCGCCACAGACGGTGCCGGTGTGGGTACCATGGATGTGTACCCCTTCACCGTTGACCCAGATGTGGGGTCGATCGCAGCCGGGAAGAAGCAGAACTTCCAGGTTAAGTTTGCACCGCTTGACATCAAGGACTACGAGGGCAGGATCATCTGCAGGTATGATGGCTGGAACTTTCTTGGATCATAGCTGTCATTTAGTACTGATAGCTAGTTAGTTAGTTAGTTAGTTAGTTAGTTAGTTAGTTAGTTAGTTAGTTATAGAGGTTTAGAGATAGTTGGTCTGCTAGTAAATAGTTAGTTGTACTGATATTTACTTATTAAGTTAGTGCTCTAAGTAGTTCATAATTAATTGTATAGTTAGTTTTATTTTGAAATTCAGGTGAAAGAGGAAATACATTTTCATTTTGAAATAATTGAAATGGCTATATGTAAACATATGGCATGTTACAAATCAATTGATCACAATGTTCACATTCAAAGTTTACAAATTTCTAGATATTGATCAAAGAGGCAGATTTTGATTTTGATTTCTCACCCCCCCCCCCCCCTTTCTAACCCCCAGAATCCCGAACCTCGAGGAGGGCAAGCAGGGGCCGGTGCTGGCCGTGAGGGGGAAGAGCATGATGCCCTTCTGCCACTTTGATCTGGAGGACTCTGACTACATCACAGGAGCCAGGAGGAACCCAGAGCTGCCTGGAGCAGGAGGGGCTCCTCCAGGATCCACCCTGGATCCCAACACCAGGGTCATGGAGTTTGTCTCTGTAGGAGTACAGGTGAGATTCGGATCAAGTCAATTGAATCAAATTCATAATTGTCCTGATTCTTCCAACTCAATTCAGTTAAACTCAATTTTCTTTCCCAATCCATGAGTTTAATAAATCTGGAATTGAAGTACATTTCAGTCCAAATCATTACTAGATATTAATTCATGTTAACAAAGTAATGTCTTTCTAAAGAAGGCAGAAAATTAGTTTTAACTCCTAATATGATCATGCTGGTGTTTGACTAGGATAAAGATTTTAATTGAGCTTATTGCCTTGTTTTCTCATCAGGTGCGGAACACACGTCACTTCTTCATCATCAACCCTACGGCGGCGCCCTACACCTTCCACTGGTCCTGTGAGGATGAGGAGGATCCTAAGAAACCAACTGTCTTCACCTGCCTCACCCCTCAAGGACACGTCGCCTCAGGCAAGAAGACTCAGGTAAGACCCTCGTGAGTCTCTACAGGGAACAAAACTCTGGAAGCAAATTGCATTTACTAATACCAGAGGCAGCTTGGGGTAAGTGTGAAGAAAGTTTGATGGTGTTTAGAAGTAAGGAATAGTAGCGGTCAAGATTACAGGAGCCATCATCATTGTAACATTGGTCTGCAGTGACCATGGGTCTCATTCTTATTTGAAGAGAGGGTTTCCTGGGAAAAATCATCTCAAAATGAAGTTATCTTTGAAATCAAGTGAGATCTGGACCATCATGTTTACCACTGCTATTCTTTACCTTTAAAGATTTTCATCACTTGCCCTGAATTCTTTGACATTGAACAGCTCTCATCAAGAAGTATCAAGAAGCACTTTTTTTTTCGTTTTTACATGACTACTCAACATACTCTTGTGTTTTGATTAGTCCATCCTTCTTCATGTTTTCTCTTGTAGGTGACGTTTGAGTTCCTGCCCAACCAGCTGGGTGTGGTCGAGTCCTTCTGGCGGTTCACTATCCCAGAGCAGAACATCTCAGTGCCCTTCCTGCTGGTGGGCGACGCCCATGAGCCTGCTGTGTCCACTGATAGGTCTCACATCAACTTCAAGTCCATGCTGCTAGGTAGGCTGGAGCCACATCCATTGTATAAAAATTGAGTGACTTTCAAGTCTATTTTGTGGTGACAATGTGGGCCATAGAGATGGATTATTACAGAACTAGTTGGAATGTGACAGTATATGCTATTTTAAGTTATAACAAACTTACATTTCCTGTTGACATGAGAAGACGTTTTTCATTCTAATTTGCTTGGTGTTTAAAAAAAAATACATTAATATCGCAAAACAAGAATTAAAGAACATTAACCATAAAGAAGTGATATACCTTGTTATGATGTGCATGCAAACAAAGAGCCTGCAAGGTTTAAAGAGGGATCCTCCATCATCTACAAGCTTCCACTATTTTAATTATTACTTCTTTAATGACTATCTATGACTACTGTTTTAGCTTCAAACAACTTATATTCAACACCCATTTCTGTCTGCTTTACAGGTAATGAGGCGTATGAGCGCATCTTCCTGATCAACAATGAGGACCGGCCGTTTGACTTTGACATCGATGAGACGTCTTGCCACTCAGAAGCCTTCTCATCCAGACTAGACATCACACCCATGAGGGGAACCATTCTACCCAATGATAGGTGAGGGGTCAACAGTAATGCTAAATATACACTGGGAAAGGGCAAAAAGTTCTCTCAGGCTTCTCAAATAGTCCCACCAAATCCCATTCAACAACAAATTTTTCATAGTGAATTATTATAGATGAGAAACTTCAAAGAACAACCTTGCCCATGTGACCAACAAATATTTTTCATAGTGAATTATTAGAGATGAGAAACTTCAAAGAACAACCTTGCCCAGGTGACCAAAATATATTTTGAGGCTTGTTCAAAGAAACCACTGGCTTTGTTAAAATTTTTTACTCTTTCCTGTAATGATTCAACGCTATGAACAAGACTGTGTTCCTTGAATACGTAAGCAGATTTTATGCCCGGTTTTTCTGATACCCAGAAAAGACGCTATGTTTGTTTTAATAAGTTTCCAACTTATAGATCATTGTGCTAATCATTAAATTAGTCCAGTCATAGTTTCTAGTAATTAGCTTTACTAAATATAACCTTTGGTTTTAACATGAATGATTTGCATTTTGAACATGGGATTGGAGTGTCAGTAATCCACTGACTTAATAAACAACAACTTTGAACACCTCTTGTTTGTTCCCAGGATCCCGATTGACGTGACTTTCACGCCGCACGAGGAGAAGGTGGTCAACTTCAACGTGCAGATCCAGGTGCGCAAGAAGACGCTGCCCATCTGCCTCAACGTCAAGGCCGAGGGCTACTCCATGAACTGCATCGTCCAGTGTGAGGACTCCAGCGGTCAGAAGAAGGACCTGTCCGTCCGTGGGGTCAACTGTATCGACTTCGGAGAGGTCAGTATCGTACCGGCCATCCAGTCTGTTTTTCATTTGGTCCGTGACCGTCACTAACGGACATCCAGTACGTTCCTCCCGTTTTTCATCAAGTTCAATTCAAAAGTATACAAAATATATCAATCTTCTGAATTTCACTTACATATATTCTGTACATCCTGACTGACTGCCTTGGAAGGCTGGTAGCCATGCAGTTTGGTCAAAGCTAGCAACATCAGCTTCTCTTTGACTACCAGACATACAGTATGAAAAATTATTCCTTAACTCCTTCGTATGCCAATGACCATTATCACCAGTTATCCACACAAATCACAAAGGGCAGCATTTTTTTCAGGACAGAAGGGATTAAATGTTCACCTCGTCTTTATTTCCCTTTGTATCTTCTTTTTCCAGATTGAGGTGAATGAGAAGGCTGTACGCTCTCTCTACATCATCAACACGGGCAAGTTCAACTTTGACTATGAGTGGAGCCTCAAGGAGGACACCAAGGGGAGCAACCCTCGACTGCTCAGCATCGCTCCTGAGTCTGGGGGCGTGCCATGCAACGACCGCAAGCGCAGCGTGCTGGCCTTCAAACCTACATTCAAGACCACACTCAGGGGCTGTGAGCTCATCTGCAGGGTAGGTTCATATAGTATGACTCCAAAATCATCTGCATGATTGAACATGAATGTATATATATATATATATATATAGGCGTACCTTGCTATCAGTGCTTCGGCTACCAGCGGTTTCACGTCCTCCGCCTATCCGCTCTGCCGCATACACCATGCAGCATCGAGCACTGTTAGCCGATCCTCCTCATAACAATTCTCACTGGATATATATATATAGCACTCTCTATCAATAGAAGTTAGAAAAGAAACAATGAGACCTGTCTTCTCAAACAATTGTAATCCATGAACTAATCCTATAGGTGCAAAAGATGGATTGAGATACATGATAAACAGAGTTTAATTGGTTTACCTACTAGTAGTACTTGTAGTAGTAATATCGGTAGTAGTGGTAGAAGGAGTATCATCATTATCAGAGTTTTGACAATTACCAGTATGTTATGATTCTTATTATCATCGATAATTCTCCTCATTATTATGATTATTACTTATACCTTACCCTCTTATAAATGTGTACAGATTGCTAATGGGCCAACGTATGAGGTGAAGATCCTTGGGCATGGTGTGGCCCCTGGTCTGAACCTGTCCTTCAGCCGGTATGACTTTGGGCCATGTTTCATCCACCGTGCTGGCATGCCTACTCACTCCACACAGCTCACCATAACCAACAGGGACAGCAAGGACATCAGGTCAGCTTTAGCCCTCTTAGAACCACTCTGCTACAAAAGCCCAATTTCACAAATTTCTTTATATCCCAATCTTGTATCGTATCCTGTGATGGATGCAATTGTGGAGTGCCAACACTTGATGTCCTGAGCATTTTGTATCAGCTCCATGTCATGGTTATAACAGCCCCTTGATCAGCCCAGTCACTCCGGCTGCCTATCCAAGTAATTGTTATTCTTCCCCTGCTTCTTTTCCCATTCATCTTCCCTCAAAGCCAACTTTTCCAAGACCCCATAAATGTAACACACTGTATATGTAGTTTTATAGGGTTATTTGTCAACCTCATCCATTTATACTGATATTATTCTGTAAATATAACCTCCTTTTGTGACAGTCGTAACAGTGACAATGTAACATCCTGCCAGTAACAGTATGGTCTTGTATGATGGCGAGGTGAAGGCTCTCACCAGTGCGCCACAACGCTCGCACAATATCTTCTTTGAAATCATCTTTGTATCATCTATATTTGTGTGTCTCTCTCACAGTGTTGACTGCCTGTATGCCAGCACCTCCCACCTGCACCTTCAGTTTGATGCCACGGTGCTGGTGCCTGGAGAGAGCCGGCAGATCACCTTCACCTTCTACCCCCGGGAGGCCATCAAGTACCATGAGATCATCCAGTTTGAGCTCAATGGACTCTCACGTACTCAGGTAGGAGCAGAGGGACAGTGTTAGTGGATCAAACTCCCAATCCCTGTTTGAATATGGAAGGACTATTTTCAACATGCTTACTGAAGTTTAGGCAAATTTCAGTGCTTGAATTTGTTGCTTTGTGCTGATTGATATTGAGGAACTTTATTTGATCTAATCATTATTCTTAATTTTTTATTATATCTGGTAAAAACTATTGTGTCACATGATGTTCTGTAGGTTTCCATCATTTTTTTAATCAATTGAAGCCTGGTTTCAGAATATGGACTGAACTGGTTAGTTCAGTGTAGATGAATTCAAATGAAGAAAAGGATGGGTGTGTCAGGTGTAATGAAGGATATTGGTTGTTTTGACGACATACATAATGAAATGTGATTGATGTACCACTGAACCCACCCTCATACACATTTTAACCTCTTTGATTCTCTCATTGCCCCAGGTGGAGATCATGGGCCTGGGCACTGAGATGCGTGTGGAGGTTGCAAACCCCAAGGACCGGGTCGTCTCTTTCAATGGTCTGCGCATTGGTCAAGTGGTCAAGCGTACAGTACCCATCGTCAACAACAGCCCCGCCCCCCTGTCCTTCACCCTAGCCATCACCCCACTCAGCCCCATCCTACAGCAGGTGCCCACTGTGCTACGTCTAGCCCCCGCCCACCAGATCACACTGCCAGCCAAAGGGGGCGCTTCCAGTCTGGAGCTGGCATTCAGCCCTAAGTGCCGCATCCCACAGTTTACTGAAGAGGTGAGAGATGAATCAATGGATAGATAGAAAGATAGATAGATAGATAGATAGATAGATAGATAGATAGATAGATAGATAGATAGATAGATAGATAGATAGATAGATAGATAGATATATAGATAGATAGATAGATAGATAGGTAGATGATTAGGAAGATGTAGCTGGCATTCAGCCCTAAGTGCCGCATCCCACAGTTTACTGAAGAGGTGAGAGATGAATCGATGGGTAGATAGAAAGATAGAAAGATGGATAGATGGATAGATAGATAGATAGATAGATGGATAGATAGATAGATAGATAGATAGATAGATAGATAGATAGATAGAAGATAGATAGATAGATAGATGGATAGATAGATGGATAGATAAGTAGATGATTAGGAAGATGTAGCGGGCATTCAGCACTAAATGCTGCATCCCACAGTTTGCTGGGGAGTTGAGGAAAAGATATTGAGAGAGACAGAGATGGTTTGATATATGAATGGATAGATAGATTGGTAGATGGATAGATATAGATATAGATAACTGACATTCAGCCCCAAGTGCCACATCCTACAGTTCACTGAAGAGATGAGAGACGTAAAGCTTTCAAGGTATCACGTTAAAAAAAAGACATTCATAAAAATGTTGAAATAGCTAGGTGGAAGTGACATAGTTCCACTGATTCACAAACTTGTGGATAGGGGTTGGACCCCAGCAGCAGCTACTCATGTACTCCAGCAAGGCATGTAATTCATATGAGAAGGTCTGTTCCTCATAGAGTAGCAGAGATCTGCTGAGCCTTCATAGAAAGCAGTGTGGATAATGATGGAGGGCACTGTGGTATAGTGGTATAGTGGTGAGAGGCCTTGACTCTTGCAGAGAGATCCTGGGTTCAAGCCCAGCCCGATGCGTACACCCTTGGACAAGGTGTTTTTCCTCATGTTTGTCCCTCTCAAAACAGGTACCTGGCAGGAATATAGTATTCCTGATATAATTTGATCTACTAGCTTTTAGCGCTACATATTTGGCTGCTTGGCTAAAGCCAGGGTAGTAATCAAGCGCTTTGGGTAGTACTTCGTACTAGGAAAGCACTATGTAAGAACCGATTATTATTACCCTGAGTTAAAGAGACCTCATCATTAATAGTATTACAATGTTCTGATCCCTCTACTCCCTGCAGGTGATGCTAGAGTGTGCTGGTCTGTCCCAGCCGCTGCTGGTAGTTACCGGCTCCTGCCAGGGCATAGAGATCACCCTAGACCAGGAATCCATCCCATTTGGGGCTGTGGTGCTCAAGAGCAGCACCACCCGCAAGCTGCTCATGTACAACACCGGAGATGTGGGCGCCGCGTAAGTTCAACCTAAATAAAGCTATGTTATTCATTTACCCATTATGCTCATGTTTTGCACAGTAATCACATAGATTATCCGTTTGTTGGCAGACAATCTTCTGATCTTCTGTGATGAAAAGTTTTCATTTACCCCTTTTTCTGCCAGCCAAAATGCTGCTCTTGATTGTAGTACTGAAGCCAAAATGCAACCCTGGCACATGAAGAGGTATATGCACAGTGCTTGGAGATATGGAGATAAAGTTCTACATCATGATTTGCTTTTAATATATCAATGACAGCGCAGTCTTTGATTTCAGACCAACAAATTAGATGGGCATAATTATGTTTTCATAAGATATAATGTTTTAGCTTATTTGTATGTGCAAACTTCATCAGTGAAATACGCCTTTGTAACCTAATGAGCATTCATGTTTAGTTTAATGCTAGCTCTGTGTGCAAGATTTTAAAATCCACATTGTGTTGGTGCTTGGTCATTGCAGCTTCAAGTGGAATGCCAGCAGCTTTGCACCAGACTTCTCCATCAGCCCTGCAGAGGGCTACATCTCCCAGGGCATGACGGTGGCCTTCGAGGTCAAGTTTGAGCCTACCAAGGTCTGCCAAGACATCAGATATGATGTAAGTCTCTCGTGTCTAGTCGTTGATATGATTAAGTCTGTCAGATATAACATGTTTGTATGAAAGATTAAAAGATGACGAAATGTTATCAGAATATTGTTGATTTAAACTTAATTTAGATGAAATTAAAGTAAGAGATATATTTTCAATATTTGCAGTGTAATCTTATTTATCAAGACTTAAAGGTATTAAAGGGGGAAGTCTTTATATTTCGGAAAATGTTGAGACTCTAACGAGCTCACCTTGCCAATCCCTCCTGCCGTCCACAGAAGCTGTCATGCAGTATCGAGGGAGGGCGCCCTCTACGGCTGGTGCTGACAGGCATGTGCGTCAGCTGCCAGCCTCAGAAGGAGATCCTTCACTTCAGCACCCACGTCCGAGTCAAGGACACCCGCACCCTGACCCTGCACAACCGCACCAACCAGCGCTGGGAGCGGCTGAGACCGGTGATTGACGGGGAGCACTGGACGGGGGCTGAGGCCGTCACGGTGGAACCCCAGCACAGCAAGGCCTACGAGCTGGTCTACCGCCCTCTTATCATGACCCAGGAGGGCAAGAAGCACACTGTGAGTACATGGGGTGTGGCTAGACAAGATCTGATCATCCACTGATTAACTCCCATAATGTGTTGCTCTAAAAGAGGAAGGACATTTGGAAATGTTTAGTTCTTGCTGTATCATTGGCAATAATAGAAACTTAAATTGTGTGTCCAAAGGTGAAGTCATAACTGTAACACAAAATAGTACATTTTAAAAAGGCTCTTTAATTTCCTTGATTTCTCTCTAATTGGTATAGTTTGGGTATTTTTAAACACCTGATTGAAGTGTGTTACTGCATACATTTCAAGCTTACACTTAATATGTGCACCATTTTCACTCCTTTGGGAATAATTCCTTGCAAGGTGGCATTTTACATGCATTTGGGGCAACATATTTCAACATCAGCTACTCCTTATATTTTTGGGTGAAGATCAAGGGCAGGAGAATGCAAGAAACATTTAACTCTCTTTGTGCCATTGATGCACTTTTACACTAGTGATACACCCAAATCCCACAAATCAGCAGTTTGCTTGGCCCACAAAGTATGAATACTGTATTGGCTGCAGGTGTAGATTCAAACTGTATTTTGACATTTCTCCCTATCGCATATAGCTCTCCGAATCTGAAAGTTTATGGAGCTCTAATTTTTGTACCTATAATTCTTGGGATATGAACTTCCAATTCACAAACATTCTATAGCCATTGTCGTGCTTGTGTCTTTTCATTCTTTCATTAGTCCATCCACAATCAATGTTGAGGTAGGCAAAAACATCGCTGTGAGTGATTGGTGGTATTTTTTTCAAGTCCTTCGTCCATGTAACAGCCCTTCCATTTTAATATTACAAGGTTTACGAGGGTCGAAGTTACAGATTCTGTGTGTTTTTTTGTGAATTGAATATGTACCAAACTCTTACCGGAAGTATACGTCCCAAGAGCAATCGATCAGATATTGGTATCGCGAGGTGATATCGCTTGACATCGGCTATATGTGATAGGGAGAATTGTCTGGAGTGGGTACATGATAAGAGGCTTTATCAATATGTTATGATTATTGCAACGACAGGGGAGCGTGTTCTTTGCCCTGCCTGATGGGTCTGGGCTGATGTACAACATGGTTGGTGTGTCTGAGGCACCCAAGGCAGCAGGGAACATCACACGAGACATCCCCAGCAAGACTCACTACACAGAGAGTCTGTCTGTCTCCAACTGGCTCAAGAGACCTCAGAGGTAGGGCAATACCCTGGAAATTAATACGCTATGTGCCACTGTCACTGTTCTATACCATAGAACCGTATAACAAAAGAAACATTAGGTGATGGAGCATTTGATTGTGTAGCCCCCAAGCTCTGGAATAGTTTACCCCTGGAAGTTAGGAAAGCACCATCTGTAAACAACTTTGAATCAAAGCTCAAAACATATCTATTTAATTAATAACAAGCATTTTAGGAGTCCTATAAAGCACACAAAAAAAACTTTGCCTTGCAGAAAGACATTTAACGTATTTAGAGCATTTACTGTGCATATGATGATGAAGGTAGCAACTAGAATGGAATTGTTCTTGCTCTTTATCATTTTTTTTTTTTGGGGGGGGGAGGGGGGGGGGGTCAATTTGACATGATAAGAGAAGGTCATGTGTGCTTTTAGCAGTATCTTATATTGTACCTTCAGGAAACTCTATTAGGTCCATATTTGCTGCATTTCCTCTGAACAGGTAAATTACCTTTGTGATTGCATGGTAATGACTTTGATGCTCACATGATGTAATCATGCTGTTAGTCAATTTGATTGTTTGAATGATTCATTGATTGATCGCGGTATTGTGTGGTTTGACAGTCAAGATTCACAATACATGAATGTTAAACGACCAAACAGCAACACCCAAGGGATTTAACTTTCAAACATCTCACCCAATGACTGATTCACCTGCAGGTTCCGAGTGATCACTGAGATGATTAAGCCAGACAAGCTAGACCCAGCCACAACCCTGAAGGGCCTGGACTACATTGATGTCCCTGGTCTCAGTAAGAGAGACTACAAACTCAACTTCTTCTGCCACAAGGAAGCCTCGTATGCTGCCAAGGTATGCAACAGTCTGACATTTCTCCTCTCTTTGATACATGTCAGCTGACTTAGTAGTGTAAGGTAGTAACAATAGTGTAAGCTAATTTTAAACTCAAACTCACAGCATGAAAATTATACACAATGTAATATACGAAAATAGAAAAATGTGACTAAATCTTATGTTAAATATCAGAATTTAGTTGAGTAATATGCTTTTTATTGATTAGCATTGTTCAGCTCTTTGTTGGCTATACACACATTATGTCTGAATTAAACTGGATGGATAGATAGAATAGAAAATTACAGAGAGAGAGAGATAGGTATATGTAGATAAGTAGAAAAACAGAAAGCCACTCACAAAATAGATAGATCAATAGATTGATATGTACTGATGAAAATATTTTTTTGTTAAAACGCTTCAATGTGTTCCGATCACAGATCATCTTCCGCAACGAGCAATCGGGTGAGTTCCAGTTCTACTACCTGACCTTCAAGAGCACGCCCCCAGGAGTGATTGACCTGATTGAGATGAGCACCCCGGTACGTCTGTCTACCTCCCACACCATCACCCTAGAGAACCCCCTGGCCTTCCCTGTCACCTTCCAGACACACTGCCCTGTGACTGACATCATGGTACCACCACAGCTCATTGTGCCACCACAGTCAGAGGTAAGCATGCATCCGAACTCATGCATTTGTATTGCACTTTTACTCTATGCTCATATTTATTGATAAGTTCAAGTTCAATTTTGTTTTCATCAAGGTTAAAAATACACGTTGGTAATACCACAACTCACATTTGAAGAAGAATCAAAAGATTACAGACACCAAGCTATTGCGGAAGGAAGAAATTAGCCAAGTCAAGAATTGGCACCCATGCCCCGTCCATTGTATGGTGACACATAAGGTCAGTTCCAGATATGAATATTCATATCTGATTGATACACGTCTGTAAAATCTAAATTCATCCACGCACACTATTCGCCCTGAGAGTGACTTAACAGCACTTCTGCTTATTGGAAATGTAATGTAAACTGTAAATGAAAAGCAAAATGTATCTCTTGTGCACCTCAAGGGTATCCTGAGCTTTGAGTACCTGCCTCTGAAGACCGGTGAGGTGACGGGCAAGCTGACCCTAGCCAGCAATGAGCTTGGCCAGTATGCCTACGACCTCCAGCTGACCGCTACGGCTGCTGGACCAGAAAAGGCCGTCTTCTTCAGGGCCTCGCTGGGAGGCAACCACACGCAGACAACCAAGTTCATCAACTTTGCCAAAGTTAAGACAGAGTACACCTGCAAGGTGGGTCTCAAGGGGAGAACGGTTTGATTTGGTCAGACCAGAAGCTTTTTCCCCGTAAACAAACTGCTGCTCTATGCAACTTGTGTGTATTACATGTGTCAAGATGCAGTAGTGGCACATCTAAATTCAAGAGAAAAATAACGGGGGCAAAACATCATAGTCACCTGTCTTCAAGTTAGTAAGAGTTTCCTCATTCTAGATTCTCTCCAAATTTCATTGCTGATATATTTGGATGTCAGAAGCAATAGATATTTCATTCGGAAAAACATCAGTAACACTTTGAGAGGTATTTATAATGCAGGTTTCTCTGTAGCTATTCTGTCTGACTGATTTTTCTTGTGATGTGTAAGTATAACTCCCTCTTTCCATCCCACAGGTTGATAACAGTGACTTCCACTGTGACAAGACCATCACGGCAGCCCCTGGGTCCAGCGGGGGGAGTGAGGTCAGCTTTGACATCACCTTTGAGCCTTCTCGGCTGGGTGAGACCAGGGGCACCCTGACCCTCCACTCACCCCTAGGAGGGGAGTACACCTTCCCCCTCTTTGGCACCTGTATCGCTCCCAAACCACAGGTAGGGAAACTTTCCTTTGGTCATGCTTAATTCAGGGTAGAAATAGCATTTATTTAGAATATCATAGCCTAACCTTGCAAAATAGTACATATTTTATCAAACGCTATCTGTAGCAAATGTTGCAACAGTAGAAAGCAGACCTGCCAACCAGTATGATTTTGTCATATTGAGTGTGATTTTTAGAAGTAAATACGACAGTACGATTTTCCTTTAAAAAATATGATTTTCAAAAAAAAAAAAAAAATGCCCATTCTGTTTTGTAAAGTATCCTACCAGCATCTCACATTGGCAATTTGGGGATGTTCATTGGTTCATCGAACACACCAGTCATGACGAAATCTTGCATATTCAGCCAATGCTCAATAAAAAATGCTCGATTTAGGAACTGTAAGAGGCATTGATCCGGGTTTTTTTTTTTAAATACAACTTTTGTCGGTACAATGCAACTTTTTTGATTAAAGAATACAGTTTTTGAATTCCAGAGGTTGGCAGATCTGGAATAAATTACATACTTGTATATTTGTATACTTGTAAATTACTACAAAAAATGTTCGCAATTCTTGAGATATTGTGTAGGAAAGTACACGACAGTGAAGAGTAGGATTTTTTGTCTGAAAATTGGATTTTTATGGTGAAATCATAGGATTTTTGGTCAAGCGAGGTTGGTAGCTCTGAGAAAGAATAGTTTTTGTGAAGGCTGTTTTATGGCAATGGATGTATTAATGATGGTCTTCACTGTCTCAATAGATGTCTTGTATCTAGTTGGTGAAGTCTGACCCCACCATGTCTCTCTCTCTCTCTCTCTCTCTCTCTCTCTCTCTCTCTCTCTCTCTCCTCCTCCCAGGGTCCGTACACCATCAAAGCAGGCTCCACCACCTCCATCCCATTCCGCAACGTCTTCTCCCACACCACGGCCTTTGTCTTCCAGGTCGACAACCCCTCCTTCTCTTGCAAACCTGGCGACCAGGTGCGCGGCAAGAAGACCCACAACATCATCATCGGCTTCGAGGGCAACCACGACGGCACCAAGGCCCCCAAGATGGGCAAGCTGGTGGTCAGCTGCGCCCGCTCAGCCGGAGGGCTGGCCAATGTGTCCTGGACATACTACCTAAGGGGAATCACACCCTAGATTGGGGGTTAATGTTTATGTGTGAAAGGGGCTACTGGGTTTTCACTGGACCTTTCACGTCAAAGCATTTATTATCAAATCACATCTTCTATCTGTAGGGAATCATATACTTGAAGCAAATGTGGGAAAGGATATATTGCTTGTGTATCTACATGTATTTTTTTATTGGCGATTGCACACTAATGATTTAATGCATGTGCATATTGTACCATAATTATTTCCTTGGAGTCACTTCAAAGAGTGAAATGATTGCATGCATTTTTAAATCTTATATGTGAGTGACGCTCCGAGTTGCATATCTGTATTCACAAAAAGTTTGACATCAATGATTTACACCATGACTGTAGCACCGGAAGAGGGAAGTGTACAATACATAGTGCCTTAGTCTCTTCACTGAATAAGACTGGCAACAGTGAGCTTTCTCTATCAGTGCGTGCCCTTTAAGCATATTGTGTTCCAGTGATTACTGTGTGTATTGAAGAGTGTATATCGAATGTTTTCACATAATACTATCAGCATACCATGATGGACCGTTCACCTTGATTTTTTTCACATCATTTTAGAAATTAAATCTTGAAGCACTATGTCAGACCATCCAAAATGTTGGATTGTTTCCAGTCATTTGTGACTATTTGTCAAAATGAAGGATTTATTTGAATATGATATACCTTACATAAAGATGTACACCTTGACTGCCTGTGTATTTCATATTTTCTGTCTTCATTATTGCAGTTCTATGACAAATTGTTCTGCCTTACTTTGACCAAAGAAAGCAAGATTCACATAAATTTGCTGTAATAGAGGGTAATCTTCACTGCGACTGAGCTAGAATTTTTAGTTCACATAAATGTCAAACATCAATGTTCATTGTAGTGTAACTGACTATTACTCATTTAAATATCATTTGCTTCTCTTTAAACTTAAGAAATATGTTAAATGAAGTTGCACTGTATATACTTGATGAATGCATTGTAAGATTAAATGATTTGTATATTGTCTAAATTATATAGTTATAATATGTATATAAGAATAGGAAGATAAGAAACACTAGTCCACTGTTTATTATTGATACTCTTTGTTTTATTAAAAAAAACTGTACATATATACATTATATACATGACAATGTATTACATTGAGTCTTGTCTTTGACAAGAATGACAGAATGTATGATAACATATATTCAACAAACGCTGTAAATTAAGATTGAGTCACTTCAATTATTGAGGACTTTCTGAATTATCTCGAATGAACTTCTATCAAATTCCTACCAGCAACAGAACTACTTATCTTTCTATTCAGATGTGACTTAAAGTCCAGTCTTCTTTGTACCTATATTATATGCATTGTAACAGAATTGTATTCTATGGAAGCACATTCCGTCCTATTTGTCATGTGTGAGTCTTATTTTTTTGCCTTGTTGAGAAATAAAAGTGAGTGATATTCACAATACAGTTCGATTCTGTGTAATTTTTCTGGTGTTCGCTGTAATAACTTTTATAAAGATGCAAACCCTGTGTAATAAAAAATTCTTACAATAAAGATATATCATAAGCCACTGATGATATTATGAAAGTTACATTTCTTTTGCAATTTTTTTGTGAAACAAATTCACAAACGATGGGGCAATGAATTGCTACTCTATATCAATCATGATCAGTACGAGTGTTGAGTTAATTCCAAACATTTAACGTGCATCTACAGAAACACAAAATGACTAACAAAAAGGTTGGCATTTTTTGTAAGATTGTTCTTCAGGACTGCAGTATGTGTGTGTGTGTGTGGGGGGGGAATTCCAGCATTTAGTAACTTTCAAATGAGATGCATATAGATGTAATTTGACATGTAAGTCAAGCCAACTGGTATGTTTGCATATCACAACTACTTGAAGTATTATGATTGTACATAAATACCACTTGTTTTGTGGCATATAGGGAGTTTCAAGTAAAACCAGCCTACTTCACAACCTATATCTTCTCTTCCATGAAAAAAACACATTTCAAATTTTACCTTTTTTGGTGGTACTATCATTCTTTGCATGAATATTACACACAAATTCCATAGTATCCTTGCCTGAGAGGTACGTTGGGAGACAAAAATACTGAAATTTTCTTCACACCCTATAATTTCTCTTCTTTGATCATACAAATTTAATTGAAATTAAATCCATTATCTCAATGGAGACTGACTTCATTCAACAAGCATGAATAACAATATCGGTGCATGTATATTTATAAAAATGAGTGCTCCAGATCTTCCTAAGTCAACTGGTAAATCTTGCTCTCTGCTGTACTCCAATGATAGCAGTCCATGGATCGGGGAATAGTTGCTTTTACATCATGATGAAGTTTGTTTTGCAGTGAACTGTAAGATGAGGGAAATGGGGAAAACAAATTTTAAAAAATATATTGTTACACTGTGTCATGTAGATGTTCACTTTCACAAAAACCAACCACAACAATGGAAATGAAATATTGTCCCATTTTCAACATTGTTGGCTGTTTTCCAAAGTAATAATTACAAATGGCTTTTTTTTTTTATAGAACATCTACTTTTCACTCACAAATGATAGAAATATTCATATATTGAAGCAATTTCTTTGACTTTTTTTTTTACAAAATATAGCATTCACTGTCCAAATTTCACATAAAACCATATTGTATCAGAATACAATAAGCAAATGTATGTATCTGAATTTTTATCAATTAATGAGACGTGACGCAATTAATATTCGACGGGCACCAAAGGATTTAAGGGATGTCTCTAACCCTATCAAACACAAGCTTACCAATATTTCTACATTTCAATGAGTAGAATTTGGGTGCAAATTGAAGAGTGTTTATTTGAAACACACATGTCAACTTACCGATGAAGTCTGAGACAGGATCTTTCCCATCCTCGCTGCGGAGTGAGTCTGTGATGTCACTGTTCTCTATGATGGGAAGGACCAGCTGGACAAAGTCTGACGTGTAGGGCGGGGCGATCATGTCTAGCACCTGTGGGGAATAACCATGAGTAATCATGGGAGAAATGACTGAACATCAGTAGAGAGAAGACTGGTAGATTTGTCATTTCACAGCGCAGTTAGCAGGTCATCACTTCATCAACACATGAATTAGCCAATTCTTCAAACAACCACTTCAAATTCCCACATATAAAATTTCTGAACGTGACAACTTCAATTGCTGTGGAAAATCAAGTGGAAGGATGATCTTCTCTTCAAAACACGTGTCATGTCTTAAAATCAATCAACCCCAAACATGTTAACTAACTTGGCTGCTATTTTCTATTCTCTAGCTCCCTCCTTCCCTCTTTCTTTTTGTGCAGCTTACCCTAGCTGCCTGTTCACCCCGCCTCCATTTTCTTTTCTGTGTCACAAAGAACCCAAAGAGAGACATGACTATTTCTTTTTTTTGTTGCTTGCTTCTCCTTCTGTCTATTTCTTTTCTCTTCACCTCTCTCAATATTTTCCTTGTGTTCTCTCTATCTTTCTCTTTCTCCCACTTTAAGTGTCTTTCCATCTCCGTACCCTCTGCCCACTCCTTACCTCTGTCACAAAGTGCCTGATGAGTGAGATGTCTGTATCCTGCTTCTCTACACACTTGGCAATGTACTGAATGACAGGAACTACTCACTTTTTATATCTACCTATCCATCCCTCCATCCATCTCTCTCTCTCTCTCTCTCTCTCTCTCTCTCTCTCTCTCTCTCTCTCTCTCTCTCTCTCTCTCTCTCTCTCTCTCTCTCTCTCTCTCTCTCTCTCTCTCTCTCTCTCTCTCTCTCCCCTAACCCTACACCCATTCCTTACCTCTGTCACAAAGTGCCTGATGAGTGAGATGTCTGTATCCTGTTTCTCCACACACTTGGCAATGTACTGAATGACAGGAGTGACAAAGCCTCGACTCAACATGTGAACCATCCGATCCAAGATCGTCTTCTTCAATTCCATCTGCAAAATAAACAGGTAAAACACTGTAATCAACATTCAACAACACCACTGTTAACATTTCAAATCTCAAGTAGATACAAGAACATATGGAGTATGGTTGTTGAAACAAGTGCAAAGAACTTGCAAAACAAAATATACAAATGTATTTGAATATAGATGTGCTGCATATTATGCTACTATACATAGCGCTTTTACGAACCATTGATTCTCCACGCTTTGCGCTGGACGAACTCAATGCTTGGCAAAAACGCTGACGATATCATCCATGATCTGTGTTTAATATGGATTTCTTGAAAATGTCACATGACAGGGCTGACAACTGTTTAAGTATGCATTGTGGCATGCGCCCATCATCTAGGGGACTCTGAAAGTTCTCCAAATCAGTTTTTCTAAGGAACACACCTGAACCATGACGTCCAGCTGAGGGTATGGGTCCTCAAACTGCCTGAACAGCAGCTCAGCAACCTTGGAATGTAGCAGTTGATGGCAAATCACCACCTGACATAAAGTGTATCAAATATGAGGAGGGGAGAATAAGAAGATATAGATAGGCATGGCCAAATAAGCTTCTACTAGTATATATCTCTATTAAGAGTTCCCTCACCTGATTTGGCAATTATTGTGACATGCCCGAAACATTTGATTTATAACATCAGATGATTACCCTTGCACTTTTGAGCTGGCCAAAATATCAATCCAAGCATTGACTGATATAAGTAATATCAGTATTATTTTAGCCATGTTTTTTCGGAATGCCTGGACGTGGCAGTCATCACTCAATTCAGCACAAATCCTGACTTACCTATCACAACATGGTTCTGTAGCTTCATTTGATACTCCTCATAATGTTGGTTATTTATCGCATGTCTATATCACAGGAATACAGTAATAAAGAATCGACCACGCATGACTGAAACTGTTGGCTTACTTCATCTAGTAGCAGCAGGTGGATGGGGGTGTTATCGGTCAGTCTTTGGAAGTAGGTCGGGTCTTGAACCACGCAGTCCACCCAGTAGACCACTCCCATCGCCACCACTGGGTAGCTGCAAGAACAACATGGACATATGTATCACAAAGAGCTTCCATTGATCAAACTATTGATAGCACTTGTAAATCCATATCTCAAAGATTTTGAATAGAATGTGATCATCACTTGCAATGGATTTTGATTATTGGCTATGTGGGTCTAAAGTAACTATACAATTGATTGCAAAATCATACATAGGCTAGGATTTGTAAGAAATGGCAGTTATTGTTTTGTGTTATGATGAGCAATATATAGATGGCAACTTTGATAGAAAAAAATGGCAACTTTGCAATTAATTGCTAGGTTGCTATCTATTTCCATTATTTATTTGACCATAAAAATAGCATCACATGTATAACAACACAAAGGACGCAATAAAGTAGAATACAGATGACAGAAAGAGACAGTGTGTAGGTCATGGTCCACACAAGTGAAGGAATTCACTGTTGTCTGAGGGCATGTGATCCTGCAAAAAGATATTTCATCCCATCTGTGTCTACCATCTCCATCGCCTGGAGAGTGTTCCTTGCTGGTTCCAAATTTACAGACACTCGGGATAAATGTCTATGAGCTAGTCATCGCAGAAGCCTTCAGACTGCTAAACCTTGCTGACGTAGATGTCACAAACTGGACCTTGTGGAACAGCGCCATTGGAAGACGACTTTCCAGCCTAAGTAAGGGGGAAATGGATGCTATGGGGAAATGATGATGACAGTGCTGCCCTATTCTGACAAAAGGAAGCAAGGAACAAACCACTCAAATCTGAGTTGTTGGTACTCTTAGATTGTACCCAGCATTCCCTACATACGGCCAAAATCTGGACAAGAAATATTCATGTTGCTGCAAGATATTCAATCTAACATGGTGTGGTTTTGCAGTGATGCCAATGCAAGTGAAAGACACATTTTGCTCATTTACGAGAAAAGTCTCTTTTGTTAGTTGCTTCCTTTTGTCAGAGTACGGCAGAGTGGTGGAGGCAGGGATACATACCGTAAGCACTGGTAGACGGTGGTGAGCTCCATGTTGAGTTCTGAGTCTCCTTTCTTGTCAGCACTGCAGATGGAATGCACCTTCTCAATGGCTGCGTTGGTAGCTTTCAGCTCATCCTTCGTCACCGACGTTCTCTTCCCCTGGAGTGAAGACAAGGATTTGATGAGTCGTTTTTCAACAAAATTGAAACATAAAAGTGCTGCTTAAGATGGCATGGACCTTCTAAATAGCAACGTTGATGGCCTTAAGCTCATCGTTACTGACCTACACTTGCTTCCCCTGGATAATAAATGATTGATTTGATGAGTTGTCATTCATCATAATGCTGTAACAACATAACATTGCTGAATATGATCTCATCATAAGCTGCATCGTCACTATCATCATGGATACTACAACCAGTAACACTGTAATTGGTTTTGGCACCATTTCATCACTATCCTCTTCATCATCATCATCATGATCATCATCATTACAATTGTTGTTACTATCATCATTTTCAGTTTTGATAAAGAAACAAGTAAACTGCCCATTTGCCCTTATTCTCTCTCTTTCTCCTTGCCCAACAATCCCCCCCCCCCCCCATCATTCCTCCTCCCCACACATTCACTCCAGGAATCAACATTTAACTTGGTGTGTTCTGCCACAAAACAGAGAAAGGTTGGAAGAGTTGTGGTACAAGTGTATGCATTAGAGTCAGCACAATATCAACACTTACTTTGAAACAGAAATGAATATGATAATACTTACCAGTCTCCATGTTTCATGCGCACAGGTTGCATGGGCAAGGAGGTAGGTGTATTTGTGTCTGTGGTCTGGGTTGATGACTGCTCCTGGCTTGAAGAGAGTCTCAATGAAGAGGCTGAACAACTCTGGGATTCTGATCAGCTCAACGGGAGGAGGGTCTGCATCGCTGTACATCTTGTAAAGCTGGATGGAGAGGAAGAGGGATTCATAAAGGCATTAAGTCTTCATGCACCAATGAGGCACTTTGCCGCACTCTCTCTCTCTCTCTCTCTCTCTCTCTCTCTGTCTCTCACTCTCTCTCTCTCTCTCTCTCTCTCTCACTCTCTCTCTCTCTCTCTCTCTCTCTCTCTCTCTCTCTCTCTCTCACTCTCTCTCTCTCTCTCTCTCTCTCTCTCTCTCTCTCTCTCTCTCTCTCTTTCTCTCTCCTTGCCAAACACCCCCACCCTCCCCCCTCTTTCCTCCTCCCCATCCTTTCTCTCCGAAAAATCAACATTTAAGTAGGTGTGTTCTGCCACGAACGGCCTAGAGGTTGGAAGAGAGGTGGTACATGTTTATGCATTAGAGTCAGCACAATATCACCACTTCAGTTATTCATACAACTGCCAATAAAAAGCAATTAATCTGGCATGCAAAGAGTTAAAGATGAACGGGAGCCTAATAAGTTTATTTATATGCCAGCAGAATAATCTCTGAAGAAGGTTTGGAGAAACAGAGGGAAATCAGACAAATGCTATCAAAGTTTATCACTGGTAGGGTTTGAAAATAATGATCACTGATGCCCTATGCCATACAATGAAAATGTATGCTTCGATACTTGAACACAAGGACCATGACTCACATTGGACACGTGCATCTCATAGAGTATATAAGTTAAACTTAATTTAACCCAAAAAAAAGTAAATAACCTCATTTTGCACATATAATCACTCTGAGCCTTTTTACTGTGTTTATCACACAAAAATGTATTCATCATTCATTGCATCTGTTAGTGTATTCAACGAGAAAGAAAACTGTCTGAACACCTATGAATCGACTATCCAGTGCATGAATATCAGTAAGAGGGTTGTCTTGAATTCCTACCACGGTCATGTCTGCAGGGTTGAGAGCCTTGCGAGAGATCATGGAGACAAGGGCTTGGCAGGCTCTGGGGTAGCTGGTCGCACTGCTGACTGCTAGACTGATCTGGGTCACTCCATCACCCCTACAATAGACAACAAAACAATG
Organism: Arbacia lixula; assembly: GCA_963669155.1. Classification (NCBI taxonomy): domain Eukaryota; kingdom Metazoa; phylum Echinodermata; class Echinoidea; order Arbacioida; family Arbaciidae; genus Arbacia; species Arbacia lixula. The sequence goes on along the minus strand of OZ022581.1, from coordinate 16,175,295 downwards.
ATAGAACATGAAGACTTTACACATGGGCTTTATGAGAGGTCAAAGAGACTGAGTAGCCCTAGGGTAGCTGGTTGCACGACTGACTGCTAGACTGACCTGGGTAAACCCCATCACCCATGGGATAGAGAATGGTAACCCAGAGAGAGAATGCAGGAGAGAGGATACAAGAAAAGAGAGAGGGGAGAGAGGAGGAAGAGAGAAAGAATATTGTACACACTAAGCATTAATAATACAACACAATAAAGAAAAGTTGACTGCATGATGTTGACAAGTATACCTCCTAACACCCCCCCCCCCCCCTCCCTGCAGATTAAATATTGTTGCCATATACCCTAAAAGTAAAACTTAATTTCCAATGCCGACAAAAATGTCTTCTTTACCATGGCACATAGACAGACAGACCACCGTACCTCTTGTGTCCTACAGCTTGCACCTCTTGACACAACCTCCTGATGATAGAGCCTCCGCCATCCTGCCTGGCTAAGAGCTGCATCATCACCTCTGCATACAGGAATGTATGCTGCCCATGACACACCATTTTCTGCAAATAAAAAGAACACATTTCTTTTAAACCATGATGAGCCTCCCAGTAATCAGTGAGTGATGAATGAACATTTTATCATTTTGATTGCAAATGGTTAAAAGTTGTTAGTTACTCTTAACTGAAATATGCCCATGATAATTTAGGGAATGTAAGACTCTGAGCTTGCAATGTTGTGATTTCATCTTCCACCAATAATCAGTTTGATTAGATTTCAGTAACACATATCAACTAGGGTATATGCAGATTTTGATCATCCCTACTTATCAGACATTTTCTGTGAAATGAGCGATAACAGTATGGCAATAAAAACATATAAAATAATCTATGTATGACATGAAATATTATAAGCTTCAAATAAGGTAATGGTAGCCTTACGCTGAATTCAGGTAAATGCTTGACAATGGCATCTTCGCCTCCCTCCAGGAGCTTGTTGATGGATGTCTGCAGGACTTTTGAGAACACCCCAATCTCATGGCAGGCTGTCGACACATTGCCTATCTCACCCTGGTACCCAGCATCAGATATCAGCTGCAGGCACAAGGGACAAGTCAAATATGTGTTTATTTACAAATTGACATGATTTGGTACTTTTCAATTTGAATTAATCTTTAACATATTAACTAGGGGCAAAAGCTCAATTTCAAGAATATGCAGGGCTGCCAACCTTTGAAAGTCAAAATTCATATTCTGCACCTCCAAAATTCGTATTTTGCCTTCAAAATTCGTATTTTTAATGATGAAGGTAGCAAGTCTAGGCCTATGACTAAACAAATATTATCCGTTTAGTTCTACTCAATGGCCAACTGCCACTGACACAGCTGATCGGCAGCTAGCAGTGTGTAGCACTACTGCTAGTACATGTACAGTACACCACAGTGCACACTGAGCCTAAGTCTAGCTTTCCTTCCCCAGAGTTCTGGGGGAAAACTTAGCTAGTGGTAGGGGTTACAAAATCGTAAATTTTCGATCTTTTTTTCTTTTTCCATATGATATGAGAATGTTCTAAAAACAACCTGAATATCATTAAAATGCACCATAAATGATATTCTAGTGTCATACACTTACATTCCAGGTCTCAGCTTCTTCCTATTTTGCAGTGATTTGAAGCGGATTTCGCCATTTTTTCAGCTCTTCATCTTAGCTTGGCCTAGTTCATTAATTCAAAAGGGTACGAATATCTATGTTGTGAGGGACAACAGCTTGCCTCCCCAGAGTGCTGGGGGAAACTCGGCTAGCGGTAGGGGTTCAAAAATCATACATTTTCAGGGTTTTTTCTTTTACCAAATGTCATGAAAATGTTATCAAAACAACCTGACTACAATTTTAATGCACTATAAATGTTATTCTAGTGATATTCACATATATTCCAGGTTTCAGTTTCTTCCTATCTTGCAGTAATTTGAGGTGAATTTCTCCACCTTTTAGCCTGGAAAGCCTGGCCTGGTTCATTAGTTTACAAGGGTACAAGTATCTATGTTGTGAGGGACAAACTAGTGTGTGCTAGCTGAATGTATTGCCAATGGAATGAGTGTCGTCAATGCAGTCGGCGATCAGGTGTTACAGAAAGAGCTAAGTGATTGGCTGAATTATTCTACGATGGTTAGGGGTAGTTTATTAATGCTAACCATAACATTTTACTTTACAAATATATAATTATAATAGTGGTCATATCCATGTTAACATTAGTATTGTGAGCCTTTCATGCCACATTATCACTAGATAAGCTGTAATTTCTGTGCTTTTTTAAATTATTTTTTTTCTGCCGTGAATTCGTACTTTTATGATGCGCTTTCGTATTTTCGTATTCTCTTCCGATTTTCGTAACAAATACGAATTTTTCGTAACGGTTGGCAGCTCTGAATATGTCTTTAATATATCTATCATATCATTTACCCATGTATTGAACTTGCTATATTTACCCTATCTTTCACTAAGTCCACACTTTTTTAGGCTGGTCCCTGTGTTGAGTCTAAGGGAATGAGATCCTTGAGTATTGAGACGAACAAATGTATCAATAATACAAGAGCTCAATGTGACATGTGGTAGACATAAATTACAGTACTTTGGTCACTTCAAGCTACATCATACGCTGCAGAGGAAATTTATGGCTGTGGTAGTTCCTGGCAAGCCTTCAAGAGGAAGACAGAGAATGCATTGGGAGCAGGGGGTGAAAGACCGCCTGGGGATGCCTCTTGTTGCAGCAGCAAGATTAGTACAGAATAGAGATTTGTATAGGCGAACCATAACTGCAGCAACATCCTGATATGGATATGCTATCATCACAAGTCATTAAAGACAGCCCGTCCCTTTTTCAGATCACCACAAAACCGTCGAAACATTGGCAAAACATATAGAGAAGTGTTAGCAAGCTGTATATTCATAATTTGAAACTGATACGTAGTGTAAAAATTTGAATAATGCACGTAAACAACGTCTGATTAATAGTCTTTACCTCAGACTCTTAGCAGTTTGTGTTGAAATATCTGCTTTATTGATTAATGTGTTTATTAAATCATAAAATGCATTATGAAAAAAACTGTTCTATTGAAGGAATCATCTCCAAATTTTGGTAATTACTCATAAAATTAGGATTTCACACATGCATAATAGCCACATAGATACTGTAACAAAGACTTATACTTTTTTCGTAGAACAAAAAAAGTCGGTTTGAAATTTAACGGCTGAATTTTTTTACATATACAGAAAGCTTCAACATGCTATATTCTTAGAAATGGTCTTGAATCACACTTTCTTCAATTTACGATCGTGATAGACGATTTCAAATTTTAAGCTTGCAAAAGGGACGGACAATCTTAAACAGGTTACAGACCTGATGAAGATCTTACCTTGATGGTGAAGTTCAACATGAGGCAGTCTGGGTAAGAGTCCGCTAGCTGGTAGAACAGCGCCCTCCAGGTTCTGTGCTGGATCATGGCTTCTAGCCACGCTGGAGTCTGCGAGGGGGGAAGGACAATATGAGATGGGTCGCTTTTTTTTACTATACCGACTGAAATAAACATTATGAAAAAAGATGGGAGATCGAATGAGGAATAATCACTTTGGTTTTGGCTGGAAGTTCACTCGTCTCTTTTACCTCTCCATTCGCTGTTGTCGAAACCAAAGGATATTACAATTTATGTATCAGTATAGAGAGGGATGTCCTACAGTCTTGTCTAAAAAAATCTTTTTCACAATCTAATGTGTGTAAATAACTACTTTGCCTGCACACACACTTGCACAGTGGCCATAGAGTCAGACCACTGCTATACAGATGCAAAATGTATGAAGCGACCTTTTCAGCACAAACTTGTAAAATTCTTTGCTCAAAAACAAATGTAAGTTTCATGCATTTTTGATTATTTCTATCATTTTAGTTCATTTTAGTTCATACATCATATATTACACTCTCATCTACAGTAGAGAAGATTTTACATAGAAATAAATAAGACATTGAGTCTACCAAGTTTTATAAGCTAGGGTCTTATACTTACCCCTCCTTCTTCACTGAAGATGGTGTCAGCTTTCTTGGGATCAAAATGTTTGACGATGAGGACTTTGAGGTGGTCTTCGACCATCTGTTGTACCTCTGTGGGGTTCACTCCTAGATTAAGACAAATGCACCAATTACTGTTCTGAGTTCAGACTTAATCAAAGTTATCAATTTGATATTCCTACCCTATACACCTGTCTTTAAAGACTACCAGTATCCAAATGGAAAGAGAAAAGCAGTATTTATGAACATGGAGAAATGTGAAATAACATGCAAACTGCACTGTATGGATTCAAATCGATAGCCTTAAACTTTGGCAACAAGTTTGATGGCATCAAATTCGCTAATCAAGGCTCACAACAATAATTCATTGCATCATTTGAGTACTTTTCACAGCTCATGCACAAAGATCCCTTTCATCTTACCTGTGAAGATGAGCCACTCAGCCAGGAGGTTGACCGTCTGGGCTACGGCCGTATAGTTCTCTGATAGCAACACCACCACCTGCTCAGGGCCTCCTCCGGCCTTAAAGTACCTGATATGGAGAAATGGTGTCATAAAGGTAATGAGAGGATTTTGTGATTTGTCCAAACACTACGTGGGGAAAGAAATATGTGAAAGAAATATGTAATGATCCCAAAACTGAAAGACAGATAATCTTTAATATCCTTTTACTATTTGTATTTGTCATAGATCTACAGTGTCTATTGAACAGAATGTTGCTGCATAACTCAGTTAATGAAATCAATGCATGTCACAAACAAGCCAACCTTTGCCAACCCCAATCCCTGCACTTTACTCTTTCCTTTTTTTAAGTACTACATGGATTACAAATTTCTGTATTTAACAACCAAAATTAGTGAAACAAATTTACCTGCAATATCAATGCCAATGTTTTCTAATTGTTATATGGTTGCTATGTCTCCTCAAATTGCATCAGAATTTGCCAAGATGCAATTTCATGAGGACTACCATTCAATTTCAAGATTGGCTTTTATACAGTGGCATGTTCTTTATAATTGTCAAAAAACAGACCAACAGATGCTGAGATTTAGGAGGCTACTAAACCTGCACCACGGTGATACCTTTTGAGATCTTTGAAGACGCCAGGCTCCATGATGTAGTCTGACCTGGCAAAGGATTCCAGACATTCCTTCTGGATGTCCTCGTTCTCCTTGTACCGATCGGGATCCTCATCTTCTTCCTCCTCTTCCTCTTCCTCAGCGGCGGGCTCCTGAAAGTGGTTCACAGAACAAAAACATAGAAGATGGAAAATAGAGATTAAAATCACATCCATGTTAGCTTACACCATCACTTATTTGCCACAAACTTTATCAAGATGCCCCACTTTTCTGTGGAGTATGGTGCATCACTTGACAAAAAAATGGGGTGACTTTACCAAATCTAGTAATTTTGCCGCTTGGTCGCGAAGCCGGAGCATCCTGAGTGCTCGCCATCATTTTCCTAGTGTGAGGGCCAACTACTGATGTAATCGACCCATGCGCATGTATGAATAACTCATTTCAAGTACATTTATCACATATGAATGGCTTACCTTAGTGAATGTTTACATACTATGAAATGGTTCAAAAATGTTGAGCAACTTTACATATATCCTCTTCACATAGGTCCGTTAAGGCTGCCATCTTGGCTGTACCAAAAACTTAATACTTTACACGAATATATGAGAAACTGGCTCATGCACATGAACTTTAATCTTCATCATTGCAGCTGCCGTCGTGCAATTCTGAATCACTTTAGTTCGTAAACAATAAAATGTGTGCAATAGATTCATATTTTGAGTTACACAATTGCTCAAATAAACTAATTCAATCACTGCTAATATCGACTCTTGTGCTTCAAAGCTCACTGCGTGAGCAGGCTGGTCGCAGTAAATTGGTTAATGTAACATCAATGACAGTGTCACACAGCTCTCAGATTTCAGAAGATATGATACCGCAACTGTTGTACCATTTTACCTCTTGGTGTTTGTTGTGAAATTTTCCTTTTCTCTGAAGTAAGACAGGACTATTTTTTTTGTTTGTCTGACTAAAAGTTAGACTAAAGTTCTATTCTAGCCTCAGCAAAACCAGCTGCCTTAGCTGATCTACACTTTTGCTTAGGCTTAGCCTTATATACGATGAGTTTTCATTGAAAATGCATGTGAAATCATCTCAAAGAATAGGCCAATAAAATTGGAGGCTGTGGCACCAACGAACTAGTACGATTCTAAATTTGTATAGACACTTCAGGCGCGTTTCTCGACACGATGACAACTCTAACCTCAGCTCTAACTCCAATAGTTAGCACTGAGATGATTCTCGAAGCTATTTCAACTCTAACCTAAGCTCGTAATGCTGGAACTGCTCGAACCCTGTCACATTTTTTGTTCTCGATCGGACAATCCTTGAGAAAAAGAGTGACTTATGGAAAGCTGAGTTGCATAATTAGGACTGTGGAAAGTGAATACATTTGCATTACACATTCTATGATAACATTTCTGCTGCATTTTGTCAGAATTCGCTAAGCATTAAATCAGCTGTGGTGGGGAAAGGGGTTTGCTTGTTTAACATCACTCCACTGAAGGCAAGATTCATGAAAAAGCTAAAAGGTCAACAAATATTTCAAAATGTTGAGTATCATTCCAGCATTCCATAGATCAGAGGGATAGTCTGAGCAATCCAACATTTTAACACTGTTTAATGTTGAAAATTCACTCATGTTCACTTATCATTTTTGAATCATGACGATGTAAGTCTATGTTTGATTGAGATTTTTGCAACAGTTGTAAATATCAACACATGCATGTTACAACCACTTTCTTCAATATTCAGACATTTTATTTAAAGAATGGCATGTTTGCGTGACTATCATTAGCATGGTATCTTTCAACATGAATATGACCAAAATGGAAAGCATGATTCAACAGAAGAAAATGAGAGATTGATAGCACAATAATCTTTGTGAAAATGATGCGTTATACATCAAGCCATAGACTAATCAACATTTTAAACAATACTTCGCCCCAAATTTAACAAAATTATAATAATTTCAACATGATATTTTATTAATTATTGCAGAGTTTTGTGAGAAAGGCTATCAATTCATGCAATTTGTCTGAAAATTCTGTTCCGGTATCGATAATAAAAACTGATACACGAGACATGCGAGACGAGATGTCACAAGTGCAAGTGATCCAACTTAGGCTTAGCTTAGCATTCTCTTTGAGAAACGGTTTAGCATCATTTACAAGCGTGAGTTCTAAGTAAGATGTCACTGGCATTTTAATGCAGAAACAGGCCCTACATCAAGTAAAGTCTAAAGACAAAGTCACTGGCTGAGTGAGTTTGACATATCGACATACTGGCACTTTTTTTTACTGGTCACTGCACAAACATCAACCGGGCCGGGCCCGGGGAGGAAGGTGCAGCCGTGCCGCCGATAGCCGCAGCCAGCTGCTGAATTTCTCAAATTATTTTTTTTTATCGATATTCTACAATGGAAACTTTCGTTTAAGGTCATGTTTGAAGCAAATAAATCACTTACAACTTGGTCATAATTCCAATCTACGTCTCCGTATTCATCTTCGTCCATGGTGTGATACTAGGAAGCTGTTATTTCAACGTTAGATGGGCAAAGTAAGGAGGGAGCAACTATCCTAGGTAGTGAATCTTTGACAACTCGTCCAACCATTATTCGCCATAATAGAAATGCATGCGTCCATGCCTCAGGTGCATACTGACCATAAAAAGCTATATAGGATAGCTACATACAGTATTGCTTTGTTGTTCTTATTGTTTCTTTTATTTAAATAGCAACTGTTGCCAACAATATCAGGCCCTAAACAGTTTGACAACAACATGTTTTTAGTCTTCCATACAGGTGCATGGGCTATACATGACTGTAATTTCATCTATCAATGTTCTCAATTATTGCCGATCGAGATATAATACTTTCAAAATTCAATCGTTTTTCTCCTTTCTGATAAATCAGGACTGTTCAATATTTGTGAAGGCCTACAAAAAAATTACACAACGATGAGTGAATGTTTTTTTTTTCAATATATTAAATTAGGTAGTCTATGTATTGCAAAAAATATTGATCAATATATAAATTCACTAAAAATCAACAGCTGTATTCTTGAAGATAGATCGAGTTCTGATTTTCGAGCTGATACCAATTTAAGTGTCACAAGTGAATCTCTTATTAAAAAAAAGGAGGGGGTACATCTTGGGGCACTTTCACAACTAAGTGAATGTTATTTATTTATAGATCAATTATGCCAAAAATCTACTGCAAAGTAATTAAATTAATCTACCTATCCGGGTTGTGATCCCGGTTGTGATTCGCATTTTTTTTTAATAAAGACTAAAAATCATAATACTCCAGGTTTCTTGGATGAATTTTTATCATAGTCAAATAAGCACGAAGTAAGTTCCATTCAATTTGTCTCATTTTTCTCAAGCTTAGACCAGTGCGTTGTTCCAAGATTGTTTGGGCTTCAATTTGTACTCATTAATTCGTACTGCTTAAAAATCTCACACACAACAACAAATCGACAAGCTAAGCAAGCGTCCCCGCTGCCTGATGCTTTATCCAATCACACATCAGGTCATATTCGTGAAGTATCCTACCCTAAGCAATAAGGTTTGTGATATATATATGTATATATATATATATCTAAGTCCTCCTTTAGGCCTTTTCTTCTTTTTAACATTTAACTCTTTATGCGCAACAAAAATTCCTCCAGAACGGTACCTATTGCGATTCAAACAAATATATGTAAACTAAATTTTCTCAAATATAATATATTGGAAATACATTTATGTCGAGATGCTAGAAGTCGCATTTCACTTTGGGTGAGTTGCCAAACACACCATCAGTGTGCGTCAAAGGAGGCTGCCATTTTAGAAGTCGTGACCAATCACAAACCTTATTGCTTAGGGTAGGATACTTCACGAATATGACCTGATGTGTGATTGGATAAAGCATCAGGCAGCGGGGACGCTTGCTTGTCGATTTGTTGTTGTGTGTGAGATCCTGTCAGATTGAATCTCCGTAATCTGAGTCAATCGTTGTAACATCACACAATCATCATGGTAAGATGCTGTTTTATAATAGATATGATTATGTGTAGTACATTAGTGTGTATTTTGTTCATAGAATGTAAGTAGTTCTTTGTAAAAATGAAAAATGATGACCTGGCTTTTGGCTTTGTACTTCTAGTCCCATCTATAGTTATCCGTGTTTGCTTTAGAAATGAAAGCTACTCTTTGTTTCCAAGACTAGAACTAGGAACATGCCTTCTACTCAATGTTGTAAAATGGATGAATTGTACATTCCCGAGGAAACAGAAGCGAAAAATTTAGTGTCACATGCGTCGTGCCTGAATGCGAAACAAAATCGTGAATGTTGCGTTGACCGACAGTCGGTGAAGTGAGTCTGAAGCTTGAGGCGACGGGTTGTATTTTTGTAAATGTATCTAGACTAGACAGGTCTAGAGTCCAATCATTTGCAACAATAGCCGTTCTGCCACACAATGATTGAAAATATTAATTGATCGTAACTTCTACAGATCGTTATGATTGTAAATGAAAGTGGAGTATTTATTTAGGACTACCCTGCAGTTTGCTGCGACCAGCCCGCTCACTGCGTGAGCATGGTGAGCTTACCCTACGCTCAACTATTGACATGCGCCGCAAATCGTCAGTTTGGATCACTTATTTTGGACAAAATGCTTTCAAAGTAAAAAATTTCTACTCACATACACTCACGAACTTCCTGGACAACCAGCAAACCCTGTAGAATCCTGATTTGAAAATTAATATGAGAAAAAAAACGTGATTATCCAGTCCTGTCAAAATGTTCCCATGTTGTACAGCGATCATGGAAAGTCAAAATTAGACTGCGCATGTGCGGTGTCGGCGCAGCAAACATGAATATTCAGGCTTTGCAGAGAGATTAATGAATATGCATGAAGCGATGGGGGCAAGGATGTGCGTTCGTTTACAATCTGTCACCCCATCGCTCATGCATATTCATTAATCTCTCTGCAAAGCCGGAATATTCATGTTTGCTGTGCCGACACCGTGCATGCGCAGTCTATTTTCGACTTTCCAAGATCGCTGCTACAACATGGGAACATTTTGACAGGACTGGATAATCACGTTTTTTTTCTCATATTAATTTTCAAATCAGGATTCTACAGGGTTTGCTGGTTGTCCTGGAAGTTCGTGAGTGTATATGAGTAGAACTTTTTTACTTTGAAAGCATTACGTCCAAAATAAGCGAACCAAACTGACTATTTGCGGCGCATGTTAATAGATGAGCGTAGGGCTCCGCCGCGAAGCGGCGGAGCCCTATAGGGTTATGCGTGAGCGGAGTGTGGAGCACGGAGCTTTGAAGCAAGGAAGTTGAGATTAGCAGTGATTATATTATTTGGTTTCAGCATTTCTGTAACTCTAATCTCAAATTTATTGCACATATTTACGTAAAATATATACCTGAATAATTCCGTGGTTGGTTTGAAGATGAATTTAATCCATGTTGCATTTTTAAAAATTGTTTTCGACCTAAAGTGGTTCAGAGTCACATGAAAGCAGCTGAGATGCAAAACTTATGCGCATGCGCAGTTCCCCTTTACAGTATATGTTTTTGAAGCAGCCAAGATGGCAGCCTCAACGGACAGTATTTGTTACAAAGATCATGATCATATGTGAAGAGGAAATACATGTATGTAAAGTTGCTTAGCATTTTCAAACAATTTTATAGCTCAGGTATATATTCAATACATTTAGCCATTTATATGTGATAAATGTACTTGAAATGAGTAATTCATTCATGTGCACGGGTTGATTTCTCAGTAGTCGGACCAGACATGCAAGGAAATTGGTGGCGAGCCCTCAGGACGCTTCACTGCGCGGGAGCAGTCCCGGGGCTACCCTGCTGTATACATTTTGGGAGGGTTCATTATCAAAAATAGAAACAGTGGTCAGTGCCATGGGTCATCATGTCATGGCATTGTGCAGGCTCCACTCGGAAATTTCTATATAGCTCCAGTACATAGTATATACTGGAGCTCAACCTTGATGCTGATGGTACACCATCAGTTGCACTAACGATCATGATCATGATGATTGTGCAACTTAAGGGAGTTTAATGTAATAATTGCATGTGAGAGATGGTTGGCTGGTTGGGGAAAAAAAATCTTATTTTTGAAGAAGAAACATGAAAAAAACCTTGTTAGTTATTGGAAAAAAAAAGTAATGAAGTGACAAACATTCTTCTTAGTAGCAGAAATTAAGGAGGAGAGATGTGTCTGACTATGCATGCACGTTTTGCGCCAGTAGAAATTGGTGGAGAAAACATTCTTCTTTTGTAGAAGGAACTACAGGAAATTAAATAAATTTCAAGTTAGCTTAGGAAAAGATAATATAACTTCTGGTTGTTGAACCATCGGGTTACTTACTGTACCCAAGAAAGAAATTGAATTCAAAAATAGTTGTAGCTACCAGTACCTTATCTACCAGTAAGTTAATTTTCAGAATACATTATGCATATTATATGACTTTGAACCCATTTGTTTCTTATTCTTTGCCTTGGTACATGTAGGTTGTGGGAAGGACATCCAAGATGGTGCAGTACATCAACTACAGGATGCGAGTCAGCCTGCAGGATGGAAGAACCTTCATCGGTAAATTCTAGATTCTCTCTATCGCACTAACAATGTTACTTCTGTGGACCTTCAAACAAGGGCAATAAAGGTCTTTTTCACAAATTATTGGTTTTCTTTGTCATTTGCCATTTTTGCTGTTATCAGTATCAGAAAAGCTTACTCAATCTGCTAAAAGCTCTCTCCATATGATATTATCTACCAGTATGTTGTTAAAAGGATGAAAAGCAATTATTTGATTCATTGTTACTTGATATCAAATTTATGTCCATTTTAAAAGATTACTTTGCTGTTCGTAATAATGGTCTTTTTATTTTCAGGTTGTAATGGAGAAGATGCATGAGGAAGAAACATTTTTGTTTAGAATACTTGTATGTCAATGTAATTTGCGAAAACCTTGCATTTTTATTGAGATATGCACCATGCGCATAATGTTGACTGGCAATGAGTCGCTCACATTGGCCTCCCTCCCCTCTGTCCTCCATGTAGGCACATTCCTGGCGTTTGACAAGCACATGAACCTGGTGTTGGGTGACTGTGAGGAGTTCCGCAAGCTGAGAGCCAAGAGTGCCAAAGCCCCCGCTAAGGAAGAGAAGCGAGTGTTGGGCCTGGTGCTCCTACGAGGAGAGCATCTTGTGTCCATGACGGTGGAAGGACCAGCAAAGGACTCTGTAAGTGCAGGGTTTTTAGTTGTTTTGTTAATTCACAGTGATATAAACTCATGGCTTATTAAAAGGTTTGAAAAGCATAGAAATCAGAACAACATGTCAAAGAAAGACAAACGCCTGTTGTACATGTGAGAAAAAACTGATGAATAAATGTTCCAATAGATGTACTTGGGCTCAATTAAGAGAAAAGTTTGCATTTCAATTATTACAAATCTATTTCTGTTCCTATTGGAGGAGCCTTTCTCTTCAGTTTATAAACTATAGTTTTATGGGACATCTGAATTAAAAAAAAAAAATCTGCATTTGTAGTTCACTATGTGACTAGATCGCTCTCTCCCAAAGAAAATGAATCTGAAATTCTGGAATCAGTTGTTTTGTGTAGACACTCCATCTTGTCAATAAGTTCTATTTATAAAACATTGTGTCTCCCAACAGGGAAATAAATGAATCAAAAATTTTTAGGGCTACCTTTGAGCACACTGGCTGGTTTGGCTACAATTTTACATTGTGTCTATGGGAATTTTGGGGGCTTTTCCCAGAGCTCTTTCAACCATTTTTGGGGCAATATCGCCCCTAGCCCCGATGTATTTTTCCCCCTGCCCAACATTTCTTTGTCCTTTATGTCCAGTTTTGTTTTCCTTGAGATCAAAATATCATTTTTTTTTACCTAGCAAATTTTAGTGTCATGGAGTTTGTTCTTTCAAATATCGATGTTTCATATCTTGCATTCACAGGGCCCCAGAGTGCCCCTGCCAGGTGCCGGTGGTGGACCCGGTATGGCCCGAGCAGCTGGCCGAGGTATCCCAGCAGCCTCAGCAACCATGTCAGCTCCAGCTGGACTCTCAGGACCGGTCAGGGGAGTGGGTGGACCGTCGCAGTCACACATGACCCCCATGGGTGAGTTTGTTGACACCAGATACCAACGCTCAGGTCAGGGGGTTTCAACAAAATTTGTAGAAAGTCCAAGAGGATTGCTTCCATTTTCTGAGGATTAAAAGAGAAACAAGAGCTACTAACATGAATATTGCCCTCTTTGCTTTTGCAATGGAAGTTACGTAACCTGCTTTATTTGCATAGATATTTAGATCTGGTACTGTATACGTCATATATTTTGCTGGGATTTTATTTTCACTAATTTTGTGAGTCTGGATTATTCACAGATTTAACAATACGCAAAATTATGAATACGGTGTGCTCAAGCACATGTACTACTACTACTAGTACTCCATAATCACGAATTTAACCACAAATTGTCGGGAAATCGCAAAATATATGGCATATACAGCAATTGTTCTGCAAAGTCAGGGAACTTAATTGTAGATATGAATGAAATCTAGGAGGAATATTTGCCAATTTCATAGTAGATTAAGGGATATTGACACCCAAAATTTTACATAGTTAATATTAGCAAAAATGTTTGCCAACATAAAATTGATTTGAGCGAATGTAATGAGTAGTGGAAAAAAATAATGCTATCAATTGTATTATTCTTATTATCTCAAAATACATCATATCTCTTTTTCACATTGATTTCTCTAATTGTAGGAACTTTCACATCTGAGCTTGGATTTTAATTGTTGTCCTTTTATCCTTTCTCTCCCTCTCTCTGTCTGCTCCTCTTTGAATTTGTTTTCTCATTTAAGTTGCCTTGGCTGCTCCATCTGTCTCCTTTGCTCTTTAACTGTCCCTCTCCATTTCTTTTTTGTTCCATCATTGAATCTTCCTCTCTCTTTGTTCCTTGTTCTATGGAAGTATATGTGAATATATGTATTAACCCTCTCTTTTATCCCCCCCCCCCTTGCTCTTCCCCTAGGTGGACCAGGAGGCTTCCCCCCACGAGGACCTCCTAGGGGCGGACCACCAGGTAGGTTGTGCCTCAAATTGGCAACTCTCTCCTCATCATTAACCCTAATACTCCCAGGGTATTTCAAAGCTTGTTATTACAGGGGGAATTTTAAATTAATTTATGCTAATTTGTGGCAGAAGTAATAGATTTTGGTATTTCTCATTAAATACAACCTCAGAAATAGCTTTCATAACTCCCTTATCAATTCCTGAAAGAAAAAAATAAGTTGTGGTAATGATTTCTTATGTATTTTATTGTTTTTAATTTGTTTTTATGTATTTCTAATTTGCTTTCCGTGAAGCGTTTTTTTGCTATTTGGGCGTGGGTGTATGTGTGTGTGGTAATTTATTACACTATTTGAAACGATGCTACTTTCTAGAAGAGTATTTACATAAAATGGAAAAGCTCCTGATTTTGTCCATAGGGTTATACACAGTAATATAGAGAAAAAGCAAAATTTCAGTGACATGTGTTCGGTAAACGTAATCTGACACTTGCACGGAAGGTCCGATTGCCATAAATTGGGTATCAAAATGTGCGGGGAAAAAACAGTGAACGAAGTCATGAAATTTTGTTCCGAAATATGGAGGTACCGACAAAAATTTGACAGGGAGGTACTGATGTCCGAATACTAATCTTGATTTCAGTTTGAAATCTTTTCCGGCCTTCCCATTTAATTAAGATTCGTAGGTGAACTATATGGCCTATTTTTGGCTATATTTTCACATAAACATTCTGGTAGTTTTAATTTATGTGATTCCTTATGATGTATTAAATCATGCTGAGTATACTATTCATGGATTTACCTTGAGCTATTGAAATTCACAATGAATCTTTGATTGTCCCAAATATCATATCTTATCGATCAATATTCCTGGGTTACAGAGGAAGCATGATAAAAACCATGTTATTATTAACAGCAACTTGTAGACCCATTGTGTGAAATTGCGTTCATAATGAATTGGGACACGATTCTTGGATTTATCATTTATCCAGGTATGGGCCCACCTGGCATGGGCCCCCCTGGCATGGGTCCCCCGGGCTACCGAGGAGTGCCCCCCGGCATGGGGCGAGGAGTGCCCCCCGGCATGGGGCGAGGAATGCCCCCCATGGGCATGGGACCACCCCCTGGGATGAGAGGTAAGACAATGATAGTCACAGTACACGGCATAACCCCTTTCTGAGCCAGACAGAAGCTGGCTAATGCTTTTGGCTGAATTACTGGTGCAAAATTGCCCCCACAGCACATTAGAAAATTAGAAATATAGAAGGGGGCCTCTGTACTATAGGGATTGATAGCCAATGAGAAGCTTGTTTTATTTGCAAAATTATCAATTGAGGACAAAGTTGTCCTTTCAGGAACCAGAGGATTACGACATCACTTGTACATTGACTAGATATTTGTCGAAAATTTAAATTTGCTACAAAGTTGTAAGGAGCATGGTCCATTGCAATTGCTGATTGCATGCTGATATTTGAAATCAATGTTCAGAATGCAAAATATCTTTGGGCTATGAACAGGTATAATTGCTTTTGATGATAATCTTATTTCCACAATTTGATTGTTTATATTTGTTTAGCTGAATAGTTGATTCATTCTATGGTAGACTTCTTAATCACCGTGACAGTCTACTTATTCTCTGCAATTGCTACAAAAGTTTCTCCAAAATCATAAAACTATTCTTGAAAACATTCTGTGCCTCTTCTCCTTGTTATTGTGAATTTTTAGTTTTCATTCGAAAAGTAATGTAAAGCCCCTGCTCATTAATTTTCATTTTCTGATTCTCTTTTTGTGCAGGTCCTCCAAGGAACTAATGTTTGTCACCAGTCTATGTGTGTGTAAATAGTGTCTTTTGTAATGGTTTTCATCATGAACTCGAGATGAGCGTAAACTGATGCTCTACTCTATCAAGAACATTCCTCAGGAGAGCTTGTTTTATAAGAAGCAGTCTCTCAAGGATTCAAGCCAAAGACTCTCAATACTGGATCCACTTCATCAAGGGAAAATCAATAATCATTTATGAGGGCTACGTTTTATGCCCACTGTCAAGAAAAGAACACCCTGAACCAGGCATGAGCTTAGCATCAGGGGGGTGCTTCACCAAGCTAAGAACGACTTAACGCACCACTGGTGACCCTTGTGCTAAATGAGAATTTGTTCCTGTTTTAGCACATATCTAGTGGGAGTTAATATACAACAATCCTAATAAAATTTGACAAATCATAATCTTTGTATTCAGACACTTGTTATCACCAGAACTTATGATTTACAAAGATCAGATTTCAACTGTAGCTGATGGGAATAGAAATCATTGAGAATCTGATTTAGCAGAAGAAAGGGTCATCAGTCCTGCACCCCCCCTGGTCCACCAAGATTCGGATCCATTTTACTTCACAACCAGCAGTAAATCCTGCTGTATTGTGGATATGTGCGATGGCCTTTTCTATATTGGTATGTTGCATCAATATTCCAAATTTTAGAATGGCGTCCATGTTTTGTTTGCCATGTCATCAATACATGTTAAAAAAACCAATCTGCCATCTGGCTTTTTTTTTAATACATGTGTGTTATTCAACATTTCTGAACTTACAAGGATTCACATCCTCTTCCTGCTCTGGTTTAGAGTGAAATGTGGAGACTTTTTTTGGCTATTTTTTAGGAATCCTATTTTTTTTGGAAGTGGGAAAAGTTTACGATAGCATTCATGCAAGACGATTGTAACCGAGAAAAGGAGCAGATACAACATAACAATCTTGATTAAATGTAAGGGGTCCATCGAGTACTCCATTCCACATGTTATTACTACTTTTATTGAAAGGACTGGAACGTTGGTTTTATCATAAGGTATTAAAAGATCAATGTAGGCTACACTTGACCTGTCTAATTTATTTTCTATCAGTATAAACCATGAATCTGTGTCCTCTAATTTCATCATATTCTACTGTGTACATTGGTGGCAATTTCTCTTTTTTTGAAAGGAAGCATGGAACAGGAAAAAATATGCTTTCTCATAAGTTATCTCTTTTTCCTTCCCACCAATAGCTTCTTTATCTAACCCTGGCTTGTCTTGCATCAAAACTGCTTGGAATCTGAAGATCTACATGTAGTCTAATTTTTTTGGCAATGTTCCATACACGATAGTTATCAAACGGCTGCAGTGATGGTTTTCTATTGTACATGTACAGTAATGAAAATTGATGGAAGTTACAATTGGAAATTTTGATAGGTCTACTTGATGTACTGTGCTAGATTACAGTAATCAAGAAGATTAAATTGCTCTGATCTTGCAAGGGCAAAGCAGTCTCCTAGCACATTAACCAACAAAATCAAAGTTGATACAGTACAAGTATAAGTTTGATCAAGAACAATCTTACAGAAAATATTAAATTTTGTCTGTCCACCGAATTGTAAACATTTATGTCAGAAGCTCTGGGAAGTGATTTTTCTTGTAAAATAAACATTTTTTGAGACATTGGAGCCCATGTTGTACGTTGTGTTTTCTTCTTTTTGAGTTTGTCAGCATTTCAGTACTCTCATTACACATTTCTCTCATATTCGTTTCAACTACCAAGTCACTTTCATGTACACATTTCCATGTATCATAATCATTCTCTCCTTTCTTGATCACAGTCATGAATTCAACTTTCACTTATTTCTCCTATACATACACTTAATTGATGCTGTCACTGGATGCAAATACTTCACAAGTAATGCCAATTCTTGGAGAAAGAAAGCCTGTAACTTGTGCTTTTTCAATTATGTATTGGGATTGAGACAATCAGTAAATAATGGACACATTATGCAATCACTTTTTGTAGCTGTCAGGCTACATGTATGCATGTGAACCGCTTCTTTGGGTTTCAAAAAGGATTTTAATTTTAATTTCTTTGCACCAATACAATAAAAATGATCTACACCTTTCATGACTAATATTTTTTTTTATAATGCACTTTATATTTCTAACATGCATGTACAAGAAAAAAAACTGCATGCCTTTCAATTTGTATGCATGAAATCTAGAATATACATGTACAGTGGATAACACAAATATTTGCAAACAAACTTCCAAATGGAACTACACTAGAGTGATCTACGATTTATACGGCTAGTAGAAAAGATGAATTACATTGAAAACTTGCTCAAACAACCTAAGATGAGAGTGGAAGGTTAGATCATAAATGTATTCAAATTTCAAATGCATAGCCACTTTGATAAGCCACCATATTTCCTTAACTCAAATATGAACATACAATGAGTGGAAACTACTGCCATGAAAGCAAATAACACATGGACATGCAAGAGCATATCAAGTCCAAACTTCTTTCCTCACATTTATGGAAAAGTACGAGGCATGTTTAATGATCACCTGATGACTTTTTTTTTTTTTTTTTAAATCTCAATATTCATGGCAGCAGGATTTATGGATCTAATAAACAATTTATTTCAGATAAAGTGGCTTGGTTTTGAAATGTAAGGATATATTTATTCACACAGCTATCACAGTACATGTGTAACTATAAAATCAAAGCTGAACTAAACAAGCTTAACATTCTTTAAGTATTTACTGTACTGCAATAATTAAAGTCCACTGTCATTTGTTTTTTTTTATTGGTTTGAATGGTTATTACAATGGTCCCACATTACTTGTTAAACAGAATCTTTTTCTTGGAAATTTTTTTAAACTTATTTTCCCCCCAGTTTTCAGCTTTTCAGATGTACTCCACCTAGAACCTGGGCTATAGTTAAAGAAAACAAATCTAATGCTAAAAGTGAAAACGAAAAAAATGCATATTGAATGAATAACCTTGAATTCCAATGAACTTTTCAAATACATGTATTCTGAATACTGTAAACAATAACAAAGTCATTAAGCTTCTCTACTTCTATACTTTTTGACATTTGATAATGTAATTACTTTTGGTATCAATCAAATCCTTGTATGACAAGTGCTAGATAAAGAGTAATCTGGTTGTCCTTCTGAGTTGGTTCTTGTTCATTTAAGAGCATGTTTAGGTTTTTAATGGTCCATTTACAGAGATGAAGACTACCTGTGTTGTTAGGGTTGGGTCTAATTCTGCGGCGATGGAAACTGGCCCACAAACGATCAATTCCACTCAAGTAATTTTATGAATCACTCGTCTGCAGAAAGTTTTAAACTTTATGATCATCCATCGACGAGAACTTCAGCAGTATTTCAATCACTCCTCACATCATGATGTTGTTATTGTTGATTGGGAAATCAATTCTGAAGTAGATTGGTATTTTCCACCATGGTATGCCAGTTATCAGTCGATTGGTTGCGTATCTCGCTCACAAAGCTGAGGATGAATCTGAATCCTGTGTAGAAACTAGACAAAAACATACTGCAGGAATAATGCAACTTCATGTTTTTTTTCTTCATTATGATGAAGCTACATTTCTTTTTGAAATGTTAAAACTAAAAATGAAAAGAAAAAATTAAATGAAAAAGACTGAAAGCAATGCAAAGCAAATGCACTAATATTTGTCCCAACAAATTATATACAGTGTACATGTATAAAACTAATGTTTGTCCCCATTTTATCCACGTCTTGTATCTTCAATTGCCTTCAATTGCATTAGGTTTCTACAATAAAGCATACATTCCTATAAGCAAAGAACATCTACAATGTCCATTGGGCTATACCCATCTACAAAGCCATGTGTTTGTGGCTAGAACTTAATCTACTTGTCTTGCTACAATGATAAAATGATGAGCAAAAAACAAAATTGATGACATGACATTTACTAACTCTACAGCCACTTCATTGTAAATGGGCATGACATGACAAGCATGACAAACTATTGATAGAGCATATAACTACTACTACTACTACTACTACTACTACTACTACTACTACTACTACTACTACAACTACTACTACTACTACTACTACTACTACTACTACTACTACTACTACTACTACTACTACTACTTCTACTACTACTACTACTACTACTACTACTACTACTACTACCACTACTACTACTACCAGTACTACTACTACTACTACTACTACTACTACTACT
>OZ022581.1:16135847-16152326 GCA_963669155.1 Arbacia lixula | reverse complement strand
TACTACTACTACTACTACTACTACTACTACTACTACTACTACTACTACTACTACTACTATTACTACTACTTCTACTACTACATGTACTACTACAGTGTACTACCACTACTACTACTTCTACTACTACTACTACTACTACTACTACTACTACTACTACTACTACTACTACTACTACTACTACTTCTACTACTACTACTACTATGTCTGCATTACTACTTTTTTACATTAGTAATTCTGATACTGATATTTGTATTTCTACTTCTGCTACAACAGAACTCTACTGCATGTAGTTCTATTGCTATGTGTTATTTATAGTGACTCTGTCACTGCAGTGTGCTCAGTGTATTCTTAGTACACACAGCACACTCTTTGACTGATTTTTTTTTTTTTTTTTTACTGTACCATGGGCAAAATTGTTAATAATCTCTTATCAAGTACATACGTATGTATACTCATACAAATGATATAGTACACTCCATATACATGTACCTGTATACCATTTGCCAATAGACTTTAAATTCCCACCAGCATACATGAACTGGGAATTAAGTTGGCCGGTTTTACAAAAATATAGAACATAATATAATTTTTTTCAAATATATGTTGTAGTACAAAAATTATGACTCCCGGGTAGGTTATGCAGCAATGGAGATGATATTGCACTAATCATAGATTAAGAGACAGTACTTTTCCAGATCAAATACTATAAAGGATACTTGCATTAGAGAATAATACATATACAGCATGTGTGCATGCGTTCATACAACATAAGTTGTTAACTCGGGTTTTTCCTCCATACGATTTGGTAACATAGCATCGAGTAGGCACTTGTAGAGGTCGGTCCCCAGGTTTCTTATATTTAACCTTGGGGACATGCATGGCAAGATTCAAATAGGAAGATGAACAAGCTTTAGTTTGCATAAAGCTGAAATGATTCTGATTCTGATTGAATAAATCGAGTCTGTGGAAGCAAACTAACTCTACACCTGCTCAAGACATTGCGCATTTTAAGTGCAGGTTGCATGCGTTTACAGAAAATATTTGTTTTTACGGCACACCTTCCTATTGCACACTAATATTGGCTTTAAAAGTACTATAGTATTTGTGAGCTCACATCATTTTTAGGCAGTAATGACAACTTTACTGATAGTGCCAAGTATATTAAGTACTTCTGAAATGGTTTGTGAGGGAGGCTATGTAAAGCCCATTTTTTAAACATGAGTGAAGTGTCCACTATATCAGACATCTATACAACATATCTATACAGATATATCATAGTCTTGCTTAATAAGATGGACATAGTTATCAAAATACACGTAGTATTCCTATTGTACATGTACATGTGTACATACACACCAGGTATAGCAGTACAAAGTGCTGCTTTATTTAGATTTTTTTTTTTTGTATTTTTAAAATATTTTACACTTTTTTTGTTGCCTTTTTTCTCACTTTGCCTTCTAAGAAGCACATAGGTTTATATAAAAAATATATATATATATACAGTTGGGCCTGAGATCAACGCATCAGCTGATTGCAATCTATTGCAGTCAGATTGCAGTCAATGTATGGAGCTGATTGCATTTGATTGCAATCACTGTACATTTGATCTCAGGCTCCACTGTATACCTTATGCAGATTTTATTTTCTGCCTTCTTTTTTTTTTCAAGAACATATAGATTTGAACATTGACATTGCATTGTGTGTTTAAGATATCAACATAATTTTGTATCAATTTTCATATGAAAATCAATTGAACATAGAGACAAATACAATTGTACAATCACAGCATGCACTTGTACAATGAATGTTTTTTTAACTGTAAAATATAACATATTCAAATACCTGTTGGTCAAATCTATTGACATATGATGTAATGTAAACAAGTTTAAATACATTTTTCCTCAGTGACACATTATAGTTCTCAATTTTTTTTTCCTTCTTCACACCATGTTCGAAAAAAAAACAATAAATGTATTTACAAATATACATGTTGAAAAGACACACAAAACTTATTCTAATTTGATGTCATGTATGACCAAAAATGCAAGGTTATGTAAATCAATCTTGATTTAAAGCTAATCTTGATTTAAAAATATCACATTTACCTAAAAGCATGGTTAGCCTTTCATTTGATGACGTGTTTTGACATATATGTCTGTTTTTACATAACAGAAATAAAACATATTTGTTTATACTCCATTCACACCATACTTATAAGTTCAACTGAAGTATGTATAATACATGTGTATTTCATTTTATGTATGACATGATATGTATTTCACTTTATATAGATTTCATACTTTGTTTGTAGTATATCCTGTTGATAATATGTCAATATGTACATATATTGATGATTCAGTATATAATTTATCATCAAAATAATGATAGCCATGTGTACTGAAAAAGAGTTCAGGCTCAAATAAATTCCAATTTTCAAATTTGATGTGCAACTTGATACACATTGTTCCAGAAGAGCATATTTCTTTTGTTTTATCAAATCAGCAATCATTGGTCATTGTATGAAGATATGAGTTGCATATCCTCCCTGTATATATTACACAAATATACAAACAGTCATTGGTTTATGTCCATGTATATCCAACTTTGATAAAAAGTAAGAAAAAAGGGACAACTTCAAAGTATACATAGGCTTGCCATTCACCGCAGTCTGTTTCTGTGACTGGGACTAACATATACTAGCCTGGCTTACAAGATAATAATCAAATGCCTTGACATTTACCAGGCAATTTCTATGATTTTGAAACCAGCTCAAAAGATAATACATGTATATGAATACCTCTATATTTTCAGGGCAATTTCTATGATTTTGAAAGGCAATCGCCCATCTCAAAGGATAATAAATGAATGTCTCGATATTTACAGGGCAATTTCTGTGATTTTGAAGGCATTCGCCCAGCTCAAAAGATAATAAATGAATGCCTTCAGACTTACAGGGTAATTTCTCAGACTGAATTATCAATGAGCCTCGGCCATAATATAATTCAAGTGCAGTACATAATGAATTCAGTAAATCTATAGATGTGAATAATGAAACCCTCCAACCACATACATAATAATATACAAGCTGTACATTTCCAGGGTTGCTTGATTGGGGAATATTGAAAATAAAACATGCGAGAGAGAGAGAGCACCTTATCACAAGCGCATACTTTTATATCATTTCTCAATTCACCAACTGCGCATGTAATCACTTTCAGAAAAGTCTGACAAGTCTGGGTTTATGAAAATATCTGTACATGGTAAATATGTCAAAAACATTAGTTAAAACAATGTTTTTCACTTGCTTTTGGTGCTTACAAAGAGAGAGCTTGTAAGACAGCATTGACTCATGACATTCTACGTCTGCTGAGTGGAGCGACCAGTCTAGAGCTATACCACTGATAATATCACCAAGGAGCATGAGCACATTCCTACAAGAGATAGGATCACTCTGTGTGGCAAAGTGACTGTCTCTGTGCCACGCCCACTGGGGTGGTATACCAGAAGACTGATTACTTCCTGCTCTGCAAATATAGAACAATCCATGTTTATTTTCATTGTTCAGTATCACTTCAACTTTCATCATGAAATACTTATGAACACACAGTGGGCCCGAGATTATCTCCCCAGCTGACTGCAGTCCAAAGATTGCAATCAATATGTTCAAATGCAAAAGGCCGACTGCAGAGAAAAGTTAACATGTGGTTCATCTGTAAGTGATATAAATATGAAGTTGTCATATATGAAACCAAGCATAAAAATGGTTGTAACCTGGTATACTTTATACTACATAAAACAAAACAGCAGTTTATATACATTATATATACAATGTGTCAATGTATAAACATGGGAAATGTTTCCTCATCATGCATATCGATTTGCACTCGAATGAAAATTGATTGTATTGGTGTAACGATCTCAAGAATTATTGATTTAAGTTGTTATGAAATTGCAGTAAGAGGGTGAGGAAGAAAATGAGATTTGATGCATTGTAAAAAGTGGACTGAAAAATGAAATTCATCTGTTCCAATAATCGTTCAAAACTCATGACATTCCTCCTTCTCCATCCTTCTTTGCAGAAGAAATTTAGCTTTGCTATGAAGCTTTTCTTAGAAGTTTCAAATTTCCACCCATGTTTTCTAGATGATTTCAATTATATAAAAATCTTGACACAAATCTTGTCAAATTTTGCTGCCAGTGGGAAAAAAACAACTTACAGCTTAACTTCATCCTATTACTTGGATAAGAGAGAGCTGCATGGCTCAAATTTTGATGGGGGTTTGTCTTTGATATGAAAGGCCCTGGCTTCAGGTCCTACTAAGTCCTTGCAAAGAGCCAGTGTTGTGAGTAAGCAGATTAAATGAAAGTGAAATGCACTCTATGCACGTTACAGACTGCACTTCTCGTCTTGATGAAGAGTAGGGTGCAAACCCTTCAGGGTGGACAGAAAGATGAGCGAATGATGCCAACCTCCGTGCTTCACCCCAGAAGGCTGGTCCTCCTGTGAACGGTATCACCCAGGCATTAAGAGCGCCATATACAAGAACAAGATTACATGGACATCACTGGACTTCATGCTTTGGCATCCAGCATGATTATTCCATGAACCTTCTTTCTGGGATATTTTTTTATCTTCTCATATCCTCTTCATCCATGTTCAGTATTTGCTGTCCAGCTACCGATTCTCCTTTATTTTCCCTTGGCCTGGCGCACCTTCTTCTTCATCGTCATCGTCACCATCATCGTCAGTGTCCCCCTCCTCCTCTACTGTCCTCCCTTGGCCTAGCACTTTCTTCTTCATCGTCATCGTCATCGTCATCGTCATCGTCATCGTCATCGTCATCGTCAGTGTCGCCCTCCTCCTTCTCTACTGTCCTCCCTTGGCCTGGCGCACCTTCTTCTTCATTGTTGTCATCATCGTCCTCCTCCTCCACTGCCCTCCCTTCGCCTGGTGCACTTTCTTCTTCGTCATCGTCATCGGCGTCATCCTCCTCCTCTTCTTCCCTTGGCCCGGTGAACTTTCATCCTCCTCCTCCTCTCCAACTTCATCCGCCCAAGCCCTGGCAGAACCTGTGGTGTGGTCCCTTTACAAGGGATGGCTGGTCGTTTCCCAGCGATGCCGTTGGATGGATTGCTTGTGAAGCTTATGACCATGTTTAAGCCAATTCCAGTCACATTCGCAACCTAGAACTACATCTCACAAACAAAAACACAATGTCTCATATTCCTCTGTATTTTGCATTCCATGCCCTTTTTCCTATATTTGTTGCTACTTTATGTCACTACCAATGTTATTTATGCTTGAATGTATACTCAAATTTGCTAAATTCACTTAACAATAACGTTGGGAGGCACAGAATATACCCACTTAAATTAAAGCCCATATAAAAGTGGTTGTGTATGAACCCTTAGAAATCTATCAATAATCCCAGTTGATGGGTATATCACTGTGATCTGGAAAATAGCAAATTTCCTTGGACAAATTTCGACCCTTTTCTTCTCTTTAATTTCCTCATTATTTTCTCCAAACAATTAAACCCTAATTGAAAGACTGAGAGCCTGTTTGAATTGGTGAGCAGAATTTCAATGCTCCCAAGCCTGAAAATATCTCATCACATCTTCTGTCAGCTTGTCATTTTTAAGTCCAACAGAAGCACCCTTCATAATTAATATCACAAAAAAGTATTTTCCCAATTTCTAATCCCCCCTCATTGTATTCACAATCCTTTGTTCTGTAGCACAGAGGCAATCTGCCATTAGTGTTTCATGTGAGATCATCGTGTGTTTTCCCATTCCCGGGTTGCACTTGTGACAGTGACTGGCTTCAGGTGGCATTAAGTTCACCTCGCTCTATCCCTCGGAGACTTCTTCAGGGGCAGTTTTCGCTGAACCTCCTACAGATAAGAGAGAAACCAAATCTGTATCATGAGATTCAAGAGTCTGTGCATTAATCATTATGAAGAACTACTCACATTCTTGCTTTAGTGAATGTAAAACAGTGCAATCTAAATCAAAGCTATATCAAGTAGTGCTAAAAATATAATTAGAAGAAAAAGAAAGAAAGAAGAGTTTGTATCACCATTAACAAGGCTTGATGTTCTTTCTTGCTGATTTTACATTCTCATATACATTTTTTTTTCCCTTTGTATGTGTTTTGTGTTTATAAATGTTAATATTGTTTTACGTTGTTCTTTATATGATGATTGAAATAAAACAAAAACCTGAAACTTGAAACTAGATCGAAGAGTGTAGTTAGGATCACCTATTGATTAAGTCTGTTAGAACAAACCACACATGGAGCTTTTAGGAAATGTATAACATGGGGCTTAGTTAAGATCACCTGTAGATCAAGCAGTGCTAGAACAAACCAAACAAGGAGCTTTTAGGAAATGTATACCATAGGGCTTAGTTAAGATCACCTATAGATCAAGCAGTGCTAGAGCAAACCAAACAAGGAGCTTACAGCAAGGAGGCGCTTCTTGTATGCCGGGTCGGATTCTGCCTCCCGTCTGGGCGGCACGGCAACCTCCTCCCTGCTTAGGATGATTTCCAGCTGTCTGATGGGGAAGGCCTTGGCAGGGTCGATGTTCTTGGTGTTGATGATGCCGACCAGGTACTCCACATAGTGCAGTCTGCAGGAGGAGACAGGAGAGATGGTCACAAAATAAACATATAAAGCATGGCTCAAAAGGGCAGAATGTCACTATTGTCAAATAGATGTGCTGGACGCACGATGCACAAGTTCGCAACACGCATCTCAAAGAAAGCAAAAAAATCAGAATGATAAGACTGATACTGATTTAACAGGTGATGCATAAAATTCATGTGTGGCTCACAATGTCTTCCTGGTGATGTTTGCACCACATATTTGCTATACTGGTAACCACGTTGGATATGAGAGTACACGCAGGAACAATGGAAAGATGCTAGCCTTTGCCCAAAAAATTGCACTTCAAAAAGTTGTTTAAAAAAATGGTGAAAACTAGACTACAGTCAATATAATCTCTGTTTTATGACTGGTCTATCTAAATATCTATCTAAGTGCCATATCCGGAGACGTAGGCGATCATGGAGTGCCACAAATCTCTGTTTCTAGCTGTTTGAACCAGCTCCACCTCCCGCGGACCCGCACCTCTCTCTGTCATCCATCCATTCAGCCTGGTCATCCAATTCATTTGTTTCCTTCCTCTAGCCCTCTTTCCCTCTATCTTTCCTGTCATTCAATTACTCTGCAGTAATAAGATTGATCTATTAGAAAAATAAAAAGAGCAAAAGACCTGTAGCGACTGTTTGCCGGGTGGCGACATCACCAACAAAACATTCAATCCTTTCATTAAAGGTCTTCTCTCATCATCATACAGCCATTAGACTTTTGATGTTCCCCTCTGACAACCTTCCGGCTCCTAGTTAAAGGGATTCAAGCCGTGAGGACAGACTCTTGAGCTTACTTGCAGAGGCCTGCATGACCAGGTGAGACAGCCCTGCCGCAGTTATCATCCTCCAGCCCATTGGGTCCCTCCTTCTGCTCCTTCACCCCACAGACACCTCCCTCGTTCCTCTGGGCTCCTTGAGGCGGCTCCTTGTTGTACTCCACCATCGCATCCTGCAAAACACGTCAAGTATTGTTTTAAAATGTAAATCATTGAAATCATCTTGAAAACATAGGCAGCAATTTGACAGTTTTATTCAGAGCAGCGAGGAAGAATGAATGTCAGTATTGGACGAGTGATTCGCAGGAGTAACAATCTGGCATCCCCAGTCTTCCTAGTGTTTTCTTCTCCTCTGTTTACCCGCCCCTCCCCTTTTTTAGTTTCCCCTCCCCCTTTTCTTCCACTCCCTTCCCTCCTTTCTCCTTTTTTCTTGTTTTTAACCCTTTTCATTCCCTCTCCTCCTCCTCCCTTCTTTCTGACGATCCCATTACAAGCAGCTGTTGCATGAATAATTACAAGCATCTCATTGAACACCAATT
Source organism: Arbacia lixula (assembly GCA_963669155.1). NCBI lineage: Eukaryota > Metazoa > Echinodermata > Echinoidea > Arbacioida > Arbaciidae > Arbacia > Arbacia lixula. Next base: position 16,144,357 of record OZ022581.1, on the reverse strand, counting down.
TCCTTCTCCCTTCCCTCTCTTGTTCCTTCTCCTCCTACCCCATGCCCTATCCTTACCTTCCCCTCTCACTCCTCTCTGAGACCCCAACCAAAAGGAGGTGTTGTAGGAAGGCCACCTCCTTGTTGCTTAGATAGAAGAGATAGTCCCTTGGATGTTGGGCATGGAGTTCCTTAGTACCTCACTTAGTACCTTAGTTCCTTAGTACCTCTCACTACCCTTTTTCCTGCCTTCCCCTTACCACCCCTCCCCCCCCCCCCTTTCCTCTCCTCTCTAGGTACATCTTACCCCAAGCAGCTGTTGTAGGAATGTCACCTCCTCATCTCTCAGGTAGAAGAGACAGTCCCTTGGATGATGGGCATGGAGTCCCTTCCCACCACACGAGGCAAACCTCCCACAGGTCTGCAATAACAATTTGATATTCATTTGCACTCAATATAAACAAACATAAATACAGATCTCAAACACAAAGTAAAATACAAATACAGATCTATAGAAAAAAATGCATGAAGAATTGACAAACAGAAGTTGTAAAAATAAATATTACATAATGTCTAGCGGGGGGGGGGGGGGGGTCAAAATAAAGATGTGGTAGCATGAAGCACTATGATAGATTGTGAATAGTGCTATGTGAATAACCATCACTATTATTTTCATTATCATGAAGGTCTCACAATGTTGAGTCATCAAATATTGGCTGTGCACTACTTTCATTGTTTTGTCTCTCTACCAACTTCCCACAGACTTTTAATTACAATTCACAGAACTAACTTATTTGATTTTCTCTACAGATTAAACTTCACAAAAGTCAAAGGAGATAAAAACGATTCCGAACTATCACCACAAAATATCAACTTGAAAGCACCGATACAGAAATAAAGACATACCTCCCCGTTCTTCATGGCCTGGTTGCAGCCACAGCAGAACTCGTATGTGCACTGAGGACATCTGAAGTGCATGCAGCCTCCCTTGGCAAGCTCATACCGCATCTTGCATCTAGGGCATTCTGGGAAATGAAGATATGTGGGTGCAAGATGTATAATAACATGACAATGATCTCAAATATCATCATTGCAAATGTATGCTTTACGCTTTATGTGGGTAGGAAATGTAAAATAATCCAGTGTGGTCACTTGAACTATGTCATTACAAGACAATTAACATCAGAAGGAATAAGAGGTACCATCAACCAAGATCTTTCCTCAATACTCTGATTGTCTTTAAAGACACCAAGACTACACCTCTATCCCACCCCTGCCTCCCCCCTCCCCCACCCCCTACTTTCACCGATGCCATTCTCATGAAGGTGAGCAGCCAGCCGTCTGGCCTGCATTTCAGGGTCATTGGCCTCCCTTCACTGTTGGAAGGCATCCACCACCCAGACTACACCCCTGCCCCACCCCGCCCCCTCTCCCACCTCCCCCCTCTCCCACGTCCCCCCTTTCCCACTCCCCTTCACTCACCAATGCCGTTCTCATTGAGGTGAGCAGCCAGCCCCCTGGCCTGCATGTCAGGGTCGTTAGCCTACTTCCACTGCTGAAAGGCATCCACCACCCAGACTACACCCCTGCCCCACCCCTTTCCCCCTCTCCCACCTCCCCCCTTTCCCACTCCCCTTCACTCACCAATGCCGTTCTCATTGAGGTGAGCAGCCAGCCCCCTGGCCTGCATGTCAGGGTCGTTAGCCTCCTTCCACTGCTGGAAGGCATCCACCACCCAGACTACACCCCTGCCCCACCCCCTCCCCCCTCTCCCCCCTCTCCCACCTCCCCCCTTTCCCACTCCCCTACACTCACCAATGCCGTTCTCATTGAGGTGAGCAGCCAGCCCCCTGGCCTGCATGTCAGGGTCGTTAGCCTCCTTCCACTGCTGGAAGGCATCCACCACCCAGACTACACCCCTGCCCCACCCCTTCCCCCCTCTCCCCCCTCTCCCCCCTCTCCCCCCTCTCCCACCTCCCCCCTTTCCCACTCCCCTACACTCACCAATGCCGTTCTCATTGAGGTGAGCAGCCAGCCCCCTGGCCTGCATGTCAGGGTCGTTAGCCTCCTTCCACTGCTGGAAGGCATCCACCACCCAGACTACACCCCTGCCCCACCCCCTCCCCCCTCTCCCCCCTCTCCCACCTCCCCCCTTTCCCACTCCCCTACACTCACCAATGCCGTTCTCATTGAGGTGAGCAGCCAGCCCCCTGGCCTGCATGTCAGGGTCGTTAGCCTCCTTCCACTGCTGGAAGGCATCCACCACCCAGACTACACCCCTGCCCCACCCCCTCCCCCCTCTCCCCCCTCTCCCCCCTCTCCCCCCTCTCCCACCTCCCCCCTTTCCCACTCCCCTGCACTCACCAATGCCGTTCTCATTGAGGTGAGCAGCCAGCCCCCTGGCCTGCATGTCAGGGTCGTTGGCCTCCTTCCACTGCTGGAAGGCATCCACCACCCAGACTACACCCCTGCCCCACCCCCTCCCCCCTCTCCCCCCTCTCCCCCCTCTCCCCCCTCTCCCACCTCCCCCCTTTCCCACTCCCCTGCACTCACCAATGCCGTTCTCATTGAGGTGAGCAGCCAGCCCCCTGGCCTGCATGTCAGGGTCGTTGGCCTCCTTCCACTGCTGGAAGGCATCCACCACCCAGACTACACCCCTGCCCCACCCCCTCCCCCCTCTCCCCCCTCTCCCCCCTCTCCCCCCTCTCCCACCTCCCCCCTTTCCCACTCCCCTGCACTCACCAATGCCGTTCTCATTGAGGTGAGCAGCCAGCCCCCTGGCCTGCATGTCAGGGTCGTTGGCCTCCTTCCACTGCTGGAAGGCATCCACCACCCAGACTACACCCCTGCCCCACCCCCTCCCCCCTCTCCCCCCTCTCCCCCCTCTCCCCCCTCTCCCCCCTCTCCCACCTCCCCCCTTTCCCACTCCCCTTCACTCACCAATGCCGTTCTCATTGAGGTGAGCAGCCAGCCCCCTGGCCTGCATGTCAGGGTCGTTGGCCTCCTTCCACTGCTGGAAGGCGTCACAGCTGATGCCCTCATGCTGTTCCAGCCACTGTTTCTTGCACAGAAAGCAGGTCAGCTGGTTGCACTCCGGGCAACGCATCTTCCGCCGCTCGGGGGCGCCATTGATGAAGCCAGAGTTGCACTATGGGAGGATGAAAGGTACCAATTGCACCATCAGATTAGTTTGTCGAGGGAAAAATAGAAATTTCTGTTGTAGTGGCTACTTTTTAAGCCTGGTGTCATGAAACCAATAGCCTGACCTTTTGGGGGCACTTCCACTATGGACATGGTCTTTTGTTACATGGACAAAATTCAAAAGGAAACCCTTTGAAATTTTGTCCGCATAACAACAGACCATGTTCACAGTGTATGATGTTGGTGGAAACCAGATAAGTAAATATGGTGTCGCAATTCAAATGGACCAGGGGGATATATTACAAATTAATAAGCGGGGCTTTATTTCAATCCTGTTATCATAAAACAAGTAACACCCTGAAGTGAACATTGTCTTGCAGCATACTCTATGATGAAACCAAAAACAAATGATTTTTCACAGGGGCTCCATTGTGCTTCATAAGGGCTCTTTTTTTATTGCCAGGGCTGGACAGCCCTGAGGCCCATGTCATTTTCTTACTGCAGAGGATGAAAGTGTTACCATTGCACAGTTGATTGTCAGACAATATATTTAGAGTAATTCAACTGCTTTTTTTCAAAACTCTGCAACTCTTTTGTGTCCCAAAGATAAACATGCAGCTACTTGATTGTAAATGTGTGCATTAAACATTAAGAATGCATCAAAGGTGCATAAAGCATCAACCTTATTTATGAAAGATTACTTACAGCACGGATGAACAACGACTCACTAAAATTATGCATTATAGTAATACCTAAAGGGAAATGCCACCCTAAAGTTAACTTGGTTTTGACTACAGCAGAAAAAATAAAGCATCATATTGGTGAAGGCTTGATGAACATCTGTCAAAGGATAAGAAAGTTATGACTTGTTTTGATTTTATGACTAAATTGTGAGTTAGTCACAAAACAGAACTTAGGGTCGACTTTCCCTTAAAGGAAAGTCTCCTTTTTGCTTGTACTACCCTCCAGAATGATAATATTACAATTGCCACTAATTTGCCAGTATACACTGGTGTTGACAATATGATTGCTGTATACCATAATCACTTTATAAAGGACAGATAACTCAGTAATAGCTGGACAGATATACAATCAGTCAGACAGATACATCCATGGGAAAAACACCTACAGAACCACATAGTGACTAAAATGTCATCATTGTACAATGATTTGTGCTGACAATACATTTTTGCAAGAAAATATCAAATTTCGGGACTCAAGAATTCATACATACATCAGCTAGGAAAAGTAGCCAAATGCTCAGACATAGGAGAATTGTTGAGTATGGGCCATATTCATGAAAAATCACTAAGCCTGGCAAGTTGCTGAAGTACATTTCACTGCATGCATTTCAGCAAGTAACTAGGCTAGAAAGACTTCATGAATCTGTGCATCAGAATTTTACTCATATTCAACATTATCATTCAATAAATTCATTGCTACATAAATACATGTACAAAAGTTGATATCCTCAACAGAAGCTTACAAATTTATTAAGGAATATTAAAATACTTGCAAAAGCATCATCAAGTATCAAATATCAATATACTTGCACTCTTTACCACAGTATATTATTTTGCTTTGATAAGCTGCAAAACTGAATATCCAAAGGCAGAGGCTAGGTTGAGAATGGGGTTACTACAGGAACACATGGTACATGTATGATCTTGCATCTTGAAGCTTTTATGCCCCCTATTTGCCAACAAACACATATCTCCTGATCTTGCTTTCAGGAGCAAACCTTATCAACATTGTGGAGTCAGTGCTGAACATTGTCTCCAGGACTGAAATATGAAAAATGATGCTACATCCATATGTTTTGTGTCATCAAAGTAGGCCCTGTTAAGGTTTGTTTCCACTCACTCACTCACTCACTGAACCTCCAGTTTAAGCACATTTATTCTTGCTTTGGTTGATTTCATACTCCAAAGCAGCATGCAAATCTTATGTACATTCCAAAGGGGCTTAAACTACCCCCGTCTTCGTCCACCCCACCCTTGTCACCCTGAAATGCATGTCTGGTTCTAGATTGTCATAGCTACACCCAAAAGTGATAAACCTCTGAAACCAACATAAGTTTGCTTTTTGAGTCATATCATTATAGAATATATTTTTTTTATTGTTAAAATAAGTGGTTTTGTATCTCTACAAGTGGTAATCCAATTTTTAATTTAGTTCTGGTAATTTTTTCTTTTTTTTTTCCTTTAGGGGGAGGGCACTGCAGCATATACCAATCTCCATTGAGTGGACTTCACATAAACAGACGGACACACACACATACAACTTTAGCCAGACTATAGTAAGGATTATATTGTAAGGATGACATAATTTAATAATTCAATCATCAAGACAAGTATGGCCAAAGAAATCCGGAATCTGGTCATTTGTTCACCCGAAGCAGAAGGATAATAATCACATGCAATGAGACCTTTAAAATGACTGTTTGATTGACCATGTAAAGTACATGCATGATGAAAACCCACCACCTTGCCATTCCAATAGAAACATACTTACTTGCAGTACATACCTGGTAAATAATGGTGGTGGAATGTAATACATGTTGAAAGAAAGGTTACCATACAGATTACAACAGCCACTTTGATCCCCATGCAAAAATTGCCCTTAATACTCTCCTGTGCGCAATTTGCCACATACACTGTACCAAATATTCCTGTGCTGATTTCCATAAATTACAAAAGATTTTGAAATACCACATACATGTATGATACCACAATGACAATGACAGATTTTTTTTTTACACTTATTGGGAAGCTTACAGACAGCTTTACTTTTGCTATGATCCTGTAACTTGAGATGATCCACAATCTGAGATTTGAATTGATCTACAAGTGCCTTTGTCTATTTCAAAGGGTTACTAAATTAGAAAAAGAAGTTCCCACTGATCTATGAAAAATTATCCACTAAAAACAAATTTCGCATTTGTTTGCCGCAAAAAAGTCTCATTTTGACAAAAATTTGAAAAAATGAACGCCTCCAGTGACGTATGAGAAGTCAAAATTCCATAGATTGTACAGAAGTCAACAATAGACCATTTTCGTAATGTACTCACAACTTTCACCCTAACTGCGTAGTAACGCGTTATTGCATTCACCTGTATCTTGTCATTCAGATTCAATGGATGGAATGCACTTTGAATCTATTAGTTGTTGCTACTCAGACAAACCTCGGACAAGCCTTAGGGTTCCCATTAGTAACGTATTGTTTGAATTGCGTGAATAAAACATTTTATTTAAGCCGTTGACATTCATGGCATTTTGACTTCTCATACGGCACTGGAGGCGTGCGTTTTTTTTTCAAATTTTCGTCAGAATGAGACTTTATTGCGGCAAACGAATGAGAAATTTGTTTTTAGTGGATAATTTGTCATAGATTAGTGGGAACTTATTTTTCTAATTTAGTAACCCTTTAAGAGGATTCAAAAGGTAAATGCAATAGGAGAGTGCACCAAGGGAAAATTGAGAAATTCTGTCTGCTTTTGATCAGCAAATTTGCAGGAATGTTGAGTGTTTGACAGGAAAATTGTCAAAAAAAAACAAGCAAAGCCAAAATCAACTACTCTATGCAGGATCCAGGAAACCAGTGTTGTAACTCGGGTCCAGCTTATAATCAGTTAGGTTTTGCTGATGCCGAGCGCAATGGGAATATCAAACAGGAAGGAGAGAAGTGCTTAAAGCAAGAGAAGCTTTCCAATTAAATGTTTCAAATCTAAAGAAAAATTGGCTTCATGAAGTCATGAAATGATCTACAAAAGTGATATACTATAAATCATGATCTAAGCATTAAATGGAATGAGTCTTATGTTCCCCCCTAAAAAATGAATGAATTCAGGAAAATGAAGATCAAGAACATTGTGCTGTGTATCCAGGATAAATACATAAATTAATACTCTAAAAATGCAAAGACTACCACCTACATGATACTGTTATACCCATAAAATTAAATTGCCAAGTCAGAAGAAGGAATGAGAGAGAAACAGACTGACTGGTGATCAAAAAGAGAGGTAATATAGGGGATAGCAGGGAACACGAGAAGAGGAAGAGAGAAAAGGTGAGCGTGAGAGAGAGATGGGAGACAAAGAGAATGAGAATGTATGAAGAGATAAAGAGATAATGGAGAAGAAAGAGAGGGAGAGAGGGAGAGAGAGAGAGGTGGGTGGGAGAGTAAAGAGTAAAAATTATTAAAATGAGGAAAAATAGATAAGAGACAGAAAAGAGAAAAAGAAACAAAAGAGAAGAGCAAGAGAGGTAGAAGGAAGGAGAGAAAGAGAGAGAGCCCTTATGCATCACCCTCTGATGAGAGCAGTAAGACAAGCAAACAACAACTTCCAAAAGTAACTAGCCCTTTGCTGCCTGATGATCGCACTACACAATGTTACCAAGATGTGAGACAAGAGTCCAAGGATACCCTACTTACATGTGCACACCAGCAGAAGTAGGGGTCATGCATCAGGTTCCAGTCCCTCAGCTTCCTCTGGAACAAGGCAAACACCTCGTCTGACAGCAGATCTCGCAGCTGAAAGTCACAGAAAAATAACACAAAAATATTTCAATAAAAGAGAGAATTCATTTCTTTATGTGAGGTGATTTCACTTGAATCTTAGAAAAGCCTTTAAAATCATTCAAGTTTAAGTATATTCACATCTCTTTAGAAACCTTTTGCATAAGAGAGAAACATGAGAAATGTTATATCTTATGGTCAAAATATCATGGTCTGCAGACTGGTATTACAGAAAACTACCATCACTGAGTAGTTCACTACTTAGTGCATTCAGATGAACTTGAATCAATAAATGACAAAATGTATGGTTATCAACTGTATGTATCCAGAAATTAACATATATACCAAGATGGTACATGATACATGCACATCTTCCAATTAAATTAATTGAAATCCAATCAACTTTGTTCTCTATCAGATCGATTCACAAGCGATTCTCACCAAGATGTCAAGGAACTGGAAATAGTCTGCTGCCACCGCCTGGTCATTGAGGTCCGGCATGTTGCATTGTGGGCACTGGCCCTTCATGATGCTCTTGTCCCGAGCCACGATCTCAAAATGCTGGATGACGCACTCTCGGCACATCATGCACTGGCAGTTGATCAGAGACATTAGCTGCAAAGAGGGGTAAAAACAACATGGATGTCAAAGCAGAAACTGGCAATTAAAATAATATGCGAGCTGCTTTAAAGAGATTTGAAGGGTCTTTGCAACCTTGTTTGTAGACATGTTCACGATTACTTCATTTATGATCGGCAAATTTCACATTGTCACATGTGCGTACTATCTTCCTGATCTTATAATGTAGCGTTATATTTTGTATTTATTGGTGCTATTGTCCTGGCCTTCCTCATGGCAGGGATAATACCGGTG
>OZ022581.1:16088347-16130847 GCA_963669155.1 Arbacia lixula | reverse complement strand
GGCTACTCAAAATGCTATAATTTGTGCCCTTAGTTATAAGCCAATTACCATTTATTTGCAGTATTCTATCATTTAGAGGGAATATACTGTACTGGGAAGACAAAATGCCTTCAGAAGGTGATCGTGAGTAATCTTCTCACCAATGGTCTTTTATGTATTGTCCATTTTAGAAATTTGCTGAAAGTTATTTGCCCTCAAATGATCCACACTTGGAGTAATTAGTGATTAAATCACAAAATCCTCAGATTATTCAGGCTGTTTGTGCGGCACTCAACACGCTGGTCTGTAGAATTCAATTGTATGCAATACTGGTGCCATTATACAACAGGACAAGAGCTCACTTCTTCCCTAACTTCTTCCCTAACTTCGTCATCAACTTCTGCATAGTAACCTTATGATAGCATTCATGCAACTGAGGCCATATTTTTTTAAATCTTTCTTTCCTAGGTACGGTAGTTGCTAAAGTGTAGTCGCCTACACACACTTCGAACAACTTACTAGGTGAGTAAGATTTCATGAATATGGCCCCTGGATTCTAATCTACATAACAGTGCAGTGTATGGTATAGAGCTGTTTAGTCTTAACCCCATATTATCACCTATCACAAGCTTTAAATTTTCCTAAAAGATTAAAAGAAAACTAATCAGAACCCTGACCAAAACCCTAAATATCAGCTTTAGTTTTGTACATGAAATTGGAGTACATGTAATCCAAAAACTCCAACTTGATAAAGTGCAGTGCATTAAATAGGTGCAGTGTATATATAATAATCATCATTTGCATGCAATCCCATTGCACCTCCAAACAAACAATAGTCATTACAATGCATACATTTATTTTGTTAGTATTACCATCCAAATAAAAAAATTATATACAGTTGCTTCATATCAAATATCAAATGAAAAAAGGACAAAAAAATATGACACTTGCCAAGGCGTGAAAGTTATTTAAAAACTATTTCAAAAGAATGGGAACAATTACATTTCCAATTACCTACCCCCCCCCCCCCTCCCCCATCCATTACATTTCTTCCACATCCTTGTACAGTAAATTATTGCAACATTTAAAAACAGGGTGTCCCATTAGCAAAAGAAATGAAACTTGGCAAGAATCAGCAATATACCCGAATGATAACGTGTGTGAAATTTCAGTCATAGCCTCACAAACCTTTTCAGGAAAACTGAAAAACTATTCGATGTTTACGTTTGAAACCTAGCGGCCGTAGCCTACATTCATAATCATATTGCCCGTCAGTGCGCGGATGCGCCATGCACCATGGGCCTGCTCCGATTGAACGCATGCACTGTGGTGTGGACCACAGCACACAGCAGTCTCCGGTTTCGAGGGACCAGCCGAAAACCTCCTCAAAAATCAAGCCATCACTAAAATTTCACTTTCAGTCAGTTTCCAATTCTAACATAGGGAGTGAAATTCTGATATAATATCATCTTCAATTTTTTCATGGTTCTTACAAAAAGGGACACCCTGTCTTTCAACAAGAAAGAAAACATTGATGATTATGCAACACATGTCTGTCTTGCTTGTAGATTGGCACATTGTCCAACACATGCCTTATTCATGGCATATGCCAAGAAAAGTGTTTGGAAGACATAACAATTCCAATGACTCATAACATAGCATAATATCTATTCATTGCCTTGAACTACATGTGTTAAACTCACTGTATTCCGGGAAGAAAAGAAATTGATACTACATTATACATGCCAGATTTATAGCAACTCTTGTGATCATAGGTATCCATTATATTGCTGAAAACAGATTCTTCTTTTTTTCAAGCGAATAAATCATAATAATGTGTCAACATGAAATGCATCTAGGCAAATTGACACAGAAAAGAAGAAATCATAAAGTAACAAAATATGTTGAAAGAATATCTTAATTTAATAGGGAAATCTAAGCACTAATTAGAAAGAAATACATACTGTCAGGGTACTAATAAATTTTAACTCATGGCAGGAATCAGAGATATGAAGAAATGAGGAAGTACTTGTCATTGTTAGTAGTTAGTACATGCATTCACTGCAAACATGAAATGTGGTAGAAATGTTAACATCCAGAGAAGCAAGACAATTGAAATGCCATGTTCCCATTGGTAATGTATCATCTCTTGCTCTTCGTTATGGGTAAATGGAAAGAGAACATTAAAACTCTTCAGCTTCCATCCTTTCAGAGCCCAGAGCCAAATTCAGATATTTTGAGGCCTTGTCACTTTCTTCCTAGTGTTTTTATCTGCATATTAAGGCATCTTGTCAAATGTTCAAGACACAAAAAACTGTGGTTACATCCGGGAATCCCACTTGCGATTTTTTTCTATGAAAGGATAAATAATCCCTCATCCTTTTCAATATCCAGCCATCGGCGTTCTTTTTGTTCAAAAGACATGTGCGGTCTTTTTCCTCATTATACCCATGGCCCGTCCGTGCTATAATGCCATAATACGATGCGGCAGAATGAAACAAAAGACCGGACGGACTATTATTGGAATGTTGGCCTTTGCGGTTTTTTTTAACCTTCGGACCGCTATTCAGGTAAGACGGAAGTATAAAGGCCCATCCGTTCTTTTGTCTAAAAGATGCAATGGAGACGGTCAACATGTTTTGACAAGGCGCCTAAGATAGATTACCAATGGAAGGGGTAATGTGACACAATGTGAAAAGCTACAAACTACAGGGTGATACTAAAGAGGATATTACTGGTGTAGAGGCAGGACAATATGAAAGCAGTTCAGGAAAGAATGTAACACCACAAAAGATAATACGAAAGTATCATAAAAAAAAAGATAGTTCTTGATGGTACCACACAGAGAGTGTGCATTAAGAGCTATGAGGCAGTGATTTGAGAAGTCTTTTGAGCCGACCAATGATCTTTCTCAGGAATAGACGTGTTACCTCTGGAATACCACTGTTGAGCTATTGCACCCCTGAACCAAGGTGCACAATCAGGAAATAGAAAAGAAAACATAAAAAATCACACATACACTGTATTATGTGGAAGGATATCCACATTTCTTTGTCAAAAAATACTTGGGGTAACTGTACATGTGTGTACCTACAGCACCATTGAAAATACCTCCTTTTGGGGGGTGATGATTATCTTTCTTGCCAAACATTTCCCATGAAGTGTTGTTTGCAAGCGCTAAAGTCAAACCTGCTATTTAATATGAAATGAACACTCTGAACTAAGCCATGCATTATACCCTGTAAGAAAATCAGCTTTTGAGGGTTGGACCTTTAATTTGTCATTTGGTGGCTAAATCCCCCTGAGGCACAGTGTATTTTTCTTCACTGTCTGCACGTCAGAGAACGAGAAAGAAAGAGACAAAATCTCTTTAATGAAAGACAGTTCTAGGCTGCAGAGCAATCATGTGCACTGTGCTGATTGAAACTTTGTGATCTTGCATTGTGCATCAAAAAGTATTTGCCACTTGAACCCCAAAACTGCTCTTCAGAGACCTTAAATTGACTTTTTTGCTCTTGCATTTTCTCTATGGGTTTGTTTGTGTGGGGGGGGGGGGGTTGCTTTATATTTTTCCAGCAAAATCAAATATAAAATCAAGTCACAGTGAAAATAGATTGAAATTATGAAGAAAAAAAAAACATGTAAATACTCTGCACACTGAAGTGAAAAAGGTACACCGGATATTAGACTTTGAAATGAAATGCATAAATATAGATGCAGTTTGAATACTAGTGATTCCAATGGAATATAAAAGGAATCACATCAAGGTAATGCTAAATATTTGCACATCAATTAGTCATCTCTAACTCTCATCTCAAACATAATTAGGATATAGATAGGATTGGGTTATAATGGTAAGATACTGGTGAGTCACTTGCAGAACTTGTTTACAACAGCCACAATCCTTCCTTCTTTTTTTTAAACAATGCCTGATTGTGATCGCTTGGTTATTGATCTCATAGCCTCAAATCAATACAGAGTCATGACTAAAAGCAAAAAGAAATTATGTTGCAAAATCATTTCATATTAGTTTCATTTTGTTTTATTTCATTACGAAATTCTGCAAAAAAAAGAAAAAAAGAAGCTTTGAGGAGCACAGGGTCATTCCCAGTGTAGAAAACGTGTGGCGCAAACACCACGCAGGGGGTCCAGAAAGTGATTGTGAGCCACGCATAAATTTACTGCCTGGACGAACAGCATACAAACTTTGCATTATTTCAGTTTGCTTTGGAGGGTTACGATAGATGTAGAGCTGAACGCAGAAAACAATTAGATTTTGATAGGAATTTTTGTCTTTAAAAAGTGTTCTGACTGACAAACAACCAATTTGCTATCAAAGTAGTGGCTAGATAATAACAACATTGTGTACTGAAACAAGTTGTGCACAGCAACCAGGGGTAATAACGAAATGGACTAGGTTACTGATACAGATACTGAATACTGGCACATGATTTTTTCTTTCACATTTTATGAAATGCACAGGGTTACCAAAAATTCCATTCTGTTTTCTTTGTAATCTATATATGTAAGTGGGTGGGCATAAAAAAATACAACATCACCCATACAACAGAGACAAATTTGACAGAAGCTTGACAGCTACGCTAAGAATATCTTGGCAGAGGCACATGAAAGCATTACAAGTTTAAATCATTGCAGGCTTTGGCTGTTGCTATTTGGCATTTTGAACACGGCAACAATGGACTGCAAACAATTTTGTGCATCTCATTCAAATCATATCAAAACATGCCTCGTTTGTCATCTTCATATCTTTTATTCAGATGTTGACCAAACAGTATTTGCAACTGGCACCTGAAAACTGCACTTTAGAGAAGTCCTTCCACTTGCCAGCAATACAATCTCATTAACTCTCAACTAAACATATATCCTCCTCTATTAAACACAGAATCAACTTCAGACTAGTCCATTGGTTTGCACTAGTAAGTTGCAACCCTTATACTTTCAGGGTAGGGTCAAATATGTGCATAACAAAAGAAGTGTTTTAAAGGGAAACATATCTTTAAGGATTGTGGGGAAATTTGGAGTAAAATGTCAATGATTGAAAGCACCTTAAACCTGCCATCAATGAACAATGAGCCAGGGCTTCAGAACGATTACAAGCACCTTCAAAACTACCCAAAATCGTATACAGGTATGTGCACTAAAAATGATGTGAATATTGAAGATAGAACAGAAATATTATGATGAAGTCAACATTCCTGAGTCATAGATAGGACAGCATGAGCGTTAACTATTCAAAGATAAGAAGTTAAAATATGATAAAGATGAAGATCTGTGGTAAGACCAATAATGAGCTAAAATTTTAAAAGAGTTACACTCAGAAATGGAAATTAAAATATGCATACTTTGTCCATGTGTTCATTTTAAATGTTCAATACACACATCTCTTTCCAAACATAACTTTCACCTGACAACCACTAATCGGTCATGTCCAAATGTCCATCAAATTAATAAGAAGTACCTCATATCCCATGATACGGTTCCATTGGTTAATAATCTGAGGCTATGTCTGCTACTGGTCTCCATCTCATGACCCAATTTCATAATGATTTTTGCAAAATTGATTAGTCAACACCTCACTTAATATACCTAGGCCTTGATAAGTGAAAAGCCCACATCAATCACCTCAAAGAACAACCCAGAACACACCTATATCGCAGCCATTCAGTCTACACAGGCATACATTTATATAGGCTGCATACTGCTATTGACTAGGCAACCTGTGTGCACCTGTGATTCAGTGCTCTTACTGTATCTAAGGCACCTGGGCATAGCTGGTGGTATGTTAGGTATACCTCTGCAGTAGCCAATGCACAGGCTGCACACTGCTACTGTTCACCTTGGTGTCCAATGGGAGGTAGAGTACTCACCCTCAATTTGGCGACGAGAGCGAGAGAGTCAATGCGCAGTTCTTCATAGCGCTTCTTTTCTTCGTCCCGGATGAGGGAGAAGTCGTCAAAGCTGGTCTCGGGGAAAGGTCGTATCTGGCTGGGGGATCCAGTTGGATGTACAGACCCTGCAGAATGATTTCAATCGCGAGAGCTCTTAAAGTTTATCGATACTTTAAATTTGTAACGCTCCACAAAGCTACAACAGGTACCTTCAGCATTCTGGGCTTTGGGAAGGTTTACTGCAGACGCAACTTTGGTAAGTTGAACTTCAACGTTAGGACCTACATGTAGGCACGTTCACGTCTGACATATTGTATAAAACAAATATTGAATGTTCTTTATTCGTGCTATGGGACACCCACATTGATCAAAAGAGCCTCGTTTATTTCACCTCATACAAAATCTTGCACCATCACATTCATGATCATTCACTATGAATACTAAATCTACTACACTTACTTTTACTTCTACTTCTACACCTACTACTTATCCTTCTATGCCTCCTACTACTACTACTATTACTACTACTACTACTACTACTACTACTACTACTACTACTACTACTATTACTACTACTACTACTACTGCTACTACTACTTCTACTACTACTACTACTACTTCTACTACTACTACTACTACTACTTCTACTACTACTACTACTACTACTACTACTACTACTACTACTTCTACTACTACTACTTCTACTACTACTACTACTACTACTACTACTACTACTACTACTACTACTACTAATGCTACTACTTCTTCTTCAACTACTACCAGTCCTACTGGTAGTAGTCCTACCCCTACTCCAGACTCACCTGATGGTTCTCTGATGACCTCAGCCAGCCTCTTGCACTCAATCTGGACCAGGGCACTACGCAGCATGTCTCTCTGCTTGTCCTGGGGTACCATGTTTCTCCACTCCAGCAGCATCCTCCTGGTCCCCTCAGTAGAGCGGCCCATCAGCCGACTGCCGCCCGTGTACTCATGGATCGTAGCGCTGGAGAACCCCAGGAAGAGGCCCAGGTCAGCCACTTTACTATTAGTGCCCAGGGCATCTGCTAGGTCCGTTATCTCCCGGTCAGACAGGCCTTGTGGTCTCTGCTGCTGGTGCACAACAGCCTTTCCACCTGCAGAACATATCCACATACATTTAAGTGAATGCCACCTTATATCATCATCAAACTTCTCCATTCTTTTATAAGCAGTTGCGGAGAAATTGGACATCAGGTTAAATAGTGACACAGACATCACAGCATTTGCTGTTTCTCTGCAACTGTTTGATCACTGGGGAAAATACATCAAAGACCATCACATATGACTGATACAAACCGCCAAAAGATTTTTCCTTTGAATTTGAACTTATTGTGCATTTAATTAGTAAAAGAATGTCTTGCTGTCATGTCCGTTAAGCTGGAATGGCCCTTTACCTTAACGTGGATAATACTGACAGGCTCGATCGTAATCTGATGCAGTTTATACGGAAACTTACTTTTGCCACTTTCCATCAACTCGACACTCAGCTCTCGAAGACCAGCATGCTCGAGCAGCTTGCAGAGTTCCTGACGATGGTCTGAGACTCTCGTCTTCCTCTTCCAATCAACCAGCAAACGGAAGGCGCCATCTCGGTTATCCCTCAAGCAAGTCTCAATCCTCGCATCATCAAAGCCCAGGTAAAGACCGAGAACGGACACCATGTTGTTTGGGACTTTCCTGGCAAGTTCGCTCAACTCTTTATCACTGATCACCCCGACATAGGAATCAGCTATTCTGGACAATTCTCGGCCAATTCTGTGCATTTCATGACCGATTCTAAAGGATTCTTGACCTAAAATTGAACGCAAGAGCAAAACAATATCATGCTATGTGTATATCTTTAAAAAAACTCAGAAGTCAAAGAACTAAAGACTGGCAGAGAAGGGAAGTTCATGTGAGGTGACTTGACAGTTACTATCTCATTTTAGCTGAAACTGACAAGAAATCAAGAAAATCTTAATATAACAATAAAATGACATAAAACTCATTATAAAATAGCAATAAGCTCATAATAAAGTGTAAATAAACTCATAAGTGGCAATAAACTAATTGGCTCTTTCTGAGTTGGATTTGGAACTTTAAGAATCAAGCTAAGAAAAAGTGAGTAAATAGTGTACATCTCAAGGAGAGCACAGTTTGCAAGGAGATAAAACATATTCCCTATAATATCCTGGGAGCAGTCTACGTACAGCTTTTAAGTGTTACCTCAAGAGGGCTAGCTAGTTGATCAACACTTGATGTCATACCTGTACTGAACCTGTCCTCATCTACTATATGCACCAGCTCTGGCAGCTGTGCTTTCACCAGAGCTTGCTTCAGTCTCGTTCTCTGATCCCTTCCCCTCACATCATCTCTCCACATGCGCAGCATCTCAAAGGTCTTTCTGTCTGGGTTTGTGTGACTGGCATGCAGTATGCGAGTCAGTTCCACACGACTAAACCCTAACTGAATACCAAGCCCCATGGGGGAGCCACGCGAGATCTCCTTAGCCAGCTCCAGGAGGTCCGTGTCAGTGAGAGCTCTGGACTGCTCTGGTTCCCTGTTGGGCTGAGGAGATTCGTCAAGGCCGGTACCAGATTCTTCGGAACTTTCGGCACACTTTGCCTTGGCTTGCTGTTTCTCAGCCAGGATCTGCACACAAAAGATAAACAGACACCCTCATGATCTTCTTGACCCATGTGGTATTCTCCAGCTTTTTAAAAGCATGTGTTGAACACATACTAACAGCATACCAGGGTACCTCTAAAACAATGCAATAATACATTGATGAGAATACAAGGATATTTCATGATGAATTATTTTACAAAATATCTCTTTTAATGAGTCTAATAGTCATTGGCTGCTAGATTTTGTGTATGTAAATTGAAGCAGTAATAAATGGTAGGATCCCAAGGAAAGCCATGCTAACCTGAAACAATCACAAGTGTAAACTTTTGTCTTTGAGGAAATATTCTCTGTAGCCACAGGAGAAATTCAATTTCATCTATATTCAAACTTCACTCTTATTGGCAGAAAATAAGGCTTCAGTGAGAACCTACATAGCATTCAATCAAACCTTTAAACTTGTTTCACAGTCTAGTTTTCTTTCATACATTTTTGTTTTCTTGTAAAGATAATACAAGTTAATAATTTTGATAAATAATTTTCATAAGATTTTCCATTCTTTACATTGAAATATGCAAACACACAAACACCCTTACATGCACACACACACATTGACTGTCAAACCACAGTAGCAGGTGGTCAAGGCATCAAACAACTACAGATGTTAAAGAAAGCACATGTGCTGACCTCTTCTTCCAGCTTTTGGAAGTATTCTGCATTTCTTCTTCTTCTCGCAGGGCCGTCCTCTTGCCGTGTGGGGAGCTGTTCCTGAGGCACTACAACTTGCTGGCTCCTGGGCTTGCGGTCTGATGTCTTGTCGCACATCTCACAGATGTTCGTTGCAGGATTGGTGTTAATGAAGGTGCAGTGCTGGCAGGTCCAGCCCTGGGGATCAAGCTGCGAAGCGACGCCCTGTCCCAGAGAGGTTTCTGGTGGAGTCGTCTGAGGGGTCAGTTGAATGCTGGGTTGGCCAACAGGGGAGGCTGCAGCTCTGGAAGCTTGGACCTTGTTGTCTAAGGGTCCACTGGGACTTGATGGGCCCTGCAGGGCTCTGCGCTGACTTGCCACTGGACTGCATACACGTTCAAAGGCTCCGGCAGAGCTACCGGCAATGATCTGTTCCTTGCCCTGATTGCTGTTCACTGGACCCCCTCTGAGTTGCTGCTCCAGCATCTGTTGTCTGGCCTGGAACGCGGCGTGCTTCCGCCAGTTCTCTTGCTCCTCCTGCTCTAGCTGGTCCCTCCGCTGGGGGTCTGACTCCGCCATCTTGAGATCCCGCAGGCTGGCCATGATCTCCATCAGGTCGATGTCCTCAGCCACGATGCGATCTCTTTCCGCCTCTAGAACTTTGACTCTCTCTGCATCCCAGTTTGACACAACATATGGGGCCTTCCCACCTCCATGTAAGCGTTGTGTACCCGCTCTCATGGCCATGTCCTTAATTTCCAACCACTCTGGCACTGGAGAGACCACGGGAGGAATTGTCCTTCCACCAGGACCCTCAGTACTTTGCCTTGTAGGTAATCGATATTTATCATTTGGTGGTGCTTTGATGGCGTCATCAGGGAACGGGAAGGAGTAAAACGCGTCTTCTAATGGACTGTCTTTCCTCTGTAAAGACAATAAAATTTCTCTGTATCAGTATGTGGATGTAAAAGTAAAGCCTTTACATTTCATGCAACATACTATTAATCAAAGTTGGTGAAACCATTGCACAGGCCTTCAACATATAGTCCTGTTCATACTATTGTATACAGTGAAAATACTGTTTCAGAACTCTACTGAGGGTATAGTGACTAAAAACTTACTTTTACTGGAATAATATTGACCATTACATTTGACATAGATTTATTGAGTTGAGTTGCGCTGAAAACAGTATTTTGATCAGCACTCTCTCAGCAACTCATACTGTACGGCTGTCAATTTTCTGCTTAGAACTCCAGACCTCTGTAATCTATCAAATTAAAAAAGGGCCCTAACCAACCACATAAAAGTCTGTAATTCTTTGAGAAAAAAAAGTTAGTCTGTAGCCTTGGCTGGTGCAATTACTGTATATTCCTTCTACATATACCTGAAATTAACATTCATTGGAAAGCAGCCATTTGTAGGTAATGAATACAAGTTATTTAAATGTTGCTGTTCCTTACCACATCATGGCTCGTTAATGTCTCTTCCTCAACCTGCAGTGAAACAAATGAGAACATGCGAGAAAAGTGTAAGTATGGCACATCGTATTCCCTCTCTTTATTTCCCACCACACAACTCACCTTACCTGTACCTCTCTCTCTCTCTCTCTCTCTCTCTCTCTCTCTCTCTCTCTCTCTCTCTCTCACACACACACACACACACTCGCCCTCTCACTCTCCCTCTCTCTTTCTCTCTCTCTCTCTCTCTCTCTCTCTCTCTCTCTCTCTCTCTCTCTCGTTCTCTTTTTCCCCTCCTGGGTCCCTCTTTTCTTTCTCCTCTACTTCATTCAATATCTCTCCCTTGCTCTCTCTACACCTCTATCTTCATCTCAATTTTTCTCTCCACCCCACCCCCCCCCCCCCACCCTCAATCTTCTCCCTCTCTCCTCCCCTCCCTCTCCATTGTCTGTTTGTCTCTCTCTCTCTCTCTCTCTCTCTCTTTCTCTCTACCTCTCTCTCCTCTCTTTCTTTCTCTACCTACCTACTGACACCCCTGCCCCTTCCCACAAACATGTACCGGTACACACACTTATACTTCAGAATAACCTTTCTGTCATACTCTATAACAGTAATTTATCTGGTTCAGTTTCAGTATCAAAATCACTTCCATTTCCTCTTTCCTCCCTCAATATATCATCGCATGAGGCCGTTAATGTTATCCTTGGCAATTCTCTACAGGCATATAAACTGTACTTCATATTACAATACATGTATATACAAACGAATCTGTACCAACACATTGACTTCACATATCTACTATACTGGGCCAGGCAACACTGTTTAATGATTCAAAAATATGACTAATTACTAGTAATAGAAATGTCATGTACTAATACATGTAGGCCTTTATCACGATATCTGGTTCATAAGTTTAGTATGGACAAAGACAATGTATTAAACATATTGCTGCTGTTTAAAAACCTGATGATGAAATACATTTGTAGAACATGGACAATGTTCATATCATATATCCGTATTGTTTCAAGGTGATGTTACACAATGTCCATACATGGTCATTGCAATGCAAAACCTTTTTTTAATGTATCACATCTGATCCATTAACAGTACCTACAATAGATGTATAATTACAATTCTGTCAGCAATTATATTGATGTGATAAATTGCAATGTAAAACAGCGTATACGATCAAATACAACACATAGCTTTTGGTAGCAGGCAGTATGTAACAATGAACTTTGATCACGCCAGCTGTAATAACCTACATGTATCTTGCATGATCAGCATCTGAATGTGACCTTTATGACACACAGATTAAGTATCTTAGTGAAACAATGAAGTTCAATGTCAAAGGTCCAATGTGCTCCCAGTTGGGAGGGTACATGGGGGCATTTCAATGATCTGAGAGGGTAGGCAGGAGGCACAGACCATCATTAAAGGAAAACAAAATGATTACTTTGTCGACAGCACAATCCCCCCCCCCTCCCCCCCCCCATTTTGTTTTACTATTGCATGCACTCATTTTAAATATACCATGTTTTAGGGTAATGGTTTTAGAAGAAAGTTTGCAGATGTGTATTGCAGTCTCATCTGTCCATGTACATTACGATTCCCCAACTCACAAAATGATTGCATCCATGGGGAGAAAAAATTTTATCATACAATTACCTACTAAAACCCTGTCCTATTCAACTATATGGTACTTTGAGCAAATATAAGAAAAATGTAATTTCCAACACTGCCCCTTTATCTGCATCATATTATTCTACCACATTGATTGTCATTTCTTGAAATGGCTATATTTGTCAACACACATCAACATTCCTTTCCTATTTCAGTGAATACGAGGTATTTAATCAAAAAAATAAATGAATGGAGATTCGTGGTTACATACTTATTTGCATCCTGTTAATATATAATGGATTAAGTGGAATTCCTTCCCTTCTGTCTGTGGCCGCGTTCCCACTGAAAACCAAATTCCTCCTCACACATAGTCAAGGGCACTTGGATTTCATATCGAACTCACTATGTGTCATAAAAAGAACTGCTCTATGCAATGTGTGTGTATCACTAGTGCATGAATACCTTGATAGCGTATAAAGAATTAAATGAAACCCGACACAGTTCTGGATGAGAGCTGAAGTTGATGGAACCAGGTTAGAGTGTTACTGATAAACTTCCTTACTCTATGTTTATGTCTAAAGTTTCTCCACAATGGAAGGTGTCAAATTTTGATTCGTTCTTATATTGCCCTTGTTGCCCTTTTTAAATCAGTTTGTTGTATTTCACTCATTCTTTTATAAGGATTACACATATATGTTTAAATACCAAGAATGCATACTTACCACATTGCCATTATCCTCTTCCTTCTTCATCTAAATGAAGAAAAACAAAAGGATATAACTATAATCATTCATATGTTGTGCAATCATTAAGATCTCACTTCTCTCTCTCTCTCTCTCTCTCTCTCTCTCTCTTTCTCTCTCTCTCTCTCCATGTGAATCTCACTGAAGATTCTTGAATACATAGTATGTATTCAAGGTACAATACGTGTTCATGTATGGTCTGCTTAATATAAGATAATATTCCTTTTCAGAATTACTATCATTTTGTGTGAACAGGATGTTTGATTTTGAGGTTGGCATTAATCAGTAATCTCATTCTGAAGTACATGGTATGTCACAATCTATACCACTAGTTCTCAATTAGATACCCGATGCTGCTCTCTTGAGAAATGGGTAAAATTCCCTTCATGATATCTTTAACAAAATGTATATCATTCCATAGCATGAACAGGATGTTTTCTGTTTCACTTTATATGACCATCCCTTCATTTGAAATAGAAACTAACTACAGGGTATTCCTATTTTTTAAAAAAAAAATTGAAATTGAAGTTTCCGCAAAAAATTGCAAAAAGTGTGATACACATGTTTAATGTACTCGATCATGATTCATTACATTAGAGATGTGAGGAAGACTGAGGCTGAAGACTTGCACCTTAAAGGAAGATTTATTTACATTGTGACAACAAAACATATTGAAATTATTCATCTTTTAAACTTCCAATATTTTCTGTTAAGGAACACTGTATATTTCACCTTGCTCTATTCATGGGGATGTATCATAAATGTCCTTCTTGAAAAAAAAAGTACTAAATCACATAGTTATATCATTATTGGAGCACCTTTGACCTTAGACCTTTTAGTCTAAATGACATCTGATCTGTGACCTTTTGAACTCATACCACACACATTACCTCATTGCAACAGCATCTATCATTTAAACCACCATGCCTTTTTTTTTCCACAATTGGTATACATGCCTGTACCACATCTCTCCTGCGATGTCCCTTCCTGGTGGGGTTGCTATGGCGTTTCTCGTCACACCCTGAGCAGTATGTCTCTCCGCAATCTACACAGAACTTCTGGCCAGGCTTGGAGCAGAAGCTGCACTCCACCTCGGCCTGGGACGTCTGGTTGCCATGGCTATGAGGCTCGGGAGACCGATGGGCCATTCGTCCATGCGACTGCTCGTCTATGATGTGCATCTGGTTGCTATGGTTAGGCTGCTGTATGGTGCGTTGTGGGGGAGATATCTCTCCCACAGACTGCATAAAGTCAGGCGTAGGATTTAACTGAGCTCTATTAACCCCCAGTCCTGAACGTCCATTTTGGCCACCACTAGAGATTCCCTTGGGTTGACCAAGGGAGGTGGAGGAGGAGGAGGAGGAAGTGGCGTGGGCAGCAGGAGTCGGGAGGACGATCTTGTGTCGCGTGTGTCCCTTCCTGTCTCTGTGTTTGTGCCATAGCTCATCACACTTTTCACAGCGAGGCTGAGAGCATGAGTCGCATCGCATATTAGCCGGCGTCTGCTTACAGAGGCCGCACAATGCAAGCGGTGCTGCGAATTCTAGCCAGGAATATCAGACCAATAATGAAGTATGGGGGTTAGCGTGGTGCGCATGTACAGTATATGATGAATCTTTACTATTACCTGCGAGAGTGCTGGGTTATTCATGGTAAGTTTTTTTTTTACATGTGTTACCAAACTGATCACAGAATCTTTTCCTCCTTTCATCAGTATGATTCTATAGTGATTTTTCACAAATCAGTTGAAGGGGATATTCAAATTCATCTGCTAATCACACCTGCTGATATGATTCAGTGTTACATGGCGTTTAATGTACATCTCATGCATGACTGCTGGATGGATCACTTTCGTTGGCTTCAATCCGTCTTCAGTCTTCGGTCTTCTCCTCGCTCTATATCTTTGTTCAGTATAATTCTGATGAGCCGTTTCTTTGTCACATCTGCTTTCATTATTTAGTAGAAATATATTGCTAATAAACCACATGTAATGCGATACTTTCTTCATCTTCTTGAGTGTTCCCTTTCTAACTTTGGTATCTAGGCAGTTAATTCCAGGAGCTTTATCAATTCACATTTTATCAACAGTACTGGTACAAGTCAAACACCTTGACATTAGACATTGATTATGAACCTACGACCTGACAGAAGTAATATATTCACACTTTAAAAAAAAAAGAACACACAAAAACATATTGTTATGCAAAGCATTACAACTCTTAATGGAAAAAAAATGAAATTGAATTCAATATGGTAATTCATTCAAAAAAACTACCAGAACTCATCAACTTGAAAATATGTTGCTCTATAGATGTTGCACAATAATTCATCAATGGTGCATAACATGTTAATTAGCCCATGCAACATGCATGTAATAACTTTGGGATATATTGCACAAAAACAGATGATTTCAATCAAATTTCTAACAGTTGAATCAGCTAACTCATGCATGATTCATGTTCATTTCACAGCAGCTGTAATAGCGACATATCTTATTTGTCTTGTAAAAAAAGCAACCCTATGAACTTCAATCATTTTGTAATTTACCAGACTATTTATGATGAAAAGCTTGAGCTATTAAGAGAAATTTGCCAGCACATTTTGTTGGTATACCTCCTCCCCCCCCCCCCAAAAAAAAAAAAAAAAACACTGCAGAAATTGCCATAATCCCTCATGACAAAATGTGTTTTTTCTATGTCAAATATGTTATTTTATACTTAACCTTTGACAGAGGTGACATAAACGTTATTCCTTGACTTACAGCTCAATTGAGGTTTAACTGGACATTTCATTTATATGTGTATCTCATCCAAAAGTGATCAATTAATCAAGTTTTCCTTTTAAAATATTTCTTGTTCAGTGCATAAACAGTGAAATTTCATGTGACTTTCACCTTAGACCTTCATGTCTGGCACAAAGTATACTGGAAAACATAAATTCTTTATTTTAAATCATGACGTGTGAGGTCGCCCTGGCCTAGAGGTATGTGTGGGCAATGGCGAAACCAGGTGCAGCGCGTTGCTGCTGCGGTTGTGGTTTGGCTGTTGTCCCCACGAGCTTTCTGGGCTGGGATGACCTCTGCTCTTGTTATGTATATTTCTACATGTACATGTATTTTTTTTTTCTTTCTTTGTCTCCCTGTCTTGCCTGGGCTGGTTGGTGGACTCTGAAGGTTCTTGATTAATTGGGGGGGGGGGGGGGGGGGGGGGGGGGCGGGGAGGGGGGATTAGTTGGATAGCATGTGGGTTAAGTTGGATACATGTGTAATGGGGGGTGGAAGTTTGAGATGCTGTTTCGTAGTAGGGATGGACCACTAATTTTTGGATTGGGGGGAGTGGGGTAGTTGAAGTGGCAAGGCATTATTATGGTTTGTTTTGTCTTTGTGTACAATATATTAAATTTGTGTATGTATATGTATATCTTTGTATGTTTTTTATGCACATGTTTGCAAAATAAAGTAATAATAATAATAAATACTGCCAGAATTTCAGAAGCAAACATATAAATTAATTAAAATGAATCAAATAAAAATTAACATTTGAATCATTGAAAAACACACACAAACAAAATCATAATCTTAACTCATGGGTTTCATTGAAAAATATAAAAGGGGAAAATTTTTCTTACACAAAATTGCAATCAATCACAACTGTTTTTTTTATGTATGATATCATACTGAAATCATACATAATCTGGGCAATTCCACTTAAAATTTTTCCAAGCAATTTATCAACACACGATACTTCAATGCCATGCCTGTTTTTTTTTATGTATGATATCATACTGAAATCATACATAATCTGGGCAATTCCACTTAAAATTTTTCCAAGCAATTTATCAACACACAATACTTCAATGCCATTACGCTATATCACCCTCCTTCAGAAAGGTACTCCTGTTGCAATACTCCAGGGGCGATATTCATGCAACCTTACTAGCCTAGCGTTAGATGCATGTACTATAAGTGCATGTAGCGGAATGCACTTTAGTAGCTAACTAGGCTTACCATAGTAAGGTTTTATCAACATGGCCCCTGATGGATGCTGTAATATTGGAATTTAATCATAAAATATCTCCAATGATTCAATATTGTAAGCAATGAATTTTTGGTACTTTATTATGGTCATGGGTGATTGGCAATCATTGCATTTACTAAACAATAATCAAGTGTGTCTAGAATTTGCAATGAATTTGCATCACAAATATAAGTCAGGTCTCAATGTGCGTATTTCGCATCTTGTAATTTTTGTTACGCCATATGGGTGTCCCACAGAAAGGAAATATGATTGCAATATGTCGCAATATTCCTGATGGCTGCTGCAATATTTGCGTATAATTACAACATCTATATCCATTGACTTAATCATGGTACTCAAACATTGCAAATCGTAGCATTCTTTATCTTTCATGATTTTCATTGACAGATACACATCTACCAAAAAGCAAGAATACATGTACATAGACTTATTTTAGTCTGTTAAAATACCTGGACTGTCCTGCGAAGTACAATACATTGCACAAGAAACAGAACTACATATGGGATGTGAGAATAATGTTACCTTGGCTTTGATTTGGTGAACTGGACGGAGTCCTCCAATCCTCAGGCATAACTGGCAGCTTCTGCCTAATCACCACATTGCCTATTTCTGCTAGAAAATCTCCACTGTAAGAAGGACCCCCACTCTGTCTCAGTTGGGATGCAGGGGGCAGAGCAGACACATTTTCATAAATTGGGACAGCACTTCTTTGCCTTGTTCTGGGCTCATCTAAAGTTGCAAACGAGAGAAACTCTCTATCTCCATCGCCGAGTCCTGCAGAGTGAGATTCCTTTTCAGTTCTCCCGTGTAACACTGGTAACGTTTGTTGAGGAGTCTGAACACGCTGGAGTTTGCTCCGGATAATACTACTCACTCTCTGTGGGAACGGATGTGAGCTTTGAAGGATGCTGTCAAGTTCGTAATACACTATGGCGAGGTCCACTGCAACCTCAATCACTGTGTGAATATTGGGTGAAGGTGAAGACTTCGGGTAGCTCACGCCATAAGGCATTTCTTTGGTGTATCCATACAGCTCAAAAATCTTTTTGTGACCCTGTTTGATAGAAATGATGCAGAAAATAAAGGAAATTTTTTTTATCAAAGAATGATGATGTAAACAAGTTCATCACAGGCAAACCATGTTAAAATGAGTGTGGGTATAGCAAGAACCCACTTATTACGAGGACATTTCTTGGGTCCCAAGTTTTCTTTCGTAGACTGCTGTTTATTCTGCTTCTTATATAAGAAGATCGACTATAGCAGAATTACTGCTTCAGCGAGGTAAACTCCCAGCCTAAGATTAAAGAAAAACAAAGGAAATTGACCAGTTATTATAACAACTTGCTACAACTATGTCACCTAGAGAACAGCATTCCTGAGCAGTCATTGAAGGATTGCCAAAATCTAGTATAAAATATCATCTTCTAAAGCAGGGAACGCTCACTATTTGGCTAAGACATACAACTGAATTGAGAGAGACCTGTCATACATGCATATCATCATTGCATCACTTTTGGTGATACTTGGTTATATATTTCTCAATTTATCACATAAACAGCAACATTATTTTCACAATTTGACATCGACTTGTGACCTTTCTGACCATTCTGTCCTGTCATATATCATTGTACCAAGTTTGATGAAATTCAGTGTATTATTTCTTAAGTTGCTCTGTAAAAAATAAATTGCAGGATTTGACCTTGACCTGTGACCCTTGGCCTTCATGACCCAAAATTCTAATCAGTTAATTGTCCACTTATATATCATCATTGTACAAAGTTTGATAAAGTTTGAGCAATTTTGTCTTGAGTTATCATGTAAAAAGATCAATTTTAGGATTTGACCTGGACCTATGACCCAATTAACTTTGACCCATCTGACCCAAAACTTAAAGAATTTTCCCTTCACATACTATCATTGAACTATGTTTAGTGAAGTTTGGTTTCATCTTTCTCTAGTTATCATCGACAAAGTGAAATTTATTTGACCTTGACATGAGACCTCAAGCTCTGACCTATCTGAACCAAAATATAATCACTGAATTATCCTGTCATAGTTTAATGATCTGTGTTTGATGAAGTTAAGTTGGATATTCCTTCAGTTATCATGTTAAAAGTGAAATTTTAAATTTCTCCTTGACCTGTGACCTTTCAACTTTGACCTACATGACCCAAAATCTACTCAATTAATTGCCCTGCCATATATTACCATTGTACCAAGTTTGATGAAATTTGATCAATCATTTTTGAAGTTGTAGTGAAACGATTTCCAAACGGACGGACAGAGAAAGAAAACCCGAAAACATAATACCAACCAAGAATTTTGAAGCAAAGGCATAAAAACATGCTGCGTCATAACATTCTGCATAGCAGGGACAATGAGGCCACCAACCATGCAAGGGCAGATGCAGCATTGAAACTCAGTCTACCGTGGAAAACCTTTCTTTCATAACAATACGCGGGGGAACAATAGTCACTGTGCTACCAATCAGCTACAAGCCGATCATATCTATCTACTTCTATTTTTTTTCTCTCTCTGCTTTTCAGAGATCAGGACGTGAAGTTCAACCAGAGTGTTGTATTAAGGTCAGCACCTCAATGCCAATTGAAGAGTTGAAGTAATGACCCATTTCTTGAGCATGGAAATGGCACGTTCTACCTCACCTTCAAGCGGCCGACTTTTGATTTGTAGACGGTACTGTCAAAGCTGATGAACTCCCAAGAGACAGGGAGAATGGGTCTCAACAAGTTGATTCCGTATCTGAAGAGCACGTGGATCGATTCCTGCATCCCTTTCATCAGGATGGTGTCAGTGCAGGCCTGTGGGTGCATGAATACAATTTGTTACAAACTGCTAGTATTCTTTAGTGCACTTTGTTTATGAAGCAGATTCTGAATTTCAAAACATATAATAAAACATGCTATATTGGGCCAATTCCATGATTTTGGTTGACGTCATATAATGCAATTTGGCACGTTACGTGAGATCTGCCTAAAAACAGACATACTAACAAGGAACACATTATCTTTGAAAGCCCAATCATGAGCCTTGTAGAATTGCTCTGCACTTTTTTGATTGGGAAAAGTAATGCTGTGGGTATTGAACTCTGCACAAAAACAATATAATGCATCAATAGAATTGCCTACATTGGCAAGGATTTAAGGCTTGTAGAAATAATATTTATAAAACTCACCATTTTATGATACATGTATTGTTCTTTTGTTTAAGGTTTCTTTGATTCTCATATAGGTTCATCTTGTGAAGATGCATAATTCTATAAGTGTCTAAAGTATACCAATCACATTCTTAATTTAGCCAGATTTAAACAATTCAGTTCAAGGTAAGTACCTCTTCATTTTGATATAAGAATTCAGCAATATCCAAATGTTTGAACACGATATGTAGAATATCTGCCCAGTTGATTTGTATGATGATCCAGCATTCCTTTTTTAAACTCGGCAGTAACGCTGAAGGCTCCTTCCCATCTTGACAGATTCTTTTCAGGTTCTCCTCAAGTGTTTTTCGTGTCTGTGTTACCACCTCCACCTTCTCTCTTCCTGCCAAGACGGTTGGTTGATTTTCAGTTCTTGGAAGAGGCACATACGCTGGTCCAAATGGTGCAGCCATGATTGTGGGTAGAGCGCCTTATAAACACTCAATTCACATGGATTGATTTAGAGTTTGATCTGAAAAGACAAAAAGAAAACAAACAACATGAGTTATCAACTTTCTGCATGAAAGTGTTCCTTTTCTTCCATTAGACTACCAGTAGTCATGTTTTTCCTTCATTATGATTGTTTGCTGACTGGAACATTTGTTGGGTGCTGACAAGAATACAAGAAGTCATCACAAACTGCTTTAGCTGATCTGACATCTAAAGCTGAAGAAGATAATTTGGAGGATTTTTTAGGGATGTGCCTAGCAGTGTGCAGACAAATTTTACAAATAAAATACAGTGAGCAGCCCAGTAATAGTCAAGTTCACTATGTCAATATTAATAATTTTGTTCAAATTTTGGGGTGATTTGCTGATCTATACATTTTTGGAAAAGATAATGTATGCTTAATCTAAAAACTAATGTTGCCATTTTTTTGTGAGCCGGCAAGGTGGCCACATTGACGTTTCTAAATGGCCGCCATAATCAAGCTTTTATTGCCTGTATTTTCCAATCAAAGCCACCTAGTTGATAATTTTTGGAGCCTAAACCCACATTTTCAGGACCGAGTCATTAAATGGCAACACAAAGAAAACATGAACATGACGTCATTAGTGAATTTTCAAAATGGCCGCCACGAATACAGCTTACTCCCGATATAACAAGGTCGTCGGGACCAGGGCTTTTTCCTGATTATAACGAAACCTCGTTGTATCCAAACAGAATGAAAAACAAAAAAAAAAATACATTGAAACATTGAGATCAAATTTGTTTTTGTCAAAAAACCCAATCAATCGCTGCTCATCAGACACACCCCCAATTCAGCACGCACCGTGTCATTGATTGCCGCGCTGGGATCGGACTTGCAAACCATGTGCTTTCAATGTACGTACGCTGTGCGAAGGAGTGATGTACAGTTTATCAGAAACTCTGCACCCCTCGTTGTAACGGGATGCAATTGTTATGTTTTTCTTTGTCTTGGGGTCAACAGAATAAGCTCGTCATAACGAAATCTCGTTGTAACCGTGCTCGTTGTAAGCGACGTGTTGCACCATAGGTTTGCATGTAGAAACTTTTGGGACCGAGAGATTTCTCTCGTTATAACGAAACCTCGTTATATCCGTGCTCGTTGTATCGAGAGTAAGCTGTATAATTTTTTAGGGCTTAAATAGCAGGTACATGTATGTCGGCAATTCCATGAATTAGTGGACAAAGTTCAAAATGTCTAATGTCTAGATATATCAGGCTACAGAGTTCAGTGTAAGTTTATATCTTTGTTATGGGGTACATTTTGAGAGTGCTTAAATTTGCACCCATTGTTATATCCCCATTACACCAACGCTACGTCCACGCAGTTCTCGCTACGTCAAAGAAAAATGGCCATGACGCAGTGGGAACTGCTGCAGTGTACTAAGAGCGAAGTGAGAACTGTTATTGACGTGGCATAGTCTGCATTTTTCCGCTACGTGGAGTTTGAACATGTCCAAAGTCCACGTAGCGGGAGCACCGTCTGAGCAGTGCATAGTACTAACGCACTAAGGACCTTCCTATTGCGTACAAAAAGCTCTATCGACGTAGCATAGACGTACACGGAAAGAACGTAACAACGTTACATCAACTTTACATTGCTGAAAAGTCCAAGGCACGTCCATGACTTGGAAATGGTATAAATACGGAATTAAAGTACCCACTGCCATAAGTTCTATTAAAGTCATGGATATGCACAGACACAATCTTCTTCTTCTACGTCAAAAAGCTGTAAATCAACAGATGCAAGACGATCTGTTGGGACTGTTGTTGATGAGAAGACTCAGAAAAAGAAGGCAACGAATATCTTGTTGGGTGCGACCTTGGTTGCATGCCGAACGAAAACTTTTATATAGCCATTATGACTGACTGCTGGCCGCTGACGCGTCGGAGACGTAGGTACAACGTGTTGCAATCTGCCCGGGAATAGAGAGAACGTAGCTGGAACTGTTTCGACGCAGCACGGACGGCGCCTGCACGCACAATGAACACAGTGGGTACACCACAAACGCACCATGAACGTATCAAGGACGAGTGCAGCCTTTGACACGGTTGACCACAAGATCTTGGTGAAACGACTTGAATCAAATTTTAAGGTGTCAAATGTTGCTCTACAATGGTTGCACTCATATCTCACTGGCTGGACATCTCGTGTTAAAATATCAGAGCAAGTTTCAGCTCCTTGGACTTGCGAATACGGTGTCCCCCAAGGGTCTGTTATGGGCCCTATACTCTTCAATGTTTATATCACTCCTGTGTCAACTATAATTCGTAAGCACAATCTTTTCTATCTTATCTATGCCGATGATATTCAACTATATGATGCGTTCGATCCTCGTTCACCATCAAGTATGCAAGAAGTGTTAGAAAGAATTTCGTTATGTATTGCTGAGATAAACACGTGGATGACTTCAAATTTCCTCAAACTAAATGTTTCTAAAACTGAATTCACTATACTATGTCGGAAAAACCAATTCAATGAAAATCTATCCAACGTAAAACTCAATGTATGTGATAATGAAATTGCACTATCCTCTAAAGTTAAGAATCTTGGCATATGTATTGACTCGTGCTTTACACTCTCATCTCACGTCAGTAATACTGTACGTACCTGTAATTTCCATCTTAAGAATCTGTGGCGCATTAGAAGATTTATCAATGAAAAAACTTGCCATCATGCAGTTAGGGCACTTGTACTTTCTCGACTTGACTATTGTAACAGTCTCTTTTCAGTTCTTTGTGTTAAAGATCAGAAAAAACTTCAGAGTGTTCAGAATCGTGCCGCACGTTTAGTGTTTTCAGTTGGTCGCAATATACATACGTCTCCTTTGATTAGGGAACTCCATTGGCTCCCTTTATCTCAACGTGTCAAGTTCAAACTTTGTCTGTACATTTATAAATTGATTAACAGTACTGGTCCTTCATATCTGGTAAACACAATTGCTCATTACACACCCGCTCGTAATCTACGTTCCCTAAATGATACCACCAAACTTGTTATTCCGAGAACAAACCTCTCCATAGCAGAAAAACGTTTTAGTATAGCTGGATCTAGAGTTTGGAATACACTCCCCTCTTCCATCCGAACAACACCGACCATATCATCTTTCAAACGACAACTCAAGTCATATCTTTTTCCAAATATCTAGTTTTATATTTTCATTTATTTAATGTGTATTTGTTTTGATGATTTTTGCTATCTCTATTTGGTTTGACTTGGCTAACCCCTCTTGGGCCTGGTGGCCTCAAGTGCTATACTAGAGCTTCTGTGAATAATGTGCTGACCGGGCTTGTCCCTTAAATTGTTGGTGAACGAAGCAGCAAGCAAGAGGCCACCAGGCCTCATCTGGCACAGTTGAGAACTCCAATGGTTGATGCAATTTAATGTATATATTTATATTTTATATCTGATTAAGCGCTGTGATACTTTTTGTGTATAGCGCAGATAAATAACCATTATTATTATTATTAAATCATTGCCATGGCATTGAATGGATCAACTGCTTGGAAAATTCTAGTGGTGAGTCGTACAGTAAAAAAATTATGGTTTGGTTTGTATGGTTTGCAGAAATATTTTTTGAATTTGCGGGACATCTATAGACATTCTAGGATGCGGTGCTTCTGTTGAGAATAGAAATGTCCAAGTTCAGAACAAGAACAGAAATGCGACGTTTCAGTTTAACAACTGCGTTGTGAACATTTACAACTAACGTTACTAGCGTTAGAGTAAACATTAGACCAGGCCTAGCAATGTTAGCCTAGAATGCTAAGCCTGTGCGGAATTGTTTTTCTTGTAAACTTGTGAACTATGATTGACGTCTCTTCACGGCATTTGCATGCATGATCAGCATCATGATTCTGGTGAATTCATCTGTACCGCAATGTTGTTCGTAGCCTCCCCCTCCAATAACCAGAATATGGTCTAAAAGTTAGATTCAACGATAGGCCTAACGTTAGATTCTCGGTAGTAAACTAGCACCAACCCGAATACTTTTGTACATCAAATTGTCATTTTCTTGTGTAGATAGTTGGTTTCAGACATTGCTCTAAGCTCTGAACGTAGGAGCCCGATTCATTTCTTTTTTTTAATTTTCTGCGGCTTGGGCAAATCAACGGAAATTCAAGTTGCGACGCGGCCGCAACACCGCGAGAGGTCCCCTAGGGCAATCCATGATTTTCCGCTGAAGCTCATAAAAGCAGCTGGAAAGAAATGTATCGCGTACTGCAACAAATTTTGTCACAGGTACAAAGCATGCGCAGTATTAGTAGTGCCAAGGCCGAAGAAACCAAAAAGTGCGATCACGTAGCCGCTTTTGTACGCTAAATTGTCATTTTTTGTATACATTGTTGGTATCAGATGTGAAATATAAAGCAAATAATCAACTTTTGGTTTCAGGCAATGAGACGAACTATCACTTCCTCGGCGATCTGAATGTATACGTTATCTTTATAGCTAGCCTACATCCAGATCGCCTCGGAAGTGATAGTTCGTCCCATTACTAGTTACCTTCACCGACGTTGATTATTTGCTTATTATATCCCTTCTATGAATATTTATGAGTATTCTGGGAACGTGATTGGTCAATTGATGATCGCAGACTACAAAATAATTTGACTATATCTGCCTCAGCTCCGGATATTTTTCACTATTTTTACATGGGGAGGACTGCGCATGCTCTATTTACTATTTTCTTCCTTGGCACTACTGCGCATGCTCTCTACCTGAGCGGGCGTAAATTAGTGCGCGCATGAATGCAGTGCGCGGTTGTTGCGCATTTACCTGGGATGAACCGATATCGAGACAGAGAAAAAAAAAGGCGACATACAACCACATGGTGTTACCGAAAGTTTTACTATTTTCTAAAGAGTATTTATTAGTTATTCTTTTACAAAAGGGATATAAAACAAATATACCAAGCATTGAGTTCGAAAGTATAGTGAAAATTATCCATCTTCGGAGGGACTGGCATAAGTTACTATTTTTTCCTCGGGGGCTTCGCCCCTCGGAAAAAATAGTTCTATGCCACTCCCTCCTCAGATAGATAATTTCCACTATACAATCTCACAGCTTGGTATATTTGTATACTATACATGTATAGTGCAGTTACACTTACAGTGCATTAAAAATGAGGGAGTTTTGTGTTTAAGCAAGGCCAGGCACTGCTAGTTACGTACCTATAGTATACACACACAGTTAAAACAGTTGAACTTCTTTCTCGAAATCAACATCCTGGTGATCCGACCACGTTAATATACTAGTTCATGCACAAGTAGTACACACAACTCTCAGGCCAATGGCACGCAAAGCTGATATGACGCGATCGATGGGTACGGTCCGGCCGGGTGATTTCGTGACTGTGTTACGCCTTCTGATACAGCTCATTGCGCTGATATTTTTTTTATGCGTGATATAGTATGGAAAGCCAACACCGCCAAAAAGCGCACATATCTACGTAACCCATTTAGACGTAAACAACATTTGCGTAAACCATTTAATTACGTAAATAACATTTACGTACACTCAGTAGCCAATCATTTGTTAGATGTTGATTTAGATGATATAAAGTAAAATATCTTGTTGATTTCATGTGTTCTTTTGGTCTGTTTTCCCTTATCACTAAACCGACTCGTGTAACGTCATTTTCAGCTACCTAAATTGATAACATATTTACAAATTTTGTCAAGAACCATTTCTCCTCTGGAATATTTTGTTCTGATTTCTCTGATCGTACATTAAAAAAGGAAATGCTATTATTCTACAGGCAACGTGTGATTACCGCCGATGAGAGAACTTCAGACAAGATCTTGATGTCGATTGGTCCAGTCTATCTTGTTTCATGTGAATGTCTCTTATGATGATTTATTGCACATTTTCTAACTTGTGTAAGTTACATTTTCCTACTCGTTAAATTTAGTACAAAGAAGGAATGTAGGAAACCATGGGTCACCCTAAAGTCTTTTGAAATCTATATCTAAAGGTGTGTTATATATATTTATTAAGAAACAAATTGACAAATATATACATGATGACAACAATTTATTGACAAAGTAAAACAACTTATATTACTGTTTATCGCGATATTCAGAATGATATTTGAAACAAATTGGTCCCATATTAATGAATTTGAAGGAACAGCACTTCCATATGATATGTACCATAATGAAGTATATCATATTAACATCGTACACATTTTTATTGTCAGTGAAGAATCACTCTTCGTCCTTAGACCAACGTCTGTTCATGGAATCAGTTTTGTTTTAACTTTAAAATCGTCCAAATCCTGCGGCTCAGATGACAATTCTCAAATTATAGTCATTAAAAAGTATAAACATGTGTAAGAAACAAATTCTTCACAAACAATCAGCACTTGTAAGATCCTACATGAGTCACACAGGTTATCATCGGTCAGGTCATTAAGCCAAGGAGAGAATTATAACCGCACTCTTAATTATCTCGCTCTGTTTTACTCTCATTTTCTCTGCCGCTCTCTCCTCCCTAGTGGCTATCTCTCCTCTGTGGTTAGCTCCTTATAAACAATACTCCCTTTTTCCTACTAAATTCCTCCCATATAGATACGTATATTCCTCCCTGGTATAAAACTCCACACCCACTCCGGAATACAATTAAGACTCTGCTTCTATACCACCACCAGGCATACACGCACCTCTCTTTATCCGTCTCATGTAGGTTTAAAGTGCTGAGACATGCACAGAGGGACCACAGCATAATCATAGCTATTATAATCGGGCTACTTCTTCATAATATATTCAATTGATATATATTATATGATACTTCATTCTCATAGCGATTACACTGAAGCTTACTTAATATCATTTATCATATATCATCACAAATTACAATATATCCCTAAAGTACAGCTATATACATTATCGTTAATTGTGTACTGTTGATATGACTGTTCCAGATGCTCATCAACTAGATTCGTTCAATGAAAGATCATGAATTGTTATATTCATCGTCTCTGTTTACATCTATATTGTCGTCTGCTTCATCCGTATTAGTTAAGAGTCTCGCTGAGAGACCATGCTACCGTATCAACATTCAACATAACACAGTGTAGACCCTTACACATGCATTGCTGATACCTCGTGTGATATTTTCAAGTGCTAGGCAGACTAATTAAAACAGTACCTGAAGTTGAAAAAAAAAAGAATGATCGCAAAACATGAGAATTGTAGACCCATTGCATTGATCATGCACAGAATGGAACTGTGAACTGGTGAATAAATTTGAACCTGAATAATTTGAATAAATCGGTTTGGCCCATTATGCAGGGGTCCTTGGCCGAGTTGGTAAGGGCCGAGTTGTCCGGCAGACTCATGGCGAGCAATCAAATTGGACCTGGAACTAACAAGTGCTTTGATTCGCCGGTGTTCACTGTACGTATATAGTAGTTTCATTTGCGTAAATGTAAAGCCAGTTTGTTTTCGTAAACATAGGAATTGTAGATAATAGTTTACGCAAATACTTAATCGTTTACGTAAACGCTAAATCTTTCACGCAAACTCTTAATTGTTTACGCAAATGGGTTTACGCAAACGATGTTCTGAAAACTGATTGGCTAGAGAGTGTACGTAAATGTTGTTTACGTATCTAAATGGTTTACGTAAGTATTTGCGCTTTTTGGCGGTGTTGGCGTTCCATAATATAGTGTCCCTGTATTTTGCGTGATCATCTATTGCGCCATCTCAGGCAGCACACGTGCAATGCGTACGATATCGATGGAATGTGCAATACTCCTCACCCATTGCAACTTTCTTCTTGGAAATGCTGGTTAATCATGTCTTTGCCACATGACTATTATTGTTAGCATTGATATGCCTGCCACGCACTGAACCAAGTACTTATCGTATCTTTCTTTTTTTTTATATTTAAGTATTTATTGAGGTGAATCGACAAAAATCACAATATTTACAAATGATTTGAAAGATTAAAACAAAGAACGGATCATATACTAAAAATCAAAAGGCAGTATAAAAGTAATAAAAAGCAGAAAGATAAACATGTTTAAATTTTCCGGGAAGAGACTCCGAGACGGAATAAGCACAAACTTTCGAGCTGAGGAAGAAAAACAAGAAGAAGAAGAAAAAAAAAGAAAGACAAAATATACGCGTCGCAAGTTCAAGTACAATTCACAGAGCAAGGGAACCCTTAGCCGGGTGCCCCCGCCCAATTCAAGTCAATGTCCAGCGCAATGCATGCAGCTCAGCTAACTGCACGCGGGAATTCCGTGCATAAAAAAACCAATATATGCAAAACGAATTAGGTCATAAGGTCAAATATTCTTATTCATTCAAAGTCTCGGAGGCTCGCTGTCGCCCTTGAAAAGTACACGAATCATTATGCATGTTAGAAGACATTGCAGACATACGTTTCCTAATACAGAAAGTATGATCACTCAGATTAAAATACTTAGTATAATAAATCATGTACACTCAAGAGCATTCCAAAGAGGTGATCAAACACCAGGGACATTGATATAAAAATATTAAAAGTCAAACCTCCATTTACATCGTATCCTCTCTTTGAGCAAGGGTTAACAATATACGGTCTTGGACAGCCCATCCTGAAGTTCAGCTGACTCAAGAGAAGCAGAAACATGAAAGAAACATTTATTGGTGAAGGTTTGATGAAAATTTGTCAAAGGATAAGAAGGTTATGATCTTTTAAAATGTTGATTTTGCGACGTCCAGGGCGCTCTCATAATGACTGTGATGCATGGTTCCATAAATAATGTTCTTTTTCTGTGTTTGATGAAGGAATAAATTATTTTCAGAAAAGTATAACGTGTGTCTAATGATATATCAAAAAGAAAAAACATTACTGTGAATGTTTGATGAAAATCCATCGAAGAAAATTTTTCACAATTTTGATTTTGTGACGTCATATGAAATGCACAAGTAAACTGATGTATATCCTTTGGAGAACAAATATGAATTGACATTTTCAAATAAGTTAGCACAGGGGAGAGCATCTCGCACGCGAAGTCACAAAATCAACATTTTGAAAAATTTTCCTTCGATGGATTTTCATCAAATATTTCACAGAAATGCTTCTAGTTTTTTTTATCAAAACCGATTGAACTTCAAGGTGCACTTTCCCTTTAACTTTCGATATCCCCTTGCCAGTATTTACCATGATGGCAGTGTTCTGCGAGCGACCATGGAACGGCCCCCTGAATCTAAGGCTGGTCGGCTGGTACAGTCATAAACATCGCGACCAAACTGAATGGGGAAGTTTTCTCATATCTAAATGTTGTTGTCTAGAAATGTGCCATTTTTCTTGCGACTGTTTTTTCAGTGGTCGTTGGCATACTATGTATTCACTGTTTAGGTTGGCTAGCCAGATGCCCCTCATGTTCACAGGGCTCGGCTACTCCACGAAAACTAATGTCCAGTATTTTAATTGCCAATTAAGCGTACGTCATACGAATATTGTCGGAAAATAATCGTCAACCAGTCTTTTGTGTCAGCCTTTCTTTGAGCGCATGTTTTCTAGTCAACGCTCGTAGTCTGGTCGGTACCTTAAGCAAACGCAAAATGTCTTGCAAACTCCATCCGAGGGGGTTGGTCGGTGGTATGATCGAATTGCCGTTTGTTGAAGGTTATTTTTGTTGCCGGAGTTCGGTGATCGTTGACTATGGCTTGCCTTAAGATTTTAGACCCGCATTCCCGAAGAATGAAGCAACCACTACAGTCATTATTACTTTCTGTTTGTGATATCACACAATAGTTAGCTATTATATTCATAGAACATAATGCTGCTCGTTGCGCATTCCTCATAAGTGATGAAGGGTGTCTTTGTTAAGACTTTCGTTTTGTGCTAACGGTCCACCCGAAACAGACCAAGAAAGGAATTTCATTATTCGGAGGCCAGTGAGTTGCTAAACATTACGGGACATTTGGGCTCCCCCCCCCCCCCCTATTTTATCACCATTACGGAATAGTTGTTATTATGTTGTTGTAAAGAAAATAAAAACAGAAAATTATAGAGGTGGATGGGTAGATTTTTAAGTTTTAACTTTTCTCCGGCGTTTTTTATTCATTTGTGTGCATATTCATCTATATTTTCGGCGCCACGACAACCTCCTATTTTCTTCATAATGAATATCATATTATATATAGAGAGAGTGTGTGTGTTAATATTGAGAGCATGAGGTTGAGATGTCGCTTAAAGTGCAAATAAAAAATACCGTTAACAAATTAACGAAGACATCGAAGAAATCAATACTATTTTCTTTAACAAGAATTTTTGATGAAGGTCTGAGATCAAAATATTAATCTATATACTTTTCTTCTCCGGCGTCTTCATTAATTTGTTTAAATTTATACTGTACCTATGTAGGCGAACAATACAAACAGATGTCTTGCTAGGGTACATGCAGGGAATCTCGAACACTGACTTCTGTCATGTCCTGGCTGCCACTTTGTAGGGTACATGTAGTCCTATGATGTCGGTTTTCCTTGTGACATATGCCTACATGTACCCGACATGTCCATACTGGCAGCCAGAGTATGACAGAATCAAATTTCGTTTATTGATATTCTTGTAATGCTCTTTTGAATACCGTGTTAGATTCGACTTTTTCACAGAACACGCCATGCAGAAATGTCAGTACATTGCAAAATACCCAAAATGACATGTTCCTGCTTTTATCGAAACCAACTTAATCTCTTAATTTACAATATACACATTTCAGCATCAGTGGGACTTCTGTGGGGCACCCCCGCCATGAGAAATTCAATGCGTAGTCATTTGGATATTTTGAGTATGCCCGTCATTTCGTCGGGGAACCCCCTACGACGGGTGAGCTCAGTTCCCCCTACGAGTTCCCCCATCTATAGAGGGCGATGTTGAAGGTCAATGGAAGCGCCAAATAGCTATCTCTGCGGAGCGAGTCAGCCTCGCCGTGCTGGCGGTGCTGTCGAAGCAATCGGGCAAGCAATAAAATTGTAGATGTACATGATTGTGTCTTTTCTCAATAAAATTGTTATTTTAGTGAAAGGGCTTTCTGGGATAATTTCAATTTACAAAGAAATTTTACGCATACACCCAGTAATAAATAGAGGGTGCTCCATCCTGCAAATGAATGAGAAAAAAAAAATCTAACTTGTTTTTCATTCATTAACAGGATAGAGCACGCTATCCTTACTACTCGGTGTACGCCTAAAATTTCTTTGTAAATTGAAGCAACCACAGAAAGCCCTTTCACTAAGATCTAGTCGAATGGTCCTTACGGCGGTCTATTCATGAATGTTAATGAGTCAGATTAAAATTTTAATGAGACTCTTCGGTATTTGTTTCGTGTACCGTGAACTAGAAATAGCTTGCGTGGTTAAGTCGCTGCCCGGTATGCAGTAGATTGCAGATTTTAAATCTTGGAACCGTCTGGTTCCAAATTTTTCTGACTTGTTTTTCATTCATTTGCAGGATGGAGCACGCTATCCTTACTACTGGGTACATGCCTAAAATTTATTTGTAAAATGGTTATTGTAAGACAGTGCACTTCAGACTTTGTGTGTATGTGTGTGTGTGTGTGTGTGTGTGTGTGTGTGTGTGTGTGTGTGTGTGTGTGTGTGTGTGTGTGTGTGTGTAATCGTGTAAATGATAGTGCACCATAAACACGTGCATATTTGTTGTAAGCTGCATTTGGATGATGTAAATACCTACACAAAAATAAAGGTATCAATAAACACGTGCATATTTGCTGTCAGCTGTATTTGGATGATGTAAATTATACCTAGAAAATAAGACAGAACTACCAGACGATACCTCTCTCCATTCACTATTCGGCGATAATATAGTGTAGTTTGTCAACTAATTTGTCGAAAGGCCTGGAGTTTTTAATTAAAGATACAATTAATAAATGATACCTTACGGTACAAGTTGTTAAGTAGAATAGTGCTAAAAAAAAAAAAAAAAAAAAGTGTGTGTGTGTTGTGTGTGTTAATATTAATTTGTGTTAATATATTTAAACTGATTATATGAATTTAATTTGTATTATTATGGAATCAGAATAAAAATCATAAAAAAAAGTGTGTGTGTGTGTGTGTCTTGTTGTTGTTGGCTTAGTCTCTCCAGGGATGTGTTAGGAAGGAGAAACAACTCGAGCATAATATATTCAAACATCTGTATGGATACTAAAGCGTGCTAATGAATGTCAAAAGCATTCCACAATCATTACAATGCTTTGATGTCCCATGCGCGGAACCGACATTTAGCTGCTGTCAACTTGGAAAGCAATATCTTTAATTCACTGTTTTGTCTCTGGAAGCTATGTTTCTTATCACACTTTTGTGCAATTTTCTAGAAAGTTACGGGCAACACCACTGAAGATCCTGTACTCGGTTTTCTTCTAGATAATTGTTGAATGATGCACAAACGGAGATGTAAGATAATATACTTACTTTCTTCACTTTCCGCAGATTTCCGCAAATGTGGGATTCAATCATTATCAAAATTATATCTTAAGCTGTTTATTTTCATTAACAGAGTTTTCGTGCATTTGCGTGCAACTGAGATATTTAAGTAAAAAAATGTTTGTTTGTTTTTTGTTCGCTGATATTTCTTTTCCTCACAAAAGTATTGATGCAATCCAACAGAACTGGACAAGCGAAATAAGACTCTACCTTTCCTTTGTTCTATCTGAGAAACCGTTGCTACGCAATCCTGTTCGTTATTATTAAAACACCTGAAAAGCACATGCTGAGAAGACATTTTTATTCGGCGGTGCCACGCATGGGTTCAGAGAAAGAAAGTTGTTTCATATCTTTCCATAGCACATCCCTTGTCTCTCTAATACCTATTTCATTCTTCTTCTTTTCCTCTGGCATATTTTGGAGCGCGATGGTTATAGAGTGTGGGCTACCTACTCCTCCCATTCTCAATTTTTCTTGTGGGTTTTTATCTTAGCCAGGACCCTCAGTTATCAGAATCTGCCTGTTTGCCATTGCGCTGGTGGTGGGTGTGGCCTACACAGCCGTTGCCATGGGAACGCATCAATGAAATATTGGAATTTCAGAAAATGCCATCCTCCTCTCAAATATTAACATAAAAATACAAAATTAGTGTCTAACTATACATTTAACATGTTATCCAGTTGATTCTGATCAGAAAATAAAACATTTAAGGTCATAATCATACGAAAATGTTGGTTATTGCCATGGAAACGATACAGAAAAAAGGCAATTTTTAGTAAGCAATTGAAATATACGTATTTAAGATGCACAAAACCTAATCCCAATATCTAGAATTATCAATATGAAGATGTCAGAATCATAGATTTGAAAATCGAGGTGTTTTAAATGTTAACAGTCACGCGAAAAAGTACCGTTGCTTTGACAACACAATGGTACCCAAAATATTGAAATTACATAAACATAAGAAATTTCCGTATATTTCTCAAATGGTGACATAAAAACACAAAATAGGTATCTACGTATAGGCCTACATTTCTCAAGGTGCCCAGTTGATTCTGATTGTAATTTAAATTTTTAGAGATCATGATCATGCCTTAAATGTGGAAGTTGCCATGGAGACGATGTGAACCAAAAGGCAATTTTGTTAGAAAACTACATGTATATAAATATATGTGAATACACAGCAAAAAAAAACTTATCCTAGTTTATAGTTTTATGAATATTTAGATGCCAGAATAGGAGCATTCAAGACTGATTCATTTTTAAGTGATAACTGCCTCACATAGAATGACTGTTGCTATGACAACACCATGATGCCAACATTATTGAACTTACAGAAATATAAGAAAGTGCCATGTATTTCTCATATGGCGACATAAAAACACAGGATTAGTAGTCGAAGCATACATTTTGCAAAGTGCCCATTTGATTTTGATTAGAATCTAAGACATGTAAGGTCATTATCATACCTAGAAATAGTTGTTGTCATTGAAACGATGTATAAAAAAGGCATTTTGTTTTAGAAAACCATTCAAATATATGTAAATACATAGCAAAAAACTAATCTTAGTTTATAGTTTTATGGTATTTAGATGGCAATATAGTAGCAATCAAGATTGAGTAATTTCTAAATGGTAACTTTCACGCATAAAGTGACCGTTGCTATGACAACACCATGGTGCCCAAATACTGAAAGTACAGAAATATAAAAAAGTGCCATATATTTGCCATATGGTAACATAAAAAGCAATTAGTGTCAAAGTATACATTTTGCAAGGTGCCCAGTTGATTTTGATTAAAATCTGAGTAATTTAAGGTCAATCTCACGGTTAAAATATGGTCATCGCTATGGTAACGATACAGAAAAGGTGATTTTAATTGACATATTCAATATATTATACAAATATGGAGCACAACACTTAACCACAGTTTCTGGAATTATGATGGCTTATATATTCAAATGATGTAAATCGATATTATGGCATTCTGAGATGTTTATGGTAATTCTTGATTGTATAGTTGCCATGACAACAGCATGATATCATATGTGAAGTAGATGTGCAAACCACATACGAGGTACACATCAAAATCCTATCACTGTCCTGGTTCACTCTTTTATCTCTTGTTTTCTTTCTACTAACCATCAGATATAATGTGCATGTTTCCTCTCAAACCGATAGTTGATGTTACTGTGAGGCCATTGTCATTGCAACTTATCAACCAAATACATGTACTCGAATTTCATAAAATGGCATATTTGTCATTTTACGTACCTGTCAAAAATTCTGTGAAAGTGCTTAGTTACATATTAGTTGATTAAAATAAAAATCCAAGTCTTTTAAGGTCATCACATGTCACACTATTTTTAAATCAGTGTGAAGTACTTGGTTGTTGGCATGGCAATGTCTCAATCAAATATATACATTACACTTATTTTAACACCAAAAGACACAATGAAAGTGCATAAGAATATGAATTTTAAGCTTTCCAGATGAATGCCTTCAAGAGTTTTTGACAATTATGGTCCTGGTAATGACAAATATTGTTGCTTATCGTAAAAACAATGTACCTTACAAGTACATTTTAATTGTCACCTTCATCACTGTCATCATCCAAAGACTCTTCCTGTATTTTGTAAAACATGTATCAGGTAGATTCTGCCATGCTGGACATCCTCATCCTGAGCATGTAGCATACATGCATCTGCCGGACCCTCTGACTGTATTTCCGTTTGTGTCTATTTTTTGGTAATTATGTGGTGTAATGGATAATTAAGCTG
This sequence comes from Arbacia lixula, assembly GCA_963669155.1. Lineage (NCBI taxonomy): Eukaryota > Metazoa > Echinodermata > Echinoidea > Arbacioida > Arbaciidae > Arbacia > Arbacia lixula. The sequence goes on along the minus strand of OZ022581.1, from coordinate 16,094,867 downwards.
ACCTTCTATCTAATGGTCGTTGGACAGTGACAGCAATATAGCGTATGTAGCAGCCTGAAACTTGTAATTGATGCTCCCCCTCGATCCCCCATAGAGCTTGACCTAAGCTATCCACATCTTGATTGCAATCAACAAGATAGCTATCATAGTCCAATACCTAGTTACTTGAGAAACAATATTTTGGTTTAAGTAAATCACGAGTTGGTGTAACAACAATCCTTGACCTGACCATGGCTTTAATTGATGAGGATAATTTGAACAATTTATTGCATTTAATTTGGAAGCTTCGGGTATATATCTTTATCTCTATTATATTGAACTTATATTTTGTTTTCAAGGCATTACATTTTCTGAACTTCCCTTATCTAAATAGTATGTTAGCATAACCACTTTCAAAATGCCCACAATAATCACCTAACAATATGACCAAAATATTGATTTCAATCAACCAGACAACAAAAAAATATACATAAATTACTATCTACATGGGTGTGTTTAATGGTACGTAGCTCCCCTATCCATACAAACAAAAAGAAAAACAAATGATAATGAAAAAAAATAATGACAATGGCAAATTATCTTATATTCTATCGCGCCTTTGCCCTAGTAACAACTTGTATTTGGCAATACCACGACTTAAGAAATCTCTAAGATCTTGATTGCGATCAATCAATAAACTTGAGTATAGATTATATATGGTGAAATGATATGTATGTTTACCATGTTCTGAAATTGTACTTCTTGATTGATGAGATACCATGACAATGACAATTAGAAGGCACAAGAGATGAAAGTGCCTCACATCACCTTGGAATGTCTTTCTACGTAATTAGCATATCATTTTTATTTTTGCCGCCATGGTGTTGTCATAACAACAGTCATTCGAGGTATGACAGTTATCACAGTTATCACTTAGAACTACTTCATTCATGATTTACTTCCATTCTGGCATCTTGATATTCATAATACTATAAACTAAGATTAGGTTTTGTGCGACGTGTTTCCATATATTTGAATGGCTTTCTTACAAAATTGCCTTTTTTGTTCACATCATTTCCATGGCAACAACCATTTAAGGCATGATTGTGATCTTTAATGAATTAACTTACAATCAGAATCAACTGGGCACCTTGATATATGTATACTTAGACACCTATTTTGTATTTTTAATTTGCCATATGAGAAATATATATCATTTACTTATATTTCTGTAATTTTAATATTTTTGGCATCATGGTGTTGTCATTGCAACAGTCGTTTTATGTGTTACCTTATCACATAGAAATTACCAAATTTTTATTTCTGCTATTCTGACATGTAAATATTCATAAAACTATAAAGAAGGATTATGTTTTGTGCTGCGTGAAGATTTTTCTAACAAAAATGTTTTTTTTTTTATATATCGTTTCCATGGCAACAGTTCTTTTTAGGTATGGTCAGGACCTTACATGACATAGATTGTGATCAGAATCAACTGGGCACTTTGGTAAATGTATAATTAGACACTAATTTTGTGTTTTTATGTTACCAATTGAGAAATATATACCACTTTCGAATATTTCTTTTAGTTCAACATTTTGGCACCATGGTGTTGTCATTGCAATAGTGCTCCTCTGCATGCATGTTAATACCCCAGTCTTCACTGATATGAGTCTAATATCTTAATATACACAATTTTAGAAGCGGTTATTTGACTATGACTAGCCATTTAACAAAATGCATTTATCGTAAACAATTCAAATTTTCTGATCGTTTCTATGTCAATAACCATTTTTGCGCATGATCGTGGCCTTAAATGGCTTAGATTCCTATTAGATTCCTATTAGAATCAACTGGGCAACTGGGCAACTTAGATACAAATTTTGTCTTTTTATGTTGCCATTTAAGAATTATATGACAATTTCGAAACTTCCTCAAATTCCCAAATTTCATTGCCATGTTACCATGGTAACGGCCCTGGTGGCCACATCTACCACTCGTGTAATGGCAAACGGGCAGATTCTGACAGCTTTTCATAGCGTTTTCGGAGCAAACGCTTCCGATCGGCCTGGGCTGTGGTGTGCACACTAAGTCCTTCTTGTAGGCCTGTTAACCGAAATATTATTCCAATTCTATGCATAATGACATGTGTTTCACAAATTGTCACTCATGGCACTTCAAAAATTACTCCGGGTTTGCCAGATAAATCAGCAACTATAGTGTAAGTCAACTGCATGCTTGAAATTCGTTCTTACAAGGATGCTAAAAAGATTGTGTGCATGTTGAATACGTTAGGAATCAAGAAAGCACAGCTGTTGCATGTCGAAATACATGAAATACATGAAATACATGCTGTATCTCATCATTGTACACACCGGTAGGCAACGATTCCATATATCAATGCATCTCTGTGTTCATACACACTTTTTAAGATGTGAAATGGTGTCATCCATGAACGACGTGATTGTTCACACTTCTTTTGTTGCCTCTGGTCACTATGGTTACGGCGAAATAATTATGTATCATCCACCAGTAATAACATAATTCGAACTTGGTACGTTTCTACATCGTTAAAGCTGGGATATGGGAAATGGCCCTTCGACGGGGCCAGGGACCATTTTGGGTCTCTTTGCCTTGGGGAAATCCCAGGTGGGAATCCCCCATCGACTCCCGCCCAAAATAACCAATCACTGATCAATACTTCTATGGAAATGCACGTACACGCACCAGGTGCGTGTTGAAACCGCGTCCATTAATACTACTTATTTTTTATTCCATATTTGATATTTACACCGATATTAGAAGGGAAATTATCATATTGCTTTTCATTTTATGTTGTAATAAAAAAGATCTTTCTCTTCTCGTATATCACTCTTCTCATATTACCGCTTTTGGGTATGTTTTTTTTTTCATTGAGTTGCATTGAGCTTGTACACAATATCATCATATAATTTTCAGTTTGTTCAGTTCAGCGATCATTATTAAAAATAAGTAGGTTATATGATTTTGTTTTAGGACCATACCAAGGCAAATCGCCTCATCGTCATGCATGCTCACATCGTTTTGCCTCACCGATATATTTTCCGTCCATGCAGATGTTGTGTATGTTAGTCACGTGACAATGAATACCTGCTCAACCACAATGCGTAGTCGACATCCCAAGTTACCCATATAGCTACCTAAACAACGACACATATGCATACGACTACCCAAACAACTACACATATGTATACCCAAACAACTACTGTACACATTATACAATACCCATATACAATGCACTAGTCATTCTGTACACTTGGCAGAGTGTTCTTTCCCTTGTTGTTTTTGTAGTACATGTGTAAGGAAAATCCCGGCAAATTTAAGAAATTATGATTAAATGCACAAAGTCAGGTAAAGTCAAACAGCGAAGTATGTCAAGGAATCCTACAAGACTGATAACTGGGTCAATAGTCGAAAGGCACTCGACACTGTCACTTGTATTGTTAGGTCGTGTCTTTCGCCCCCCCCCCCCCCCTTCTTTAAGAAAGGCGTCTTATCTAAACTGCCCCGACTTCCTCTGCCAAACCAACCCGAAGTACTAACTCCTTAATTACTACATCAAATGACAATGTCTGCATATTATGCACCCCCCCCCCTTGTCACGATAATATTAATACATTATAATATGTACACCATATAATTGCGAATACCATTTGAGTTGCTTATGATGACATTGGAGTATAACAGCTATCTAATACAAACATACAAGCAGAGGCATATTATATGAGACATTTTGATACGATGACATCTTTCAATTAATGGCATTATACTAATTTTGATACAATAACATCTTCCAATTAATGCCAGTATACTCCCTTTGATACGATGATATCTTCCAATTAATGCCAGTACGCAACCACATACGCTGTTGATATACCGAATAATGTTTGTTTTGAGATTATTTTATACCACAGCATGAATACACTACAGCCTCTATTGACAAAGCACCAGCGGTATACCGCTTGCTTTTGAACGCTCTTTTCCCGTTTACGGTTCCTCTTTTTGTTTGCTCCTCCTCCTCCTCCTCCTCCTTCTTCTTCTTCTTCTTCTTTTTCTTCTTCTTCTTCTTCTTCTCCTTCTTCTTCTTCTCCTTTTTCTTCTTCTTCTTCTTCTTCTTCTTCTTCTTCTTCTTCTTCTTCTTCTTCTTCTTCTTCTTCTTCTTCTTCTTCTTCTCCTTCTTCTTACCATGGGTTGTTACCCTTTTAATCTTCAAAAGATTTAAGCCTACACACAAAAAATGCGCGTTCCGCTCATTCCACGCGGCGGTTAATCCTTTTAAATCCATCGCTCAGGATTAGCGATGAAGGATTAGCGATGAAGTCCAACATTTGAAAACAGCCATTCTGCATTCATTAACTGAACGTGACGATTTTTTTTTATTTGTATATTATTATTGCTATCACTGTAATCCACCTCAAGGCCGGAGATTTTATACAAAGACAAGACCTGTAACGATCGTAAGTCACACAAACAAGTATCAAGATAATGTACAGTCTAGGCATTGTAAGTGAGTGGACGGGAAAGTCCACCCTGAAATTAAATGATATTCAATAAAAGCAAAAACGTGAAAGAAAATTAATAGTAGTGAATTAATCAAATGATAAGAAAGCAGTGACTTGTCAAGTTAGGTTTAAATTTTGTGACGTCTCGTGTGAGATGCATTCCTTATTATGTTGTTTACTATTTTTTGTGATAATTTTGATTTTCTCAAAAGCGTTACATGCGTCCTGTGCATTTCAAGATTCAAGATAAAATTTATTTCCAATATGAAAATTGCGATACATGTACATAATGGGTACATAAAGGTAACATTGTAGATAAGCAATACATTTGAAGTTCAGATTCACATCGTGTAATACAATGAAGTACACGACCAGTAATTCATAGTTTATAGATTAGAATGCATTTTTATGTATTATTATTTAGACACTATCATGTTGTTACACACATACCTCTATGTAAACGATTTATTCCTTCATCAAAAACTAGAAAAGAGGGAATTTATGGAAGCACATTTCACTAAAACGAACTTAAATTCAGAGTGGACTTTCCTATGAAGTGGCACTTACTCTACCACTTTCTTAGGGGCTAAACAAACCATTTAATACTTTTGAAGATAAAACATAATTTACAAATTTGCAAGCTAACGTTTAAAAATTATAACAACTATTGTTATGACTGTTTTCCTGTTCTTGACGAGTAATTCCTTCTTGCACAATGTCCATGCACACCTGTAGTATCGAGTGCGACGTCCACGACAATCCTCTCGCTAATCGTCATCTGGCCGACGGTCGAGACGACGTTGTTCCGTTGACGACTTCCTACTTGAAGAATTCCTCGCTTTCGTTCCATTTCCGTCACCATCTTTTTTGCGACTTTTAGCTTCCACAATCATGGTACTGGTGAATCCCATCTGCAGACTGTAGACTCTCCATGGACCGCAATAACACTATATGTGCATTTTGTGAAACATGAAACGGTGACATAGGGTTAAAATAACGAATGAAACACAAAATCGTTTACAGTGTGCATGATCAGCTTGGGCCAGCTTACTTCCGAGTGCAAATGGGACTTAGAGTTAACTTGGGATTAACTTAGATTTAATCTTCCATTTCCGCAAAGTGGTCACTTCATCTTCCCGTCATGTCTATGCGGATCACTTTATCTGGTCATGGATCTGACGTGAATCATTTCGATTGTGCCTCCATATTCTAGATTTTCTTTTTAGACAACCTGATAGTATGATTTTACAGATATGAATGTAGTGGGAAATACTATTTTCCTAAAAGACATTTGTTTGGTATTTTTATTATTTTGTATAATGTTGTATTCATTTCCGTATGAACATAGTAATTATTACGTACAACATTTATATTATATTTACAAGAAATATTGATACCACTGTTTCCCAGTGGTTCAGACAGACAGACAGACAGACAGACAGACAGACAGAACGGCAGAAAGAAGTGTAAGAGTCTGCACTGTGGTGGTGATGTAGAATGTCTGATTTATGTGGGTAGCGTGGTCTCTCAGTGAGACTCTTAACTATGAAGAAGATGACGACGATGAATATGAAGACACAGACGATGAATATAAAAGTTCAGATCCTTTATTGACGAATCCAAAATAAGCAGTGATATATAAATATATCAAGTAGGATATAGTATATGAGATCATAGTAGTAGAAGTAGTACAGTTGAATGTACGCTGAAGATTGCAATACTGAATATACGAAGATGTGGTACAAAAAAACTATGTTACGAGGAATGACTTAGCACTTTAAACCTACAAGAGGCGGCTAAAGAGAGATACGTATATACCTGTTGGTGGTATAGAAGTCAATTTGCTTTTCTGGAACAGAGTGTCCAACATATATCCGGGAGGAATATGTTTATCTATGTGGGAGGTTTCTCGAGCAAGACTCAACATCCTTATGAATTGGAGTGCAATTACAGTGCAAATCCCATACTGCAGCACTCCACACACTTATGAATGGGAGTAT
>OZ022581.1:15755847-16085847 GCA_963669155.1 Arbacia lixula | reverse complement strand
CACCAGCGTCAGATGACCCCATTTTTTATGGTGTCGCTGAAGAGACACACAGATGGAAAAAGATGCATCATGCTAACGCTATTGTTTGTAGATATCCGATGACTAGAAGACACCATAATAATTTTTTTATTTATCTCCTACATTCATTTTTGTATTGTATCCTCAAATGTTCGGATGAATTTTACGCTGACCGTACCTGGTCATCTGACGCGAGATGAAGCAAAATCGCAGCGTAGCGAACTCGAAATTCGCGTGCGCGTGCGTGCTTTTTGAGGGCCATAGTGTAGGATTGTTAGTACATATGTATACCCCATAGCTAGCTGCAGCTAGCTGCACGTACGTCTAGCTCAGTGAGTGTTATTATGTACCATAGTACCACGTTAAGCTCTGGGCTACTCCAGCTATGACCGCTTGGAATACAGTTGACTCTGAAAGTGATCTGCGAGGTTGGTTAGCAGATTTTGACGAGACTTCCTATGTTCTGTAACATCTGTTGTCATTTTACGAGTCTGCTAAGTCATTATTGCACTTTATTGTTGCCATGTTGGCTGTCGGAAGACGCCTCACTTTTGCAGGAGCAAGTGCAACAACAGCACTCAGCACTGCACGTACGTATAGCTGAAACTAGTGACATCAAGCATGTCAGGTAAGTAATCTGTTAGTATTACTATTAATTAGTAACGTGGGGCCTGTTTCTGCATTAGAATGCCAGCGGCATCTGATATGGAACTCACGTTAGCGCCAATAATGCTAAACTGATTCTCGAAGAGAATGCTAAGTCGGATATCAGTGACAGTGACATCTCGTATATAGATTACTGGATCAGAATTTTCAGACAAATTGATAGCCTTTCTCTCTAAACTCTGCAATAATTAATAAAATATCAGGTTGAAATGATTGTGATTTTTTTAAATACGGGGCGAAGTATTGTTTAAAAATGTGATTAATCTATGGCTTGATGTATAACGTATCATTTTCATGAAGATTAGTGTGCCATAACTGCCATCATCTCATTTTCTTCTGTTAAATCAATTCATTGATTTTCTTTAATGCTTTTCATTTTGGTCATATTTGTGTTGAAAGATACCATGTAAATGATAGTCTTGCAAAAAATGCCATTCTTAAAATAAATGTCTGAATATTGAAGAAAGGGGTTATCACATGTGTTGATATTCACAACTGAAGCAAAAATCTTAATCACACATAGTCTAGACTCCATCATTCAAAAATAAATAAGCGAACACGAGTGAATTTTCAACATTAAACAGTGTTAAAAATGTTGGATTGCCTAGACTAGCCCTCTGATCTACGGAATGCTCTAATCATAGTCAACATTTTGAAATATTTGTTATCCTTTTCATGAATCTCGCCTTCAATGGAGTGATATTAAACAAGCAAACCTCTTTCCCCACCACAGCTGATTTTATGTTTAGCGAATTTTGACAAAATGCAGCAGAAATGTTATCATAGAACGTCCGATCGAGAACAATAGATACGACAGGGTCCGAGCAGTTCCAGCATTTAGAGCTGAGGGTACAGTTCGAGAATCACCTCAGTGCTACATGTAACTATCGGAGTTAGAGCTAAGGTTAGAGTTGTCATCGTGTCGAGAAACGCCCATGGTTGTAACTTTATGACTCTGTCTAATCATAACATACTGAATGGGAACTTCTACTTTTGGCTTTCTCTCTATTCAAATAGTTCTATTTTGTCAAAATCATGACAAAATAATGATAAAGTAGCAACCTTATTCAGTTGTTGAGAGTTCTATCGATCATTTTAATACATGTACCAGAGACTGTACCAGACTGTGTAATCATAACATACTGAATGGAACCCTCCAATTTTCTGCACTCTCCTTTTTAATGAGTCCTACTTTGTCAAAATCATGACAAAAATAATAACGCAGTACTTCCCATAATCAAATTGACTTGATATTCTATCAGTGTAACATATGACAGGCATCAGTCCGGTACCATGAGCGTTAATCCAGTACCAGACTGTTTAACAACATACTGAATGGAGGCTTCTACGTTTCGCTTTCTCTCTGTTCAAATAAGTCAAATTTTGTGAAAATCAAGACAAAAGAATGATTGATATAGTAGCAGAGTTGATTTCGTATCCTATCAGTTTAACACATGATGAGAGCCAATCCGGTGCCACGAGCTTTAATCCAGGATCATACTTTTAATCATAACACACTGATTTGAAACTTCTAATTTTCGCCTTATCTCCTTTGTCGAGATAACCCTTATCGAGTTGATTTTGTATTCTTTCATATCATGAGCGTCATTTCAGTGCCAGACTGTTTGATATAATCATAACATACTGAACAGAAACTTCAAATTTTTGCTTTCTCTCCTTTCCAATGAGTCTAATTTCTCAAATTTATGACAAAATAAATTTTAAGTAGCACCCTTATCAGGTTGATTATGTATTCTTTCATTTTAACATATCATGAGCGTTAATCCAGTACCAAACTGTTTTATATATTCATAACATACTGAACAGAAACTTCAAATTTTTGCTTTCTCTCCTTTCCAATGAGTCTAATTTCTCAAATTTATGACAAAATAAAGATAAAGTAGCACCCTTATCAGGTTGATTATGTATGCTTTCATTTTAACATATCATGAGCGTTAATCCAGTACCAAACTATTTAATTACATCATACTGAATGGAAACTTCTATTGTCCATTGATTGTAACTCCTGTGGGATGACAGCCAATGAAGTCATAGGATTGTAGCTGTTGCCATGGTTCCCTTGACCAGTGATTGTAACTACTCTGGGATGACAGCCAATGGACTCAAACGATTGTAGCTGTCACCATGGCACATGAACATAGGGAACTCCATAGAAACCACTTGGTTATTGTAGCAGCAGGTTAAACACCCCGTTCTTCTGGCCCCTCACTGCTAAACTCTTTATTTAACAAATGAACACGAACTAACAAGAACCAATTAGCCTCTTTTTTGTACGATTTAATAGTAAAGTACATGATCATATGGCTTTTCTCATCAAAATATAAATGTACTAAAAGGAAATAAGTCTGCAGTTTTTACTATTTCACAGTTAACCTCTTAAATTGTTGCGGAATTACTGCAATACATGTTGTGATTATCAACCTGACAAGGGTATTTTGATTTTGCTTTGGCAATAATATGTATTGTGCCTTCCTTGCCACGCAGGTCACACCCCGTATCAAGGCAGAGCTGATGTCTAGCGCCCCTGCCTGCTACGCCCTGGCCATCAGCCCAGACTCAAAGGTCTGCTTCTCTTGCTGCAGCGACAGAAACATCGCTGTCTGGGACCTGCACAACCAGACCCTGGTCAGGTGAGTCAGTCAGGCGAGGTCATGTGATACGTGTACTGTGACTGTTGCCGAGGCGTTTTAAATGAAGACAGACGTCTCGACAGGAATTTGCTGTTCGGTTGGTCTTTTATTTCATGTAGAAATTCAGTGAAAACTGAAATAAACAGAGATTAACAAAGGAAACATAATAAGTACATGTACAAAAATATTAAGCCAACATCAATACATCTTGTCGATCACAATACATGATTAAGGTAACTTAAACACCACAACATTTCAACATATATATCAAACTTAGACACTACAGAGTTGAACATCTCAGATAGAGAAAAGCAGTATGTATCACTGACACCCTTTTTACTGCATTCTACACTGTGTGCACTATACATTGTGTACATTATACATGGTGTACATTAAACATGCATACAGCTAATAGTGTACATTCACTTTCACAAACAAACCTATCAGAATTAACTTTATCCTCCAATATAATTCCAACATAAAATAATCAATAGTTTTACTAACCTCTTTGCCTCCTTATGTTAGAAAATGCTTCATCTTGGGCCTTTGATGTAATAGATGGAAGCAAATTCTGTCCTCAACAACAGTTCATGACTTGCTGCCATGTCAGTCATATCTTGTGCAAGTACTGTCCACAAGAGGGCGCTATTTACTCAAAACCAAAATAACAGCAATAATAATGAAAGTTTTGAAACTGTGATTCATCTTTCACTACATGTACCTTGTCCTGGTCAGGTAATGCCTTGCTCTGGTCAGGTGATACCATATCTAAATCAGGTGAAAGCTTTGCCAAGATCAGGTAACACCTTGCCCACATCAGATGATGCCTTGTCCAGGTCAGGTGATACCTTTCCCAGATCAGGTGATACCTTGTCCAGGTCAGATCAATACATGGTGCTCATAAACACAGTTTGAGTTTGTGGAGAGTCCTTGAATATTCATTTCATAAAATTCTTGAGATTTGCTCTTTTGATGCCCCTCCTCCCCCTTTTTCTGTGTTTTACTTGTTTTTCTTGTTCTTGTTATCATTCCCCCTTCATTTCGTTGTTGTCATTTTTCTTTCTCATGTTCTTCCTCTCCTTGCCTTTTGTTTTTGCCATCTTTCTCTTGATTTTTTTTTAATTTTTTTTTTTGCTCCAGATTCCTTTCCTTTCCCTCTCATATATATCTGATATGTATACTTTGTTGCCATTACTTTGATGTTGATGTTAATAGAATCTCAAACATCTCCCTGGTGTTCCTCCATTGTGCAGGAAATTCCAAGGGCACGCTGATGGAGCAAGCTGTATCGACATCTCCCCGGACGGCTCGAAGCTCTGGACTGGAGGTCTGGACAACACAGTCAGATCTTGGGACCTCAGAGAGGTACAGGAACAACTTGAGGGGAACATGTGTGATGCCAACTTTGATCCAGTTTATATGCCATGTGCAGTGCAGCGCAATTAAAGTTTTCAAAAATGCATAGCTCATGCTCTCTCTGTATCTATGTGGTTCTCTCTCCTGTTCCCTCTCTGTTTCTCTTTTGCTTTATTTCACTCTGTGTCTCTCTCTCTACTTTTCTGTTTCTGTATCTATCTCTCTCTGTCTCTTTCTCTCTCTCTGTCCGGTGATAGCTTTATTTATAGAAAATCTCTTCTCTTATGGTGCATTTTAAATATAATACAGAGAGCTTAAAGAATGATGGATCCCATGTCAATCCTCTCTGCTCTTCTCACTATCCTCACAGGGAAGGCAGCTTCAGCAGCATGACTTCACCTCTCAGATCTTCTTCTTGGGTTACTGTCCCTTTGGAGAGTGGCTAGCTGTAGGGTAAGTTAACCCTTGCAGGGAAGGGATAAGAAAGTTATCATTTTTTAAATTTCTGATTTTGTGATGTCATTTGCGAGGTGCTCTCCCAGATGTGTGCCGTATTGTTTCATAATTTTTTTGTCTTTTGTTTTTAATGAAGGAATCATTGTTTTTCATAGAGGTATGTCTGTTTAATGTGTTTCAAATGATGTATCAACTGCACATGTAAAATGTATAAATAAATCTCGTTTTCAGCCTTCCTTTAAGTTTGTCATGGAATAATATGCGGACAAAAATCTGTTTCCATTTAGTAGCTATTTGATAGCCATTTTTAGGGAATTTTGATAGCTGTAGTTGAGGCATCTAAGAATAATTAGTGCACAATATGTGTTGCATGTTTTTCAGTTGATAATTGTAATGCAATGTTTGTTCTAAATATATTCCTTTTCTATATTTAGAATGCACTAGCTGTTACCCACGGTTTTGTATTAACCCGGCCATCATCGGACAACATGTCAGCAAAATGCGAAAATTTTTCCACTGCGAATTATTTGCTAACTCTTCGGAAGTGCCATCCCCCATAAAGGTATTTGACATGCCACGTTGTCCATCGAGGAAAGACACATGGGTGAGATGCGAGGTGTGCGGCAGATGGATGCATCTCCGGTGTGCACACCTAGGTTGCGTTCGTGCGACCATCACCATAATCACGTTTTGAATCATGATTGAAAACGTTATTCAAAATGCAAACATGAATCACGATAATGACAGAATCAGCATTCAGACGACTTCTCTCCAATAACGTTTCTACTCGGATTCGGGCCGATCCAGTGTGCATCCCAGTGCGCGGTTTGACCCAGGAAGTATAGGTCAGCTTTTACGTGCGCGTTTTCTGACTTCCACGTGGGCTTCTTGACTAGCACCGGAAATAGGCCGACACAATGATGTCGCGGTTGCGTTCAAGCACAAACGCAATCGTGATTCTGCAGAAACGAATTTTGAAGCACAATTCTAATCATGATTCTAGGGCAAAAAAGTGTCGCATGAACGCAACCCCAGATTGCCATCCCTCCACAGACGAAGAGTATATTTGCCAAGTCTGTTGCTGCCAGTACAACTAGGTGAAGATTTGTTTAAGGTTCTTTATGCCTTTCCTGAAGCAGTTGGGTTGTGTCAAGTATAAAAAATGTCATTGCTGATATGGTTGCATATCTTCTTATCAATTCCATACTTTAAATTCAGACCTAATTTGTAGCCTATTTCCGTGTTTGAATGGCAAAGGTAAGGCATCTACTGTGGGAATTGAGAAGGTTGTATTGAGACTTTTAACATATCAAGCATGAAGGTAAATCATGTCATTTATGGAAGATCTAATGCTCACGTGGTGCTCATTCTGATGAAATGTTAATATGGGGAAAATAATAGCTGAGGGGCAGTATAATACATGACTTTGACAGAATTAAAGGTTTCCATACAGTACCTGGATTAATGCTTGTGGTACTGGATTGACGTTCATCATGTGTAAAAAATTATAGAATACAAAACCAACTCCATAAGGGTGCTACTTTATCATTTTTATGCCTCCGCCACGAAGTGGCGGGAGGCATTATGTCTCGGGTTGTCTGTCCGTCCGTCCGTCCGTCCGTCCGTAAGTCCGTCCTGAATCCGTTTAGGCAATATCTTGAGAACCATTAAGCAGATTTGCTTCAAACTTAGTACATATATGTATTGCATGAAACCAATGAATTGTGTAAAATTGGGGTCAAATCTGATTGAGGTCAAAGGTCAAAGGTCAATGAAATTTGTGAAAATTTGCCAAAAATTGACCTTTTTCACAATAAATCCAAATCCAAGGATGCAATTCTCATTAATCATGGTACAAAGGTAGATCACTACTTAGGAATAGACTGGTGACATTTTTGGTAAAATTCCTGAAAGTTCAGAGGTCAAAGGTCAATGAACTTTGCCAAAATTGGCTAGAAATTGCCCCAAACTTAAAATTTTTCACAATAAATCCAAATCCAATGGTGCAATTCCAACCAAACATAGTGAAACGATGGATCACTGGTAGACTGGTGACATTGTTGGTGAAATTGCTGGAAGGTCAGAGGTCGATAACCTTTGCAAAAATTGATATTTTTCACAATAAATCCAAATCCAATTCCAATGGCGCAATCCTAACCAAACATGTTGTCTCACTTCATGGAGGTAGACTGGTGAAAGTTTGGGTAAAACTCCTGAGAGTTCAAAGGTCAAAGGTAATTGAACTTTGCCAAAAATTAGCTAAAAATTGCCCCCAAAGTGATAATTTTCAAAATGTATCCAAATCCAATGGAGCAATACCAACCAAACATGGTGCAAAGATGGATCACTGCTAGACTGATAACATTTTTGGTGAAATTTCTCAAAGGTCAGGGATCAAAGGTCAATGAACTTTGCCAAAATTGCCTAAAGATTGCCCCCAAATATTTTCACATTGAATCCAATACTAATGATTCAATTCAAACTAAACATAGTACAGAGATGTATCACTTCATGGAGGTAGACTGGTGATGTTTAGGTAAAATTCCTGTAAAGTCAAAGGTCACTGAACATCGCCCCAAATTGGCTAATTTTAAACAAATTTTGCACAAGGATAGATTTAGACAGACTGGTTAGATTAGATTGGAAGTCAAAGAAGTAAGAGGTCAAAAGTCAATGAACATTGCCAAACTTGGCTTAACTTGAAGAAATAGAATGTGATATTTTCACTTCACATGGGAGCAATGGTACATTGCCCATCAAACATCCACATTTTCTGATAATAGCAAAGAAGCGGAGGCATATTTATCGACTGTGTGGCAGTCGAATTGCTCTAGTTTTATCTTGCTTTTTACAAAATTTGACTCTATTGAAATGAGAGAATGCAAAGAGTAGATGTTTTCATTCAGTATTTTATGATTAAACAGTCTGGTACATGTACTTGATTGATGCTCATGGTACCGGAATAGTGCTCGTGATATGATAAAATGAAAGAATACAAAATCAGCTCGATATAGATATAGGTTAAAGCAAGTTTGTGGGCAACATGGGAGTGTTGAATTTAAGATGAAAAAAAAATTGAGTTTGATATAGCAAAAAACTTAAATTGAGGGGAAATTAATTCCAATAGAAAGTGATACAATTTAAAATTAATACAGAAACTCCACACAAAGTGTTCAAAGAGATTTTTCCAGATATAGAGAGTAATAATGGTTACCATTGATTGTATTTTGAGGGGAAATAAAGGAAAAATAAATAGAATTCGGATTAAGCCTTGTTGTATCATGTGTATGTATGTAGGCCTATTGCATATGATTGTAATGTGTAATAAAGGATTATTATATTTATATTTTCATCATAAATTGACTGGTTTCAAGGGAAAGTAAGGCAGACCTTCTAGCTTTTATTTCAATTTTAGTTGTTATTCATTATTGGAAATAATAGTGCCATTCTCATTGTGCTTAAAAAATTGCGATGTTAGAAAAATCGCGAAGTTAGGGGACAATAGGGACAATTGGTACGGTTGATAGGCAACTTTCACCCTAACTTCGCGATTTTTCTAATATCACGATGAGAATGGCACTACTTTTTCTATTCTTATTTTTTGAGCAAAATCATCCCTAATTTTTCGGTCAGAAATTGTGGGAGATCTGGGAAGAAGAAATAAATCTTACGATGTTACATACATGCATTGCTTGGTTGGAATGTTTCATAAACTTGATAAGGGTGTTGTTATCAACATTATAAAAAGTAACTATATTCTTGTCTTATTCATTAAGACTCTGGTGCAAAATTCATGCCTGTCATATAATGGGATCTACGATCGTCTTAATCAAATACAGATTCATTGTTTCATGTACTGTTACTGGTATTGGTTCTTGTGTTACCATTATCACCAGCTGAATAAGCATGTGTTCATTAAATTACTGTGGATCATGTAGACCTCACCACACAAAAAAAAAAAGTGAATTGTCGTTTGTGTGTCTCACAAGTTTTCTGAGAGATGTGACTTCTCCCTGCTCTTTTTCAAAGTTGCTTTACAAGAATCAATTTTTTTTCTATTTTCTTGTCATGTATAAAAACAACAAAGGAATACATTATACATAACAATACAGAAGAAATATCAGTACAATACTTTTCACAATAGAATGCCCAGGACGACGTAGTAATGAACATGCAGGGCAAATATAACACAAAAAGTGCAAATAATCAAAGTTCATAAAATCATATCAATTAAAATTGTATTAGAGTGAGAAGATGAATGAATTAAGATTTCAACAATAACAAGAAATAGTTAAAAAAAAATGTCAGTTTCATTCAATTCATTGTAACATTTTTTTTAATGATACAACAAACTGGCTGACTTAATAAATGTAGTGGAAATTCATATCGATATTGACTTGTAAAAGGGACGTAATGTAATTATGCATGTACATCGTGTGTTAGATAGTTATGTAGTGTGTGAGCGTATGTCAATTCTGTATGTAATGTGTATGTGTGTGTGTGTGTGTGTGTGTGTGTGTGTGTATAAGCAAGTGCAAAATTGTGTGCGTACAGTGTTTACACTGTATTATAATAATACGATTCCGACTAAGTAGGTATGACTTCACGTGATAAAGCGTAGTTTTGCCCATGTGATCACCTGCGAAGAAGAAAAGTTCGTTACACTCTAGGGGTTACATGTGGTTAGTACTTTTTGTCTCGCCTGAACGAAGTTCGGTAGAGACCTAGTGATCACTTTTCCTGTTAGTCTGTTGGTCTGTTAGTCTGTTGGTATGTTGGTCTGTTACAAAAATGTTAGTTTTATTTCTGCATCAATTGTGATAAAACTTGGTAAAATGATCCTTGGGTAATACCACATGTGTCGTCATGAGGTTGATGGGGGTGAAAGGTCATCTAGGGGTCAAAAGGTCAAATGACATGAGGCCATGTGCCTCATTTTTCTCAAAGCTTTCGTTTGACTTGCTCTCTTCTCTTTTTCTGCATCAATTGTGATCACACTCGGTACAAATGATCTTTAGGTAATACCATATGTGTCTCTTCATGAGGCTGATGTGGTCAAAGGTCATCTACGGGTCAAAAGTTTTGAAAAATATTTGAAAAAAAAACTTAGCACTGTTTATCAATTGCGAAATCAGGCGAGACTCGTGGTTCGCGAACCACCTTGCTTGTTTCGCTGATCTCTTCACTCTTCACTCCTCACAGTCCTAACGCGTGATCAATATTTTCAGTACGTGGGAAATAAAAGTTCGTTACACTCGGACTATCAATTGACTAACAGTAGACTAACAGGAGCTCGGCGCCGCGGTACGTGGTAACAAATTTGTGGTCATTGTTAGTTACGTCTACGGCTTGGGTATTGGTAGAGAATATCATATTTGGTACAGATAGTTTGAGATGTGGAATATAAAGCAAATAATAAATTTTGGTTTCAGGCAATGAGACGACCTATCACTTCCTCGGTCATCTGAATGTATACGCTATCATTCCTCAGCTTCACTTTGGAAGGAAAGCTACATTTATTTATTTATTCATTCATTCATTAATTCCTGCATAGTTCTCCAATAACAAACCATGTGATACGACCAATGACATATAAAATATACATGTGACAAATAGCAATCTATTTAAGATACATACAAAGTATTAAGACATACATATACTTGTACACAGTGGAACATACAGAGGTCTGACAATATAAGCTTGTAGCTTTAAGGGTTGCTTGTTTTCATATATAACCCTTACCTACACTATACAGAAATGTTACAACGAAAATACAAGCGAAAATCGGAAGAGATGGGGGGGGGGGGGGGCAGAAAGGAGGAGGGGTTGTCCAATTAACCACATTAATAGGGAGTTGTCACATTCATATCAAAATATACATGCCAATGATATGAATAATACAAGAAACAGATACAAAACAAAACAAAAATGTGAGGTAGGTGTCGATTAATAAACTAAAAAATTAAGAACATTAACTAGTCATAGAATCTATGGTCCACATAATGTAAGATAATCTGACATCAAGTTAACAAAACTCAGACTTACTCAGACTTCATCCTCTACAGAAAAGAATCCTCCGTTATATGTGCCAATTCTCATTACCTTGAACCTTCTTTACCCAACCGTTTTCATATCCTTCATGTTTGTTATATAAATATGATGCAAATTGGCTGTTTAATGCGCAGATTCTTTTCAAACTCGCTACCTTCTTATATCGTGCACATGCTTTCATTGAATGCAGAAATTCATCAACACAATACCCGTCAGTCTGTTAAATTCCACATGAGGGAAGTAATAAAAATGCTCCAGTAACATGGAATTCATTATCAGCCCACATTCAGAATGCTCAGTTCATCAATTCCTTTAAAATTCAACTTAAAGCATTCCTCCTCTCTAATCATTATTGACCTGGCGAAACATAGAATAAAGTAATTTAACAGCTTTATCTCTCCAGTGTAATTATTTTGTTTTCTCTTCAGATTCTTATCAAGCCACTGAGGCTTTTACGGGTAAACCTTTTTTTCATTATCTATACTTACATATGAATTCTCTATAGATACTCATGTTGCGCCGATTTTATTAACCGTCACTATTGCCGATTAGTCGCTATTCATTCAAATTTTCCTATGTTAATTCATATGTCGATGTAATACATGTTTGAGTGTTTTGTGTATATATATATATATATATATATATATATATATATATATATATATTTGTATATATATATATGTATATATAGCCTATATAAATATATATATGTATATATATATATGTTCTTTTTGTTGATGAATGTATTGTTATTTCATATGTGCACTGTACTGTACTGTCGTTAATGTTATTGATTCCAGATCCTGATGAAGGGCAGGTGCCCGAAAGCTTGGTCCCTTAACCAGATAACTAGTGGTAAACAATGTCTTGCAACGGCCCTCTTCGACCCCCCTCTTCTGATCACATATATATATATATATATATATACATAAGTAAATATAGGTAGAACTTACTACATAACGTTGACCACAAGACTTTCTATCTTTAAAGTGGATATAACTTGTTTTAGTACATTGAGAGAAAGTACGTTGATTCTAAACCAAAGAGTTAATTCGGGAGCTCCTTATTAATCTTGGTCTCAAGAGTGTGGATATTGCGATGAGATAAGAAAGCACTTGTATCAACAGCAAATAATATATAATTCAAGGTGGGAGATACATTACAAATATCAGTGATATGAATGAGCGGACCTAATATGGAATCCTGCGGGACATCGCACTCTAACGCTGATACGTTGGAATTCACAGAATTGAAACGTGTATACTGCCATCTCTTGGATAGATAACTAGTAAACCATTGTAAGGCAATGCCCCGCACTCTAAAGTTCTCTAGTTTACCTAACAGAATTGAGTCGTCAAAAGCCTTGCTGAGGTCCATAAACACACCAATGCCATGCTCACGGGCAGCCAGAGCTCGAGATACATGGTCATAAAATTTCAGAACAGCATGGTCGGTTGAATGAGACTTCCTAAATCCATACTGGTCAGGGTTAAGACATTTATTTTTGTCAAGGAAGTTATACAGCCTATTGTATATAGTTCTCTTAGTATCTTAGAAAGACTTCAGTATTGAGATTGGTCTATAATTAGCAATACTCATGACATTAACTTTCTTATAAACAGGTATAACCCTGGTCAGTTTTAGGGGTGATGGAAATACACCAGTCGATAAAGACACATATATGAACTAAGGCCTTACAATAAAACCAATGATTTGTTTCAACAACGATGTACTCAGATCGTCATGACCACAAAAATGACTGTTTTCCAATGACTTCACTATATATAGTACTTCTATGCAATCAGTTGGCATAAGGAAAAAAGAGAGTTCAGATGGCTCACTAAGATATTGTCCATGATTAGTTCCGTCTGCATCTATTTTGTTTACCTCGATTGGACCGACATTAGTGAAATAAACATTGAAGGCATCAGCAATATCATCTGCGGAAGTGATATCTTTATCCTCATGACACATTTTCTGTGAGGCCTCGATCAGTCTTGCTGCGCTTACACAAAATATCCTTTGCAAAATTTGCGTTTTTTAGTACATGATGCAATTGTGAGGTATGAGGCATGACATTTTATTTTTTATTTTGCTCAATAATCATGAAGAGTAAATCATTGGCTTCAAATGAGCCATGCAGCATCAAGTTTGGGCATCACGTCACAGATCAATATGGGCATGGATTTCGTATTACTTGTGTGAAGTATATGTCACACAAATATCGTAATCTTGTTGATATGTAGGCCATTTTGAAGCCAATGATTTACTCTTTCAATATGGAGCAAGATAAATAAAATGCATGTACCATGCCCAATATCTTAAAATAAGAGTACGGACAAAAAAAGTCATTTTGGGGGGTCACACACATCAGAGAATGGCCAAGAAAATGATGGAGATGCATGTGTTAATCACATTCAGTGATATTTCTAGTTATATCTGGGTTGCACCATTACATTAAAAGAAACTTTCTTCGCTTTTTGTGTTTAGTTTGATTGTTGTAGAAATATCTAAAATCATGTTATACAACATTCATGTATGCTCCAGCAGTCAAAGACAAATGTTTTGATGCATCTTTAGTATTTTATTGCAAAATCATGTTTTAATGGTCGAGGTGGTTTACTTTACGAATGATGTTCTATTGCCAAAAGGAAGCAATATTAATTTGTGAAGTCCCATCATTCTTTTGATGGAACTACTTGATGCTGATACACAGTTTGTCTTTGTCTTTACCGGTAGGGGAGGGGTATTGTGGGGTCAAGGTTCAACATGTTCAAAGTGATTCATGGAGTGAGCATGACATCATTGAATACCTGTATTCAATCAATGGTATAGGACAATCACCTTCTTTTATTTACATGTTTCGGGCTTTATAATACGGTCAGTCCATTGCCCAACATATGGAGCAGCTTACCCGTTTTACGTTGTTTTTTTGGGGGGAAGGGTATGTGCAAGTCATCAATGGCGTTAAAAACATTTGTTATCCATCAGATAAATATTGTAGTTCAAATGCATCATCGAATGAAGGTTTTTTTTTTAAGTGTAGCTCACACCTTGAGGCAGAAGTGTCACTGTCATCATATATGTAATACATGTACATGATAATAAGCTTTAAAATAAATTTGCCACATATCTAATTTAATACTTTGACATTTGCGTTTGTGTTGTTTTTTTGTCACTCTAGATTGTTTTGTCGACTGTATTTCCCCAGTTACAATAAATCTTTGATTGATTTACAACTACCAACCTCGATCATGAACCTTAAGATTATCCACATCCGGTCTTTTGGAACTTCCGGTTTCAAAGAAATCGTGGGAACGGGCCTTTGCACATGCAGGATCAATATTCTCTTCCACAGGGTTTGAAAACCCTGAAGTCAGTGACCATCTTCAAGGGCAACCTAAAGACATACCTGTGGTGCTTTTTACACACAACCATAAATTTTTTAACTTGTAAAGTTGGTACCTGTATTGTATTTTTTCTTCTTTTTTTTCTCTTTAATTTGCTCTGAAGCACCTTGAGCATCAAAGCAGGAGAGTGCCCTATATAAGTTCTGTGTATGTATTATTACTTTTATTAATATTATTATTATCATTACTATCTTTTCATCTGATCCGCAGTCAGTCCTATATTAAATGAACCAGTGTCTGAAAAATAGACTACAAGTATATATAGATGTAGAGTTCTTTATCATTTTAATTAAAAATTGAGTCTGTGGAATTGACTACGTTACGTACAAAAATCTGGGTCATCTGATTCGGGCGGTCTTACATTGAATGAAACAGTGTCTGAAATACTAGAGAAGTATATACATGTAGATTTCTTTATAATTTCAAATTAAAAATGAGTCTGTGGAATAGACTACGTTACGTACAAAAATATGCGTCATCTGATGCGGGCGGTCTCACATTGAATGAAACAGTGTCTGAGAAAATAGACTACAAGTATTTGCATGTAGATTTCTTTATAATTTCAATCTGTCTGTGGGGTAGACATCGTTACGTACAAAATGTCATCTGACGCTGTCGGTCTGACATTAAATGAAGCAGTGTCTGATAAAAGACTACAAGTACATACATGTAGATTTCTTTATAATTTCAATCACAATGAGTCTGCGGAGTAAACTACGTTACGTACAAAAATCTGGTCATCTGACGCTGTCGGTCCTAGAATGAAACAGTGTCTGTAAAAATAGACTACAAATATATGTAGATTTCTGTATAACTTTGATCTTATAGTGAGTCTGCGGAATAGATTATGTTGTGTACAAGAATCTGGTCATCTGACGCTGTCGGTCCTACATTGAATGAAACAGTGTCAGATAAAATAGACTACAAGTATATGTAGATTTCTTTAAAATTTCAGTCTTATGATGGGTCTGCGGAATAGACTACTTTACATACAAAAATCTGGTCATCTGACGCGGTTGGTCCTACATTGAATGAAACAGTGTCTGAAAAAAAAGACTACAAGTGTTTGTAGATTTCTTTATAATTTCAGTCTTATGATGGGTCTGCGAAATAGACTACGTTACGTACAAAAATCTGGTCATCTGACGCGGTCGGTCATCTGACGCGGTGAGGTCTGGACATCTGACGCGGTAACGACAATCTGTACGTGTTCCTAGATTTTAATCAGACTATTTGACGATACCGTAGAAAAATGGGGTCATCTGACGCTGATCGTCACCTGACGCGGTGACACCGGCAGCGAGCGGTTCGGCAGCGAGTCGAGCCCGCAGGACCGGCGGGTGTGTTGAGTGGCCTCCGCTGTACACGACACTGACTCACGTCACGGCTACTGAGCTGTACAGTGAGTCATATATTTGCCAGTTATGGCACCCCTATCATGTTGAATTCTGTATACTTGCAGTTGCACACAGCATGCAGATTTCCTCTTCTTCGCTCTATAACTTCAGGCCACTGTCAAGCGAATTTTTGAGGGTGAATCGAATCGAATTTTTGAGGGTGTGTGCCTGTGTGGTTATGTTCATTGTCGCAACATTAAATAAAAGAACTAAATGGTACAGTAGGCCTACAGGTGGGTACTACGTGCAGCTAAAAATTATCCATAGGTACTTAGCAGAGCTGTATCTTCTGTAACTCTTGCTTGAAGGCTGGCAAGGAGGTACATAAAGTGATGGCGGCCTGGGAAAGAGAGTTCCAAAGTCTAACTGCATCTGGGAAGAAGCTTCTCTGCACCATGCCTGTACGGGCAGCTTATAGCATACATATGCACTCTCTCTTATTTCACTCTTCTCACCCCATGATTTCTTGATAGATGATGATAATGATGGCGACATTTCTTTGTTCCTTCTCCTGCACAGATACATTGCATGTCAGGATCCCGGTGAATCACCTAATAGGCAATGTCCACCCCCACGTTGGAGTCTGCGGTCCCCCTTCCGCTGGACCCGCTGCTTCTTGAGGACCTCCAGGACCAAGCCAGGGACTACGCCTGTGCACACGGCATCGTCATGAGAACGCGGCAGACCCCGGACAGGTCAGAGGTCGTGTGCCATGCCCCCTTCACCCTGCTGCCGTCGCCATTCCCCAGGACGTTCTTTGAGAAGGCACTGAAGCTGCAGGAAGGAGTCAACCTTTTCATGTATCGGGTCAGCCAGGATCGGGAATTCTTGAAGCAGACGTTAGCTCGGTAAGACACCAGGCGGAGAGTCATGCATGCAATTCTCCCTATCGCATATAGCTCTCCGAATCTGAACACGTGTGGTGCTCTAATTTTGTTCCCCTTTAATTCTTGGGATATGAACTTCCGGTCCACAAACATTCTATAGCCGTCGTCTTGCATTTCATTCTTTCATTAGTCCATCCACAATCAATGTTTGTTTGTTTGTTTCTTTATTTTCACCATGCATAATATACAATCTCATTGACAAGAACAGCGTATTACATCAAAATAGAATACATAGTAGGAACAAAGCATAAACATAAATGTTTGAAGCGCAGAGTCCCTAGAATAACATAGTAGGTAATAAATTCGTTTCGTAAAACATGGCTTGAAATAAAACATTCATGATTTCGTTTAATTGACAGAAATAAAAACAAATAAAATAAGAAAAAAAATGTTAATCGTGGCCTTTTATTGTATTATACCTCCTTACCCTGTCATAAAAGGACAGAAACACTTACGTGTACCTCAAAAGCTATTATGATGAATATTTGGAGAGGAGTAATTCTTTCATATTCCTTTTAAATGATATAATAGTGCTACAATTTCGTATATGAGATGGTAATACATTCCAAATGTCAGGTCCTACATATCTAATTAATTTATGTGCTAAAGCAGTTCTTGGTGTAAACAAATGGAAATCAGAAGAATGTCTAGTTGGATAGTTATGAATGTCTCTATTTAAAGTGAAATCGTCACAAAATGATACAGGCAATTCGTTTTTGTTTAAGTGGTACATGAACACTGCAATTTGCATGAAATGAATATCAGTAATTTTCAATGTTTTTAGTCTAGAAAATAACGGATCAGTATGATCAAAGTATCCAGACCCAGTACAGAGCCGTACGGCTCTCTTTTGTAGTCTTAAAATAGTATCAGTATTTGCTTTGCAATTTGCCCACTCTATGTTACAGTAAGAGATGCGAGAATGAATAAAAGTATTGTAAATAATAAGCAAAACACGAAGTGGGACAAATGACCGCAGCTTGTACATTACACCAATATACCGAGACAAACTTCTCATCGATAAGAATTCCTAAGAATTTAGTGTTTTTCTTCTGTTGGATGGAAATGCTATCTATCTTTAATGAAATACTTATTTCTTCTTTCTGAGAACGACTTTTAAAATATATGAAGTTGGTTTTATCCAAATTTAACGACAGTTTATTACATTTAAACCAATTTGATAATTTGGGCAGTTCAGTATTCAACATATGAACAAGAGTTTGTAAGTTTGGATTGGAACAAAAAATATTGGTATCATCCTCAAATGATATATATTGCAATGAGGTGGAGACATTAGAAATATCATTCACATAAATCAAAAAAAGAAGCGGACCTAAAATAGAGCCCTGCGGCACACCACATGTGATTGATGACATAGATGATTTTGCATTATTGAAGGTTGTATATTGACTTCTACAAGAGAGATAACTACGGAACCAATCCAATGGAATCCAATGGTATGCCACGAATCCCATAATGGTAAAGCTTCTTTAGAAGTATACTATGATCAAGGGTATCAAATGCCTTACTTAAATCCATAAAAACTCCGATTAAATGTTCATGATTGGTTAAGGCAGATGATACCCTATCATATAACTTCACAATAGCATATTCAGTTGAATGAAATTTCCTGAATCCATATTGATCATTATTAAGTAACTTATTGGCAATCAAAAATGTATATAACCTATCATAAACGAGTCGTTCTAATATTTTTGAAAAACATGAAAGTATAGAAATGGGCCGATAATTGGTAAATGAGCTAGCATCACCTTTCTTATAGATGGGTATTACTTTTGAAATTTTCATCATTGAGGGAAAACTACCAGAGGATAATGACAAGTTAAAAATATAAACGAGAGGTTTAATTATACTTCCAAATAATATTCTTTAACAAATGTTGAGGTACCGGTAGGCAAAAACATCGCCATGAGTGATAGGTGGTATTTTTTTCAAGTCCTTCGTCCATGCAACAACCCTTCCATTTAGGTCACGAACGGAGCCATCGGCCATCTGCACACATCGGCGCTCACGTTCCGATTGGCATGGTCGCATTCCTCTCTCACAGGGAAAATATTCGCGGCTTTCCTGGTGAGAGTTTTGAGTTCATTCCTTCATTTGCCGGTCGTAGGAACATATCTTTCGCTAAAAAAGTCCTTTAATCGTGACACAGACATTCTTCGAAATTGGTCCTCAGGTCGATCCATTTTTGCTTGTGCATGAAGAGGTATTAATATTACGAGGTTTAAGGGTCGAAATTACAGATTCCATGCGTTATTGCGTGAATTAAATACGTACCAAACTCTTACCAGAAGTATACGTCCCAAGAGCAATCGATCAGATATCGGTATCGCGAGTTGATATCGGCTATATGTGATAGGGAGAATTGTTCTTGTTCTTGAAGCCGACGTTAGCTCAGAAAGAAACCAGTCAGTAGTCTTGCATATCATTAACCATTAATTAAGTTAATTCACGCAAGAAGGATTAACTGCTATAGCTTACCACAATAACAATTACATACCAGTATCGGATCTTGTGTAGGGCTTCCGCACTCCCATGAAGCGGCTGAGCAAGTTGGTATTTAAGAATCACTCCATAGATTTGTTTTTTTTCTTTGCCATGGCAGGGAAAATGCATGCAAGAAATTACATTCATTCATTCATTGATAATTTGAAGCCACAAAGATGTGCACATAGTTTTCAGTGTTGAAATTCTGGAATATTTATGATTTCGTTTTAATTTGAGAAATATTTTCAGTTTAATTACTGAAATGCGGATATCACTCATTTCTTTCCTAGAACGATAGAAGTGGATGACTTCACAGGCAGATTATTCAAGATATATCAACAAGTTCATGATGAAAAATGTACAAAGGTGAGTGATTGTGGTACTGAAAAAAAAGTTTAAAATTACAACTGCCCATGAAACAATTGTGCATCAAACACTGAAACCCTTATTAATATCAGGGTTTTCATACACTTTTTCTAATCAGTGAGCCATGAACTTATTCTTCGATATCACATTGTTAGAAACTATAAAGCTGCCTTTCCTCTCCAAAAGAAATGTTGTTTTTTCCTCTAGAACCATAGAGCGTTCCCAGGAGCAGCTATATTGGAGGACCAAACGATAAAAACCTGTGCATCAGACCATGAACACAATGACTTTTCGCTCTATTGACAAAAGACGGAACAGTTGGGCAAGGTTCATACTTTTGTTGTTCTCGTGTCTTTCAATTTGGAGAGTAAATTTACTTTGGGCTTTACAAGCTTGAAAATGGTGATATAAAAGGGAAAACATTAACATGAAGTCCATAGTTGAAAGTCTATTAGTTTAAAGTCTATTTTGAGTGTGTTGTGTGTGACATATTTTCAGGTAAATTTATCATTCATGGGTATTATCTTGTTTTAGGTTTGTTCACAATGATATTGGTCTGCAAACCATAATTCAAGAGTTGTTGATTATGTTAACTTTACTGAACCACTGAAGTAGAAATAAAGTATTTCAGATCACCAATTACCCAACATCCTTAAATTTGTTCTCTGATTTTGGCTTCTTTATGAATGCAAGGAACCTGGCATAATACTTTACTTTCCTTTTAGTGTATTGCAGTTGTAAAAAATATATCATAGGTGCTTGGAGCAATGTCACCCCCTGAAATGCGCATGTGAGTCCTCTTTAAAAAAAAAAAACTAGTTTTCTATCAACGGGTAAAATGCTTATAAATGCTTCAGTGTGTTTACCATCTTGCATGAAAAGTAATCACAGCAAGTAAATGTCCTTTCCGCTCACCCACCCTCCACCCCTCTCACTGTCATATACCCTTGTTAAATGTCTGATTTGATTACCCCCCCCCCCCCCTCCCTGTAGCCTGTTGAGCTGGGTCTGTTAAGAACAGACTACCTGCTTGACACTGCGAGGGGTGGGCCAGGTGACATGGAGCTTTCTATGGTAGAGATCAACACCATGGCCGCTTCGTTTGGAGGACTTGTCACAAATCTGCCCCTCCTACACAGGTATGGCACCTTCAGTGGAAACATGACACAGGGGGCTCGCAATTTAGCCCCCACAGTATGAAAAAGAGCCCTCGACAGAAGAACCCCCATGAACAATGATTGTAACTCACCCAGAGGCATAGAGCAATTAAAGCTCTATAGTGTGAAAAGGGAACCCTCTTAGATAACAAAAGAAAACCCGTGAACGATTATGTTTTGTCAGAAGGTATTGTGTGAAATATAGTTCACAGTGCTCGTTTAGTGGCATCAGGGTCCTGTTGCATAAAACTTACCATTGATGGTAACTTTGCAACCAATGGCAACTTCTATGGGAATCTTTAATTTGATTGGCCGTCATGCTATGTTACCATGGTAGTTACCATTGCTGACAGAGTTATCATTGATGGTAAGTTTTATGCAACAGGGCCCAGGTGTCAATAGTAACCCCCATATCTCTTGTTTTTTCCTTGGCCACATTATGAAATATAGTTTAGAATTGGAATGTATCCAAGAAAATAAGAGTTGTAGCACAAAGGGCAGACAAATAACTGGTATAATCAAGGAAATGGAGCTGAATAAATGGAGGGATATTCGATATCTTCTACTCCATCAACTCAAATACTTGAAAATGTGAACATTGTTTTTCTTTGTACTATGGCCAGGTTTGTCATCAATCTGTGCAGAGCGCAATACGACCCATCAAGTCCAAGTTTTAATGTTGTTATGATCATTACTACTTCTACTCCATCAACTCAAATACTTGAAAATGTGAACATTGTTTTTCTTTGTACTATGGCCAGGTTTGTCCTCAATCTGTGCGGAGCGCAATACGACCCATCAAGTCTACCGGACAACAGAGGAGTCCACGGCCTGGCTCAAGCTATGGTCAAGGCAGCCCACCTTTATGGTCAACCTAAGTAAGTGTAATCTGAGCTTTGGGTTTTGTTTAACCCCTCTGAACATGAAGGAGCTTCAAATACAACAAAATAAAATACAAACTTGGAAAAGAAAAAATAGGTACCCAAAATACTGTTTTGCCAGTGTAAAAGATCACACACAAATAAAAAATTGCTTATGCGCATGCGCTCTACTTGCAAAAAATCTCTGTTTCACTGGCAGTCAAATAATGCAGTTTCTTCTGTGTTTGTATTTGGTGAGATCAATTGCGGGCACTTTTTGTTAAGCTTGATGTTATGATATTGACATCCTTAATCATTCTCAACCAGTATACCCAGAGAGGATAATTTTTCATGGGGGCTCATGTTTACTTTGTGGTGGCTTAATTGCTGTGAGCTCTGGTATAATTTTTTTCTCTTCCCTGTTCTGTTTGCATTGCAGGCCAGTCATCCTGTTTGTAATCATTCCACAAGAGCTGAACATCTTTGACCAGAGGCAGCTTGAATACGCCATCAGGGAGTGCGACCCCAGGGTGAAGGTCATCAGAAGGACACTCACAGAAGTAGGTCAACAGAGTGAACTCAGGGACGACAGAAGACTCTTTGTGTAAGTAAAGGTGTTTGATATTTCTGAGGTTGGTAATGCATCCATTCATAGGTGGATGTGACCTTTTGTAGCAAATATTCCAGATTAGTTTTTTGTTACAACTGTGTGCTAATTTCTGAATTCTGGCTTACGAAACTTGTATTGATTACAGTCACAATCTTAGCATTAATATAGATATATGTGCACATCCTATATCAGATAGGACAAACCCAAATGATATGTTTTAGTCTATTACAGAAAAAAGTACCCCACGGCTTTTTGTGGGTTTCGAGCTGGGCAGTCACATAAGTATAATAAGGCATGCCCTGATTGACCTTTGTCAAAAAACAAGCAGAGCAGAGTAAACTGTGCAATCGCACATGTAAAGAGAGCCCTTAGTAACTCCTCTAAAAAGAGTCTCATAAATACTTTTTATGCCTCTGCCACAAAGTGGTCGGAGGCATTATTTTAGATTTCATCATTGCTCTTGGTAAACGGTCGAAATGCAGTTGTGCTTGTGGAACAAACAAAAAGCATGAACTGTGAAAATATTTGTTTAAATGGTTAATCTGTGTGGTTTTGTTTGTTCCTTTTTCTACAGAGATAACATGGAAGTTTCTGTTGTGTACTACAGAGCCAGCTATATTCCCAGTCACTACCCAACTGAATTAGTAAGTATTTCTATCTGTTTTTATGCCTCCGCCACGAAGTGGCCGGAGGCATTATGTTTTCGAGTTGTCCGTCCGTCCGTCTGTACGTCCATCCGTCCCGAATCCATTTAGGCAATATCTTGAGAACCGTTAACCAGATTTGCTTCAAACTTGGTACATGTGTGTATTGCATGAAACTAATGAAGTGTGAAAAAATTGGGGTCAAAATCTGATGGAGGTCAAAGGTCAAAGGTCAATGAACTTTGTGAAAAATTGCCCAAAATGACCTTTTTCACATTAAATCCAAATCAAAGAATGCAATTCTCATTAAACATAGTACACAGATAGATCATTACTTGGGAATAGACTGGTGACATTTTTGGTAAAATTCCTGAAAGGTCAGAGGTCAAAGGTCAATGAAATTTGTGAAAAATTACAAAAAAATGTGCCTTTATTACAATAAATCAAAATCCAAGGATGCAATTCTCACTTAGCATGGTACACAGACGGATCACTACTTGGGAATACACTGGTGACATTTTTGGTAAAATTCCTGAAAGGTCATAGGTCAAAGGTCAATGAAATTTGTGAAAATTGGCTAGAAATTGCCCCAAACTTTAAATTTTTATGCCTCCGCCACGAAGTGGCCGGAGGCATTATGTTTTCGGGTTGTCCGTCCGTCCGTCCGTCCGTAAGTCCGTCCATCCGTCCGTCCCGAATCCGTTTAGGCAATATCTTGAGAACCGTTCAGCAGATTTGCTTCAAACTTGGTACATGTATGTATTGCATGAAACTAATGAAGTGTTTGAAATTCGGGTCAAATCTGAGTAAGGTCAAAGGTCAATGAACTTTGTAAAAATTGCCCCAAAATGACCTTTTCCACAATAAATCCAAATCCAAGGATGCAATTCTCATTAAACATTAAACAAAGATGGATCACTACTTGGGGATAGACTTGTGACATTTTTGGTAAAATTCCTGAAAGTTCAGAGGTCAAAGGTCAATGAACTTTCCCAAAATTGGCTAGAAATTGCCCCAAATTTACAAATTTTCACAATAAATCCAAATCCAATGGTGCAATTCCAACCAAACATAGTGAAACGATGGATCACTACTTGGGGGTAGACTGGTGACATTGTTGGTGAAATTGCTGGAAGGTCAGAGGTCAAAGGTCAATGAACTTTGCAAAAATTGACATTTTTCACAATAAACCCAAATCCAAATCCAATAGCGCAATTCTAACCAAACATGATACAGAGATGTATCACTTCATGGAGGTAGACTGGTGAAAGTTAAGGTAAAACTTCTGAGAGTTCAAAGGTCAAAGGTCAATGAACTTTGCCAAAAATTAGCTAAAAATTGCCCCCAAAGTGATCATTTTCAAAATATATCCAAATCCAATGGAGCAATACCAACCAAACATGGTGCAAAGATGGATCACTACTAGACTGATGACATTTTTGGTGAAATTTCTCAAAGGTCAGGGATCAAAGGTCAATGAACTTTGCCCAAATTGGCTAAAAATTGCCCTGAAATAGATATTTTTCACATTGAATCCAATACTAATGATTCAATTCAAACCAAATATAGTACAGAGACGTATCACTTCAAGGAGGTAGACTGGTGAAGTTTGGCTAAAAATTCCTGAAAGGTCAAAGGTCAATGAACTTCACCCAAAATTGGCTAATTTTAAACAAATTTGATACAAGGATGGATTTAGACAGACTGGTTAGATTGGAAGTCAAAGAGGTAAGAGGTCAAAAGTCAATGAACATTGCCAAACTTGGCTAAACTTGAAAAAAACAGAATGTGATATTTTCATTTCACATAGGAGCAATGGTACATTGCCCACCAAACATACACATTTTCTGAGAATAGCAAAGAGGCGGAGGCATATTTATTGACTGCATGGCAGTCAAATTGCTGTAGTTCACAATAAATCTGAATCCAATTCCATTCAACCATTGTATGATGGATCACTGCATGGAGGTAGACTGATGTAATTGTGGGTAAAATTCCTGAAAGGTCAATGGTCAATTAATTTAACCAAAAATTGGCTATAAACTGCCAAAATCTTTATTCCCAAACAACTGAATTGAATATTTGAGTTGAATTGCTCTAGTTTTACTTTACGCTGAAATAACAAGTTAGTCTTGACCTGTAGACTATTCTTCAGTCTTTGTCCCTCTCCACCGCAGAAAGAAGGAAGAAAAGAGGGTGCTTAGCCTAAGTAACCATGGTAACTGCAGTGTACATGAAAGAAGAAAGCCACTCTCCACAGCCTAGAACCTTAGTTAGATTCACTGTGAACACCTGTGTATTTTCTTCTGTCCTTAATAATCACTCCATGGGGTTGAAGTATGTATTCACAAGCACAGTGTAATTTTCATAAGTGTTGCTGACCAAGAGGTGCTTCTGAATTGCTTATATGTTTTAACAGGGAAGGAACAGTAAAGTAACAGTAACAGATAAAAAAAATGTTCAATGATTAGCCATGATATTTTTCATAATTACATAATAATTTAGTCTTTCAATGCTGCGTCTATTTTTAGTGTGTACAAAGAGGATGGAATTTTTCAAAATATTTCTTTAAAGGAATGAGAAAGAATTGTTTGTAATAGATTCAACTGATTCGACCCAATTTCTGTTCTTGGATATTTGACTACCGTACTGACCAGCGTATTAGCCGCAGGGCTTTTTCCTTGAAAATCACGACAAAGTCCGGGGGCGGCTAATACGCGGCATTAGCAAAAATCAGGTCTTTATACAAACACGTATGTATGGGACTATGCATTGTCTGACAACATAAAAAAGATGGCTTTGATAGCCCGATACAATTGACGTAACGGTAATACGATCTCAATCACATCACTAGCATAATTACCGGTACTATGAAAGCACCAGGAGTAGTATTTGTCCAAGACAACTCAAAGATACCGCTGATGAAAAAGCTTAAACTAGAAAACTCTGTTTGATGGAGATCGCCATTGATTCTCTGCTCTCCAGCCACAAGCTGGCGCTAGTACACAAAGATCATAAACACGGTGTTTACGATTTTTGTGTATAGCGCCAGCTTGTGGTGGAGATCAGAGAATCGATTCAAATTGCGCGCTCAAAGTCGGGTGCGTCTAATAGGACAGAAAATATGGTAGTCAATTTAAGCATTGAAGAGAAACTGAAAAATGTTACTGGTAAATTGTGATGCCATTATAAAGAGAAGCTGATGCTGAGAGGTTAACTACACAATATAATATTTTCCATGCATTGCTTGTAATTCTCTGTCATTTTTTAATTTCATATTTCAGAAAAAAATGGCCCTATATGTTGCTATTGTGGTTACTTGTTATGCAATGTTCTACAATACTTTATGATGATTGCAAAAATATAGCACTATTATTACCTGTGTGTGTTGTCAGGAGTGGACAGCCAAGCTGGTGGTGGAGCAGTCCCGAGCGGCTGTGTGTCCGTCCATCTCCTGGCACCTGGCTGGCACCAAGAAGGTCCAGCAGGAGCTGGCCAAGCAAGGAGTCCTGGAGCGCTTCATCCAGGACCAGGAGCTAGCCAGCCTCATCAGGACCACCTTCGCTGGACAGTACTCCCTTGACATGGTAAGCACAATTCTTGATCTGGGCCCCGTTGCATAAAGCTAACCATTAATGGTAACTACCATGGTAACATTGCTCAACAGCCAATCAAATTAAAGGTTTCCATGGAAGTTGACATTGGTAGCAAAGTTGCCATCAATGGTAAGTTTTATGCAACAGGGCCCTGGAGCCTTGCAACTGACCGGCAGATGAAAACAATGCAGAGCGACCGTATGTGCACTTTGAATGCCATGCTGACAGAGTTTGCATCACATTGTAAACAGGAATTTTGCAAATCTCTCTATCATTTTCTTTCATTTGCTGTTTTTTTTTATTCTTTCAGTGTTTATTGTAACCTCACAAAAGTGACATACACACATACATACAGGTACTTGTGTGTAGTAGTAATAAATAGTCCCATGCATAGTGTTGTAGCATCTCAGCAGCCTTCATTTTCATTGCACAAGGAAGTGACTTCATTCCACTCAGACCTATAAGTATAACTCTATAATAAATTTGGGGCCTATTGTGGCATTTTTATGCCTCTGCCACGAAGTGGCCGGAGGCATTATGTTTTCGGGTTGTCCGTCCGTACATACGTCCGTCCCGAATCTGTTTAGGCAATATCTTGAGAACCGTTAACCAGATGTGCTTCAAACTGGGTACACACATGTATTGCATGAAACCAATGAAGTGTGTAAATTAGGGGTCAATTCTGATTGAGGTAAAAGGTCAAAGGTCAATGAACTTTTTGAAAAAATTGACCCAAATTGACCTTTTTCACAATAAAGCCAAATCCAGTGGTGCAATTCCTGCCAAACAAAGTGAAATGAAGGATCACTGAACATTGCCTAACTTGGCCAAACATGGAAAAACAGAATATGATATTTTCATTTCACATAGGTATTGAATGGTTCATTGCCCACCAAACAGGTTTTCTGAGAATAAATCTAAATAGAGCTAGCAAAGAGGTGGAGGCATATTTATCGACTGCGCGGCAGTTGAATTTCTCTAGTTGAAATCTGACTTTACACAAGGAATTATGATATATATAAGCTATTTAGACTAGGATGCTTGCATGACATTTTGTTGTAGTGGTGTCGTCAAATGCGCATGTTGTCAAGACAACTGGCTCTCAACAAAAAGACCAATGAAAAACGGAAAGACTGATACGAATGATTCAGGTAGAGGGATTGTACAGAATTGGTTAGATGGTGGAAGCCGTCGTTAAGGCAAAAATCTTTTTGCCTTAATCATAGGTCCTGTTCATGTTACAGTTGAGGAATTTACCTGAGGACAGTACCATTAGTAGGCAAGTCCTTCTTGTGATCCTAGAGTGCAACAAGAATGTGACATGTGGTTCCTCCATGATGATGGTTGTCATTGCAATCAGCTTACCACTACTGCACATTATCTAGAACTAGTCTTGTGCCAAATTCACATTTTTGTATCAGTAGTATTCACAAATCCTTTCCAGCAACATCAGTTATAGAGTTCCAAATTGTGACATCATTTTAGCATATTGTCAGGACAGCTGGTTCTAAAGTATGCG
Organism: Arbacia lixula; assembly: GCA_963669155.1. Taxonomy (NCBI): domain Eukaryota; kingdom Metazoa; phylum Echinodermata; class Echinoidea; order Arbacioida; family Arbaciidae; genus Arbacia; species Arbacia lixula. The sequence continues at coordinate 16,057,695 of OZ022581.1, read as the reverse complement.
GGTAGAGCAAGCAGCAGTGATAACAGCTGGGAGTCTAATATTGGGAATGCCCGACACTAGCCCACTAGACAATAATATCTGACCAATAAACCTCTCACTGGAATGAATTGTTCAGAGCCAGTTGTCTCAACAACATGCGCATTTGATGACACTACTTCGGTACTCTATCTGGCACTGTCACATTCTTGCCTGACTTCATATCACTAATGGAATGATGTTCTTGGTCCTGTGCAGACGGCAGAGGGAGATGATGCAGCCAAGAGAGGAATAGCAACCCCAGAGAAGTATGTCATGAAGCCACAGAGAGAAGGAGGCGGTGAGTGGGTCACAACTCTTGACAAGAGATATGTGCACATATTTCAGGACCTGGACAAAATTCACTTCATTGTTGCCGATTACGAAGCAGCATGAACGCGATAAAGTGATATATCACATTTGCTATGCCTGCGCCACAAAGTAGATGGAGGCATTGTTCTTAGCTGTCTGTCCCGGACCATATACGCAATGTCGCACAAACTATTTGACATATTTTCATTAAACTTGTTTAATTTTTTTTTTTAATTTTTTTGTTTAAATTTGTATACGTACCTGCAAATGGACCATGAAAAGTTTGAGTCAAATTCATGTGAGGTCAAGGATCGGTGAACTGTGCCAACAATTTCAAACAAGTCTGATGCAAATGTGGACCACCACAAGAAAAAAAACTGATATTAAGGTCAGCATAATTTTGGAGTTAAGGTCAATGATTTTTGCTAATGCTTGCAAAACAAAAAGGTAGCTATTAATTTTGTGAATTTCAACCAATCCTGATTCACAGATAGACCACCACATTGTCTTGAATTGCTTCAATTTGGGGTCAAATCAAATTGCGGTCAAAAAAGGTCATAGGTTCGGATCCAAGTATAAACCATTAGTAATAATGAATTACTATGTGGAAACAAGTCATTGATGGTTTCAAATCAAAATCCAATTAGTAGTCTACTCTCTCTCGCTCTTCAATGACCAATTGTGTAATATCTTTATACAGGCAATAATATCTACGACGATGAAGTCCGCACCACGCTGGAGAAGCTAGCATGCTGCCAAGAGAGGGAGGCCTACATCCTGATGGATCGCATCGTTCCTCCGATTCACGAGAATTACAACTTGGTCTGCTCGTCCAGGGAGGTCAAGATCTCAGAGGTGGTCAGTGAGCTGGGCATCTTTGGGACATTTATCTGGTGAGTGGTCCATACAAACACCTGGACAATGTCATTTATGACTTGACTTATGATTTGGTGGATTCACTCTAAATTTTTTACCTTTAATTCTTGGGATATGAACTTCCGGTTTACGAACATTCTATAGCTTGTTTCTTGTCATTCTCTCATTAGTCCATCCACAATCAATGTTGAGGTAGGCGAAAACATTGCAGTGAGTGGTTGGTGGCATTTTTTTAAAGTCCTTTGTCCATGTAACAACCCTTCCATTTTAATATTATGAGGCTTACGAGGGTCGAAATTACAGATTCTGTGCGTTATTGTATGAATTGAATACGTACCAAACTCTTACCGGAAGTACCCAAGAGCAATCGATCAGATATCGGTATCGCGAGGTGATATTGCTTGATATCGGCTATATGCGATAGGGAGAATTGCAGTGGAAAGGCCAAAATCCGCAATACCTTGTGGGAAATGGTCAACATCAAAATATATAAGGCCATGGCATGCTTGGCTTGGTGGTGACTGTGTACTGTATACTGTATACTGTGCTTAGTTACTTTACCTGTATATTAAATCAGAGCCGCGATCATTTAGATGCCAATTGAGTTTGTTGACCCGCAATCGCTGAAAGAAGGATAGTAAGACAGCTGGGCCTGCCATTTGTAAATCTGTGTACCATGTTGATAATGTGTTTTGTTGCTAGGCACTGACAAATCACTCAAATCTGGGTGATTGGTATTCTTAGATTGTACCCAGCATTCCCTACATACGACCAAAATCTGGACAAGAAATATTAATCTTGCTGCAAGATATTCAAGCTAACACGATGTGGTGTTGCACTGATGCCAATGCAAATGACAGACACATTTTGCTCATTTACAAGAAAAGTCTCTTTTGTTAGTTGCTTCCTTTTGTCAGATTAGGGTGTACAGCTCACAAGCTCTGCTTCATTATAGGCTCCTCCACATCAATCAAGTCATTCACTTCATGTACCAAATATTCTTTTGAAATCAAAAAGCAATCATATCATGCAGTTTTCTTTGCATTTACATTTCAATGTTGGTTTAAGATCAAATTTTTGATTGTTGAATTGCAGTCACAATGGAGAGGTACAGCTGAACAAGACCGTCGGCCACTTACTGCGGACAAAAGACATCATGACCAACGAGGGCGGTGTATCAGCAGGGGCATCATGTCTGGACAGTCCCTTCCTCATATGACCCCTCCCCCCAAGACTCTGTCTGCAATCTCCAAATTCTTCCCAGATATGGACATGTTATCCTGAGGTCAAAGATCTGCAGTCATTTCTGTATAAAGAAATTAGCGTGAGCTGGAAATTGTGGGAAAAATTAGATAAGGTCAAATGTCACGCAATGGTGTCTACTCCCATCAAATCTAATCTAATGGTTCAGTTCTGAGAGGAGGGAAGATGCAATTTTGTGCTGCTAGGTTCAATTAGAAGCAGACCAAATGGGAGTAGATGAAATTGAATTGAATTGTCTGAATATATTCAGTATAGATATGTAAAATTTGTTGCCGAATATCCATTTGTATTGTGGCTCCTTCTTACAGAAGATAAACTTGAATTGAATTGAAAGGACATTTTTAATTGATGTATTCAGTACAGGGATGTCAAATTTGTTGCCAAATATCCATTTGTATTGGCTCCTCCATACTGAAGAAGTGCCTGAAGATATGTTTAGATGAGAGAGAGAGGTTTTCCACTTGTGCTTGTCATGATGGCTCTTCTACTGGGCCCTACACAGACTTCTTGCCCTCCAACAGAAACATAAGACCTCTCTGGCATTTACAAATGATCAAATTGAACTATTTCCTTGCATTATCGGGGTGGAAAACAGAAAAAAAATGGGGTCAACCTGCAGTTGACATGCAGCAGCATCGAACGGCTGTTGTGTGACTGTGGCCTAAATCAGTAAGGTGCCAGTAGTAAATTCTGCTGTTCTGTGGAGGAACCAGTAGAGAACATTTGAAGTGTTAGCGCGAGAAGGTCACACAAGTGCAATGTGGACGTCAGTTTGATTATTTCTGCCATGATATGTCAAGATCATTACTTGCAAATGTATTAAGCAGGAAGAAGTAACATTGAAACAAATACATTTGTGCTGTTCTTCTTTTCAGGCACATTCATGTGTCTTATTGAATGTACCTTAAAAATTGTTGTCTTCATTATGTCATTTTCTTGGAGATATTATTGAATTGTCCACTCCCAAGTAAAAGCTTGAGTGGATAATTTCAATTTCTATCTTTTCAAAAATATCATGATCACAAGTGGGTCAAGAACACTACCTTTGATGGAAGAAATATTTTGTATGGATGAGTGGTTTCAAAGGAAAAAAAAACTTGTCTAAAAGCTCAGATTTGAGGCTTATTTCCACCTTCTCAGGCTATTTTAGCATGTTTACAATGGTGCCGCTTTCTGAGTGGTTGGGTCAAGGCTGGACCACTTACCGACAGCGCTATACTGTAGGAACCTTAAAAGGATTCTACTACAATTCACAGCCTGGCGTTCTGCTCGCAGTCTGCCAGATCATTATGATCAGCTACAGTTAGGCTGCTCTAGTCAAGGGCCAGATGCCAGACTTGGGCAAGTCTGGCATAAATAAGCAGCGAATGCAACTTGAAGTTCTATTAGTGTGCTGAAAAGCCGTTGTAGAGTACCATTTACATGGGTAATATGAGATCGTCACATCCTGGCTTTTGGGTGGCCCATAGATTGAGGCTTTGCAGTAAGATATCAAACAAATATATATGGCTTCATAGCAAAACACAATGGAAGTCATGCCATGTTCCAAGTTTCTTACCAAAGCCTAGACTTTGACTAGAGCAGTATCTGTTTGTAACTGGCGCCTTTTGAAGTTCGCATATTGGCTGTGTTGTTTCATGGGAGTGATACTCAGATAGATGCACTGAGAATATGTATCTGCACTACGGTACATAAAGTTATCAGCAAGGTGTACTGAAGAGTAAGAATGTGTACGTGAGTTTGGTTTGAAGGTTAACATTGAAATTATTTTATCCCTTGATAAAGTGTAAATATGATTCGGGTGATTTGCAATTTTATTTTAACCAAATGACTAACAATGTTACTCAGTGTTGAAAAGTCAACATCCATACAAATTTACATTAATTCATTCAGTTATGTTTTATTTATTTATTTATTTATTTATTTATTTATTTATTTATTAATGTTATATTTCAACAGGGTAGCCCTTTCAGTTAAACAACTGATCTACCAAGGGGCACTGCATACAATAAAAAAAAACAACACAATGCACATTTTTTAGCACAACAACACAAAGAAAATAAATACAAACAAAAACAAATGAATACATGATCTAATTCATCAATCAATGTCAGAGAAATCTAACAACTACTTTAAAAAAAAAAAAAAAAAAAAAAAAAATGAAACAAAATGGAACTCATTTGCTCAGATTAGGAACTTAGATGCAATCAGTAAAAGATAATAGTTTACATTGCCTTTTAAAAGAGCTTATTGATGTGGTATTTCTATTACAGAGTGGGAGATTGTGCCAGATCTTCGAATCAACATATTGAAAAAACCTTTTCATGTAGTCTTTGCTTGGCTTAATTACATATAACATTTGTTTGGTATTTTGATTGATTATATGTAGTTTCTGTCTTCAAGGGAGAAAAACAATGATGCACACTTGATGTCAGCAAGATAAAACTTAAAATCTGATTGTATGAAATTGTTGCAGATGTTTCCTCACATAGCTTAAATGAAAGCTAAAAATGTATCATGTTTCTTCATTCTGAAGTGAAATTTGTCTTTAAAATGCAGTAATTCCCTGTACCCCTATGACTCCCAAGTCATGGATGAACCATTGGTCCCATCATCTCAGCACTCCTCCACACTCCCTGTACCCCTCTGACTCCAAAGTCATGGATGAGCTATTGGTCCCATCATCTCAGCACTCCTCCACATTCCCTGTACCCCTTTGACTCCCAAGTCATGGATGAACCATTGGTCCCATCATGTCAGCACTCCTCCACACTCCCTGTACCCCTCTGATTCCAAAGTCATGGATGAAGCATTAACATATAACAAGAGAATATGCCTATAGTAATGAGAGGATAAATGGTGACTCATTGTTGGAGATCATGTCCCCTAATTGTGCATAATCCATCATGTTGATTGGAACTTTTGTAATTGGTATTTTTTATGTGTAATAATGTGTACATTCAAATTCTGTATAATGGTATTTGTGGGTAAATGTGTAAATATGTGTATATGTCTGATTCATCCCTTACCAAGTAAACAACCATGCCTATTTGTTTTTTTTTTCTTCTTCAGAGTTTAGTACTTATAGATTTATTTTATAGATAAAGTAGGATGATTTAAGTCTTTCTATGTGTGTCATTTATATTTATAGGTTTAAAGACAGTAAAATAATATTCTCAAACCAAACTGATTTTTATTTTAGATTTCATGTATATTTTATGTGAAACATTTGCTGCACAGGTAGAGTTTTAAATGATCGTCATGAGGTGGTCTGTCGTAACCGACATCGTCCGAATCTTCTTTCTTCTTCTTCTTCTTATTTTTATTCCATACCCCCACTTTTTTGTGTCATCTTTATCTCAACAATGCATGTGTCATGTCTTATCATGTTTTTACCATGTATAGGTATACATGTGAACTTGGCAAATAAAAAATTCCAAGGTCATGGCATAACCGTGACGTCATCTACGAGCAATTTAATGAAAACCTATTGACTGATATGTCTCTAGAACTGATTGTCTAGAGCTAATGCAAATTGACATGCATAAAGTTAATGATGGGACAATTAATTTTAAATAATTAAAAACGTGCGCGTACGCGTACGTTAATGCAATAACGCGCGCGCAAAAATTCAAAATGCTCCAAATTCACTAGAAATTGTTTTGCATATGTTTCAGGCCATTTCAAGCATTTCAAAGATTTCCGTGCGTGCGCGCGCGTTCGCACGTTTTTCCGTGCGTAACTCGAACGCAACGTCAAAATTTCGTTTTTTTTACTAGTTTCATATTTCTGACACTACATACATCATATCCTGTCACTTTGAGCCATTTCCATTTAATAATAAGGTCGTGCGAGTGCGTCAAAGGTGAAAGTCTGCGCGTGCGTCAATAGGTTTTTGTGTGTAACATGACTTTATTCAATCGGCCATAGCTCTTCAGAATGGCTGGTGGACCCCCATTTTTTTTTAATATTCTGAACGAATGTGATGTGCAGATGTGATTTCATGGTTCATTTTGTCCTTAAGTACATCGTAACGTCATTATATTGCCATATGAAAATAAAACATGGATTTTCATGTATGACGTCATGAACTTAATTACCCGTTTGAGCGTATCTCGGTTATCCTCCATCACCTTTCTCCCAAATTTCAGTATGTTGTGCCTGGGACATTGCTCTATAGTGAAAAATGCCTTTATTCACATTTTGGTCACGTCATCATGGTGTACATTTTGATTAAACTCATTATGTCAAATTTTCACATCTTTACGTGTAATGTCTGTGGGAGATGCATTTATTTCAAATCATGAATTGACATGACGATCTTTTAGGAGCTGTATGTCGCTTATGTTTGGACCTTTTACCCTGCAATTTTAGTATGTTGTAGCTGAGTCTTCTAGCTTTCGGGAATGCCATCTCTGTTTATCAATCAGATGTCGGGATCATGGCCGAATTTCAGCGTGAATATCGACTTAGAAATCATTCTAGCCCCAGCTGTGCATTACGTGAATGTGGCTCAATGGGTAAGGTGCTGTTTTAGAACGCGAAGCCCCCGGTTCGAATCCTGGTGTGGATAGAGTCAATTTTTCATTCCTTTTGCAAAGTGATTTTTTTTTACCTTCTTATGTTCAATCCCTCACCTGGTTATTCTCTTTGAGATTTTCTTTTTCATTTTTTCCTCTCGCCTCTTTATCTTCAATGACTAACATTTGACTAACATGTTGTTAGCACATACATGTGATCATTTAGGCAAGTCTCTAAAAATAATGTTCATATATTGTAGGTGTGCTATGAGCTTTATTGAGCGTTGCGTCTTGTTTATATTGAATAAATGGTCACCGTGCATTTACCAGCCCATGTCTGTACACGAATATGTCAATACAGACCACCTTATACTAGTCTTGTCCACAAGTATGTCTCGTTTCAATTTCGTATTCACAAAATAGGAAAACAGCAGTACTGAAATATTGTTTGATTTAGAGATTGTGTTTGTCTGTAGAGCAGTACCTTATACATCCTATGTGGAAGGAGTGACATGTACAGTACAGCTTCTTTGCTGAACTACTGGTATTTGGAGGCGTCCTTAGCTTTGCGTCAAGAGCTGTAATAGACTGTCTACCAAGCCCCGATAATTTGAAATTGTGGGGCAAAACAACCACCGATAGATGTTCTTTGTGTAGCGGTAGGGCTACTTTGCAACATATCCTAAATATGTGCCCTACCGCTCTCTCTCAGGGAAGGCTCACGTATAGCATGGACCTACTAGTAGGTCCATGCGTATAGGCACAACAGTGTTTTGAGATACATTGTAAATCAATTACGGGACAAAGCCAATAGTAACAATGTATCAATGTCTTTGTTTGCAGACCTGCCGGGCTATAGAGTAAGTGGTGGTACTGTTCCCCCAAACGTAATGGCAACCACAGAAAAACCCGATATAGTACTACACCTTGTCAATGAAGACGTACAGCAGGTAGTCCTCATAGAACTCACAGTCCCCTTTGAGCCCAATATGTATAGAGCCAGGGAAAGGAAATTGGAGCGTTATTGCCAATTAAATAATGACATCAAAGCAAAAAACATTGAATCCCACTTAATATGTTTTGAGGTTGGAAGCAGGGGAGTGATATCAAAAGAAAACAAACAGCAAATTAAGAAGATCTTTCGATTCGTGGGTGAAAAATCATGCAAGGGTATCATAACAAAATTAAGTCAATTAGCACTCATTGGATCATATGTAATATTTAACTCAAGATCAGACCCTGCCTGGACAGACATGACATTGCTGGATTAATATAATGTTCCTCACATCTATTTTTTCCAGTTTTGGAATTGCAAATACCTTATTGCGACAGTTCTGTCTACGTTGTACGCACATTTGATTCTCTGCAATGATGTATTAAAATTGTTAAGTATGAAACTCCGTTTGTCAACTAATTCAACGAAGGGAACATAAAAGTGATAAACCATCTGTAATGATCTGTTCAACATATGTTGTAATTACTGTATGTACTATATTGGAAATATACCCATGTCATAATCAACTACACAATTACTGCGTCCTTACTTAATAATTACAAACCACATGTTTGCCATGATTTATAATTGAAATTGCTTCAATTTTGTTTACGTTGTATTGTGAACTTACATTTGATTTTCTGTAATTGCTTGATTAAGTACGATTTAGTATATGAAATTATGTTTGTCAATTTATTTAGTGATTATATAGTCAGTTGAAAACAAAGGCAATAAACCACTTGGAATACTCGTCTAATATATGTTGTAAATATTAGAAATAAAGGTAATGTTTAATGCAATTAGGTCAACGAATATAAGATATTATGCAATTTATCAGCAGTTGATATTGTTTACTACAATACCACTATTCCCCGATTTAGGAATAAACTTGCATTCGATGCAATTAACTGAGTAAGAATTATAGAGTGTGAATTTATATTTGCAAAAATGTCTAAATGCTCAATGTGAGACAAAAAGATATCACTCGTAAAATTGCCATAAATTTGAAAATAAAAGTTGATGTTGAATTTGATTATGTTTATGAATATATACATTCAGGACTGTGTTCAGTAACGAAGCTTTGTCATCATTCTGGTATGTTATATTCACAATAATCCCATCTATATTCTGTACTCCAAGATAGTTTTACCTCGTATTATGTTTGTCAAGCGTTTGTTAATTTCCTCTTGTAAATGTACTTTGTAAATTATGCCCTGTATTTTGTTGATAAACATGTAGCCTGGGCTCTGTGTTACCTTGTATTCTATATATCTATATATTTGAATAAAAGGATTTAAAAAAAAAAAATCCTTTTGTGGGTTAGTTTAGTTTTATTAGGATATTTTGTTGCAAACGCTTCTTTATTACAAAATTAATTTAACTTAAAGTATCTTGCCATATCGACACCTCGGCACACAAAAAAAAAGATGCAAGGCATTATTGCTGTGCTATGTTTCTCTCAGTAAGAGTACATCATATGCATAGCACACACATCTATCTTGTGGAATTGGTTTGTGGAATAAATCCTTTGGTGTGTCATTGAAGTGTTTTTATATTGACTTACACTTGCGCATCTTATATTTTTTCCAAGCAAGTTATTGGTACTTGAGTTAAATAGACACATGTACATTTTATATAAACTACATGTATTTATGTTTAACAATCGTGATCTCTGTACCCTGTAATCTAGCACTGTATATCTATGGCCGGGGTCCATGGTATATCTAAGGTATGGTTCATAGGGAAAACGACAATTATGCAGTTTGTGATTGTGGACCAATTGATTTACCCATACAGATTGATGATCAGATTTCAGTGCTAGAAATCACAATTACCAAACATTCACAACTTCTTCTCCTATTATTCAATTCAACTAAAATAACCATCAGGAGTTTTTTTTTCCTTTCTTCCTCATACGTAAACACATCAAGTGAATGTTGCATTGCTCTAGACATTTTGCCCCCGAACGCATTGCAGGAATGTATGGAGTACCGTACTGAATTTGCGAAGTAGCATGAAAGAAGCAGGGTCAATCCATTGCAAGTATTGTCAAAGATTTTTACACCATTGAATGACTCTCATTTTGTGACTTGTAAGGCTGAGGTGCTTCCACTCAAAACCGATCTTTATCTCAAGTGAGTCTAGTTCTGTCTAACTCTTCATGCACCAAAGTGCAAGCAAGCCTGTTAATTTCCTGATTATGTTTTGTTCATTATGATGAGGGATAATGTATATGAAAGTATTATAATTATATGATGTATGTAACTGTGGATATTGGGATATATATGTATGCACTTCAATTTCTTTTAATTGTTCTTTTGTGCCGTTTCTTTGTTATGCCAATGAGAGACATTTTATAAATGACACATACCAGCAGAAATTATATACGAGTATTACCAATCATGGAATATTGTCATGACATACTCTTTTGCATTGTCGGTTATGTACTTAATCGCTGAGATGGATCTCGGATTAGCATGTGCTTTGTGATGAACGTGTATCAGATGTGAAGAGTGAGGGAGGGGTTACCTCCCCCCCCCCCCTTCCTGTCTTTGTTTACACATCTTCTTTGCATATCACATCATTAATAATTTTGCCATGTGTGTACATGTATTGTGCGTGTGTGTTTGTGTGTGTATGTGTGCCCGCGAGAATAAAAGATTGAGAGAAAAAGTGTGTGGCCAATAGATGTGCATCCCTTTGAACAAGGTTTGAAAATGGGGTTGGAATCCGCCCTCAATAATAAAAAATCATGACTGGCAGCTGCTCTTAAAAATATGATGCATATGCGATTGCGTCATGTTCGCCACGATTTTTATAACAGGTCATGCAAATTCCTGAGCATGTATACATTTCAGCTTGCGCTGATGAACTCTTTATTTTTACACGAGGTAAATGGTACTGATGTTGCGTAATGCCTGCGTAAATGGCTGTCATCAGGTAGAACTAGTGATTGGTATGTTCGTATTCTGTGTTCAGAAATCTTACAATCTGTTATGTGTTATTTTAGGTTATAACTCGTTAGTAAACATATTTACTCATACATATTTATTATCTGCTTGTCATAAGTGTACCAGTTACCATTAAGCCTCACGTAGTGCACCTGAGTTGAAGATTAGTGTGAACGGGACGTCCCAAATCAAGGAGGGGAATGTTACAGACATAATAGGGTCTGCGGCGAAAGACTAGGCCCATGACCATGTGCTTGGTCAGCACCACGTTTTGGTCGGGGGGAAAAGGATTTTAGGTGTGAGGAGATGTTGCTGACTCTGTGTACGAAGTGGACTTGCCTTTGTGGTGGAGCAGAGTGTTTGGGATTGCTGTTCAAGTATGAGGTTAGTGAACATGAATTCTGTCACTCTTTGGTGCGGCACCCTCTGTAGCTTTTAGCACGCCGAAAAGTTGACCAGGCAAGGAATTTTTTTTAAAAAAAAAGTGGTTTCCAAACCAGCCTTTTCGCCTGGCGGTCCCCCATAGTGTCTGTCCGCTAGTGATCAATGATTAATTATCATGATTATTAATGCCTCACAGTGATATTCCAACAGCTACGCCCTCATATCATCACTTTGTGGATAATGATAATCATAGGGCAGTCTGTTCATGCATGGAGCGAATGTAGCGGAGAATGTAGCCCCATTAATCAATTTATCCTGAACGCACAAGCAGATCGACTAGACCAATGGCTGCATGCATGACCCCGTATATTATTGGCTCAGTATCCAACAGTAGACGCACCATGGACGTATTCACGGCCCCCTAACGACACGACTGTGTTGTATGCGAGTCGAGATGACAGATACATGTATATCTGTTACAGCCATAGAACTACATGTATATTTAGACACGTAATATAGCTCTATGGTTACAACTGGATGGAGCTGAATGGACATGCCTTGCACCAAGTAGTATCGCTGTAATACACCTGTACACAGAAAACACTCTGCTTAATTCGAGTTTGATTATCAATTGCCAATAATGTGATTGTAGCTGTAAGCTTTCCGTGGTAATTAACAGTTTCCATGGTAGGTATGGAAACTGTATCAACTGTGTATGTGACACAGATGCACTTTGGTTCAGATCATACATGTAAGTGGCATAGTGCAGCCTATCCTTAACTCACAAACGTTACATGAACTCTGAGCATGATGTTAGCCTTGCTTCCAGGCCTTGGACATCTTTGATCCAAACTGAAAAAAAGAGTAGCTGATCATATTAATTCAAAGAGTCTTATAATTAAGTCTAAAGACAAGTCATTGTTTCATTCCCCTTTATTCTCAGTCCGTTACTGGGGGAGCTGCAGAAGAAATTGAGAATGATTTATCTCTGCAACCAGCCTACTTTAGTTTTGTTTAGAAACGTACAACAGGCTGAACGTCAGGCTAGGAAGGCATACAATCATTACGAGCTGTAGAAATGGAAGAACTATACTACCTCCCCGATCGATCTTGAGCATATTCCATAAAAATGTTACCAGTGAAAGATTGTAACGAGTATCTGTAAATTTCTGTTTTGAAATAGGCCTACACCGTAACCGGAAGCCTTCTTATCAAATCTGATGGCATTTCGTTTCCTATACATGTATTAGAGGGACAAGAATGCTAGGTCTGAGCATCTAGGTCAGCTGTTGGTCCACATCACAATTTGAGGAACAATTCTGGGTCAGATCTTATATGGCCGAGGTGTACCGCCCCCCACGGAGGTCCGGCGTGCAGGGGGCGCGGCCTGGAGCACGGAATGCGCCTCCAGGTGATATGCGCGTGCTCGATTGGTGATTTGATTACGTGAGACTTGCATTAATTAATCAATTTATTGATGTGGCATATGCATAAGGAATAAAGCATAGAGCATAGAAACTGCAGCCACTAGCTATCAGATATTTATTGAGACACAATGGGTAAGTCAAGGCGCGAACTAGTGTTTTGGTATCTAAGTGCCACTGCAATTAACACGACACAACCAGTCGTACGACTCTACGACTGACTGGATCGCAGGACCCAGTCGTACGACTCTACGACTGACTGGATCGCAGGACCCAGTCGTATGACTCTACGACTGACTGAATCACAGGACCCAGTCGTACGACTCTACGACTGACTGGATCACAGGACCCAGTCAGTCGTACGACTCTACGACTGATTGGATCGCAGGACCCAGTCGTACGACTCTACGACTGACTGAATCACAGGACCCAGTCGTACGACTCTACGACTGACTGGATCATAGGACCCAGTCGTACGACTCTAGGACTGACTGGATCGCAGGACCCAGTCGTACGACTCTACAACTGACTGGATCGCAAGAGCCAGTCAGTCGTACGACTCTACGACTGCCTGGATCGCAGGACCTAGCCGTACGACTCTACGACTGACTGGATCGCAGGACCCAGTCGTACGACTCTACGACTGACTGGATCACAGGACCCAGTCGTACGACTCTAGGACTGACTGGATCGCAGGACCCAGTCGTACGACTCTACGACTGACTGAATCACAGGACCCAGTCGTACGACTCTACGACTGACTGGATCACAGGACCCAGTCGTACGACTCTACGACTGACTGGATCGCAGGACCCAGTCGTACGACTCTACAACTGACCGAATCGCAGAACCTAGTCGTACGACTCTACGACTGACTGGATCGCAGGACCTAGTCGTATGACTCTACGACTGACTGGATCGCAAGACCCAGTCAGTCGTACGACTCTACGACTGACTGGATCGCAAGACCCAGTCAGTCGTATGACTCTACGACTGACTGGATCGCAAGACCCAGTCGTACGACTCTGTTCGATTTCTCGCTACCTTATAAAGGTATTCTGTACGAGTAAACTCCAAAGTGGGATTATACTTTAGTGCATCAAGTGAAACAGAATCGGAAAACAAATTATGTAACCAATTTGTAAGTATATAAGTTATATGAATATGGCTCTTACAGCATCATGACTAACGGTGAGATACAAACCGAGATTGTATGCTTCATTTCAAGTAAAATGAACTTTAAAACCGGGTAGCAACATTTCGAAAGTCATGAAACAATGAATCAACAGTTTATCCTAACAATAAAGTGTATGAAATGTCATAGTCACAGCTTTTCAGAAAAAGTGAAAAACTATTCTTGTTATTCCCCGTTCTTAGCGACCATAATAATAGTGCGTTCACAATCGTATTGCCCCTGTCAGTACGCATTACGTTGGGCGTTGCTCGCATTTATTGGACCATAGTTCGGTGACAGCCGTATATCATTGTAATCATTCAACATTAATTTGTCTATATTGACGTCATCATCATCATCATCATCATTATCATCATCAGGTTCCGTCTACAGAGTGGGGGTTGGCTGCCATAACCATCCAGGCTTGTCGGTCTTGGGCTTCTACGATCGTAAAGTGCGATTATCTTCAGCAAACTGAAGCAACATTCCAGAGAAAGGAGAAGAAGGAAAAGAGGGAAACCACACTGTTTGACATCGTTCTACTGTTTGACATTGCTCACCTGCCTCTGCCCCTCCTGCTTTTTAGTCATCCGTCCGATATTACCCATCAATATCATTTGTTTTCTCTCAACATCATTGCGAAAGATTGCAATTTTTGAGATCATCATTGTGGGTGGTTGCATTATTTGGTCTCAACAATGTGAGCGATTGCATTGTTTGGTCATATCATTGGGAGCGACTGCATCATGTGGTCTCAGCATTGCGAACGATTGCATTCTTTGCTTTGGTCATTGCGAACGATTGCATTTTAATAAGGTTTCGACATTGGACTCTTATAGGAAAGTGCTAGTAGTATGCGTACGTCAATACGTGTTAGGTTTACGGTGAACACTAAGGCACTGTGGTTATTACGGGCAAGTTCAGCATCATTAAATTAACAGTCTACAATAACAATAAACTGCAGTGGGTAAATGCAGACAAATCTTATATTGGGAACATTTATAAGTCAAATTTACAATGTAATAACAAAGCTATGGCTGTTTGAAGCACCTTCATCATATTATGGCCACCGCTGTGACGTCACATGCAAGGAAAATCATTAGTGAACTAAACGATACAATATATCGATATACCCAGAGGTTGAACACACAACATTAATTTGTATCTGTTTCGATATGATACATTGTTTTCATTCCAAATTATGTAGCTCCAGCTGGCCGCAAATACCCATATATTTTATACAATACGTCTTAACAATCGCGCTGAAATCTCATGCAAGGAAAACGTCATGTACAACATTTTGTGCTAGTTCCATACTGGCGACCGCTTGCATCCAATATAACCTGACAACCTTCTCGATCTTGCGAACATACTCGTGTGCTATCTGCAATCATCCGTCAGGTGGTTCAAACCCACTCATACGTCACTTTTTGCGCTAAGTACAGCGCAGCGAATCGTATGCAATCGTTTGTCAGGCTGCAGTTTCGTGTGCAATTTCCTGTTTCAGCCCGTGTGCATAAATGCACTGTGAAAAGTCCAAAGTCTAAAAATGTGTGACATTAAGCGACCTGCAAACCTATACATATCGGGAGGATTCGGTAAGGCCGTGCACACATGAACACCCGGTGATCTAATTGCCACTAACCAGCGTTTTTCAAAAATTTGGTCTTCTGTAATATTTCTTTGGATTTCACATATGTAAAGGTAAGTTATTCTCTTCGTGAGCAATGTATTGCTAATTATTTTAACAGTATATGTTTAGACTTAAGTGAGGAGACGATATGGGTAGCGATATTATACACCGCCATCAATTTTGTTACTTTATTATCTGTCTTTTCTGAGAAGTGGCTTGATATTGTGTTGACTGGTTTACATTATGATTTACTTTTGACATCGAGTGCGTAATAGAGGGTTCCCAAATAATGATAACAAATTTCGCTTCTTCCAGGAATACTAAGTAACAGTTACATGATTTTATCTTCAATTATTTTATTTAAGACTAATTAATGATAAGTTCAACAGGATAAGACAACACGATACCGTGTGTACAATGTTGTACTTTGGCCTGTTGATCACAACAAACTACGTACATGTTGCATATCATTATAGCGCCTCTGATGGCAGCACGATCTTTTCGATCGCTCCCAACAATTTTTGCCTAATTTCCTGATTTGCTGATCATCGTGATCAAAACTGTGTTTTTTCATGAAACCGTTCATTCTTTCATGCTTCCTGATAACTTGTATGGTTCTACCGTTTACACCTGATGCCAAAACCTCGGAAATTTCTTCATATTCGAGTGAGCAAGTTTTCAACCTTCAGACTTAGATTTGAGAACGGGTCGTTCGGAGAATCTCCCCGTAGCCCTAGGCATAACATACTCGTGTGCTATCTGCAATCATCCGTCAGGTGGTTCACACCCACTCATACGTTACTTTTTGCGCTACTGCGCAGCGAATCGTATACAATCGTTTGTCAGACTGCACAGTGTCGTGTGCAATTTCCTGTTTCAACCCGTGTGTAGGCCTATAAATGCACCGTGAAAAGTCCAGTCTAAATCATGTGTGATAGTCTCTCTTTGCATGCGACATGCCGACCTATACATAATGGAGGATTCGGTAAGGCCGTGCACACATGAACACCCGGTGATCTAATTCCTCTGTAATATTTCTTTGGATTTCACAAAAGTAAAGGTAAGGTATTCTCTTCGTGAGCAATGTATTGCTAATTATTTTAACAGCATGTGTTTAAACTTAAGTGAGGACACAATGTGGGTAGCGATATTATACATCGCCATTAATTGTGTTACTTTATTATCTGCCTTTTCATCTGAGAAGTGGCTTGATATATTGGGTTGACTGGTTTTGATACATAATAATTTACTTTTGACATCGAGTGCGTAATTAGCGGTTTCCAAAATTATGATTAAAAAATCGCTTCTTCCAGTTCCATGCAGGAATACTACGTAGCAGTTACATGATTTTATCTTCAATTATTTTATTTAAGTCAAATTAATGATAAATTCAATCGGATAAGACAACACGATACCGTGTGTACAATGTCGTTCTTTGGCCTGTTTATCACAACAAACTATGTACATGTTGCATATCATTGTAGCGCCTCTGATGGCAGCGCGTTTTCAATAACTCCAACAATTTTTGCCTAATTTCCTGATTTGCTGATCATCGTGATAAAAACTATGTGTGTTTTTCATGAAACCGTTCATTCGTTCATGCTTCCTGATAACTTTCATGGTTCTACCGTTTACACCTGATGCCAAAGCTCCGGAAATTTCTTGATTTTCGAGTGAGCAAGTTTTCAATCTTCAGACTTGTGATTTGAGAACGGGTCATGCGGAGAATCTTCCCCGTAGCCCTAGGCATATATATCGCAGCGATACGACAGACGTTCAGCTGGATTTTCTTCTTTCCTTCGTAATCGACCGAACTCATTCATGCCTATCACTCTCGTCTTTTTCTGGACGTTCATTGTCCGGACTCACCAACCCAAGTTGGATTCACAAAAGTGAGTCCGTACGTCATCAATAACAGCCGCCCTGATCCGATCTATTATTGTGTGCGGTTTCACCTACAGTTAACAACAGAAGTATTCATACCCCTACTGAAATTTCATTTTTTTTTTCCCTTCATGTTTTTCTGAAAAGCAATATGTAGACACAGAATATTTTGGCCGTAGTTGGATACCTTTACTTGAAAGGTTAAACTTCTTCAATGTGTTTTGTATAACCTCATTTGCATAAAGAAGACCACAGTCAGCACACTGCATTTTGTATTTTGACTTGCTCAAAATGATACACACACTTTGTCAATAAAACTGTAAAGGCATTGTTTGATATTTTTTCACTTTAAACAAATCTGAACTGCATGGTCCTAAATGGTATCTTAAAAAGGTCTTTGGTAAAGGTGCAGAAATTAAACCCTGAAAAAATTGTACTTTGGCATAAACATATTAAGTGCTTCAAAAGAGTGAAAATAGACAAGTGGCTAGAATGGCCGGCCAAAATGACCATACTAATTTCCCCTGACTTCTGTAGAATAGTGTGAAAATAGACAAGTGCATTATGCTTTGGGGCTGTTTCTCTGCAAGTGGGTCTGGCAATCTTGTAAAAGTAGAGACTAGTAGAACATCCAAACTCTGGAAGACAACATCAAGTTGGATTCACAAAAGTGAGTCCGTACGTCATCAATAACAGCCGCACTGATCCGATCTATTATTGTGTGCGGCTTCACCTACAGTTAACAACAGAAGTATTCATACCCCTACTGAAATTTATTTTCTTTCTTCATGTTTTTCTGAAGAAAAAAAAATATGTAGACACAGAATATTTTGGCCGTAGTTGGATACTTTTACTTGAAAGGTTAAAATTCTGAATGTTTTGTATAACCTCATTTGCATGAAGAAGACCACAGTCAGCACACTGCATTTTGTATTTTGACTTGCTCAAAATTACTCACACACTTTGTCAATAAAACTTTAAAGGAATTGTTTAATACTGTTTCACTGTAAACAAATATGAACTGCATGGCCATAAGTGTTATCTTAAAAAGGTCTTTGGTAAAGGTGTATAATTAAACCCTGAAAAAAAAATGTACTTCAAAAACATCATTACGTGCTTCAAAAGAGTGAAAAAATAGACAAGTGACCAGAATGGCCCAGAACCAGCATACGAATTTCCTCCTTAGACTACTGTGCTAGAATAAATGCGATGACAACATGTTTATTCAGTGGTGTTATTCAGCCATAGATTTTTAGATAGTGACTGCATCAATTTTTATTATTTCACAACTTTTCTCGTTGTCCTGTTGGAATGTCCAGTTGGGGTCGAGATGAAGATTTTCTGCAGATTCCCTGCAAGCATGATTTGTGTTCATCCCATAACACACTGTATGCCATTCCATTCACGTGTTATGATATAGAAAATTTCACTAAGACGCGCATGATCGTAAAATTGCGCGCTGCGCGAGAACGGTAGGTCCAAATGTATGGGCGGCCAAAGGGGTCAAAATTAACGTGATTTCAAACAAACAAAGGACAGTCAAACAGATAAACGACGTAGCGAAACAAACAAAAACTTAGAATGGTGAAAGGTCCATGCCAAACGAAGGAAAGACGTTTAGAAACAAACGAAGGACGAATAGAAACAAACAGAGGACGATTAGAAACAAACAAAGGACGATTAAAAACAAAGGACGATTAGAAACAAACAGAGGACAATAAAAATAAACAGAGGACGATTAAAAACAAACAGAGGATGATTAGAAACAAACAGAGGACGATTGGAAACAAATAGAGGACGACTAAAAACAGAGGACGATTAAAAACAAACAGAGGACGATTAAAAACAAACAGAGGACGATTAAAATCAAATAGAGGACGATTAAAAACAAATAGAGGACGATTAGAAACAAACAGAGGACGATTAAAAACAAGCAGAGGACGATTAAAAACAAACAGAGGACGATTAGAAACAAACAGAGGACGATTAAAAACAAACAGAGGACGATTAGAAACAAACAAAGGACAAATTAGAAAAGGACGTCAAACTTCGAATGGTGAAAGTGCCATGCCAAACGAAGAAAGGACGATCGAAACAAGGATTACATACGGACGTCAAACTACAAAAGGTGAAAGGTTTATTTGTATGCCTCAAATCATCCTTTGTTTCTAAACGTCTTTTCGTTTGACATGGACCTTTAACCATTCGAAGTTATTGTTTGTGTCGCTACGTCCTTTGCCGTTTATGACTGTCCTTTGTTTGTCTGAAATCGCGTTAATTTTTACCCCTTTGGCCGTCCATACAAATGCGGTTTCCAAATAATTTATGCGCAAGATGCGTTAGACTCGGGGCTCACAAGTCATGGGAGGCCGGGGCGAAATCTTTTTCAGTTTCAACATTATCTCGAAAAAACACTAGGGGGCGGGTGATTCAATCCCCCAATCCCCCCCCCCCCCCCCCCACCCCCGCAGCGGTTTTAGGGTTAACACGGGATTTGATATGAAGCAAAATTTAAAACACGACTTTGTTTCTGAAACTCGCGTATAAACGGACCTCTAGAATGGATAAGACATTACTCTTCAGTCACGCTGCGTTATTGTTTTAAATAATGATATATTTGTACGTATAGTTATGGGCGAACTTGGAAATGATCGTCTACGCCATCATTAATACATTTTAATTCGTCCTTTAGGCTTTCTAAAAGAGCCGTTGACTAACCCCTGTTTCAAAAAATAGAAGCTTTTTTTTTCTGAACAGTTCATTTCATTTAATTTCAGTTCAACTCAGTTCATTTTCTTTAAGCACGGCGGCCCACTTCAGCAATAGGCTGTTCTTCAAGTGGGCTGTGCAAGTTAAACACATTAAACATTTTACCTTTGAACACTAAAATATCAAAATAAGATATTAACATACATGTATTTAAACAAGAAACACAATATGAAAAGCATACGACAAGAAATTTACATGCACAGTCATTCAAAACAGAACACAAACATGATTAAGGGGGGGGGGGCAGACCGCATGAATCCGGGCAATGCATTAGTGAATGTGGTTTGTCCTCATGAAGCTGCACCCAATGTATTGAGGAGAAAAGTAATTAATACATTTATGTTTTGATTTGAACACCTTTGGCACTTGCCTGGACATGATTCGTCGTAGGTGTATCCATCCCAATATTTTTTTTATAGACTATTTATAACTACTCGCTCTCTAATCGCGCTAATAGGGTCAGCCTAGTCTGTCATCATGATTGTTTGCACTTTGCTCTGAGAAAGGCGGAAGTGAACTTCGCCATGTCGGTTCTTTCCATTGACATCTGCGGATGGTGTTATCGTGTAAATGTACGCCACGCGTAGCCTATGTTCAAGGCGATGGTGTGTAATCGCTTCTTGCCTATCTCGGCCAATCACAGCCTTATTCCAGTCATACATATACCAGGAATATCCGAGAAGCATAGACTAAGCACCCTTTCTCACATTGATTAACACTCTTTTCACGAAGGGAGATAGAGAGGGAGGGGACATTTATCAAGCACCGTTTGTAAACTTGTTGGCCGGAATTTTGAAGACGGATTTGACTATAATTCTCTTAAACCCGACTTCACAATACCGTCCATTACGTATTCAAAATATATGTCATATAATCACTGATTAATAAATGACAACCATTATGTAAGTTAATGTACATTTTTATTTATAAATACTGACAACTCATGTATCTGTTATCTGTGTAATATGACCTGTGCTTTTCCATTATGGCTATCATTTATAAATAATCGCAATTCACAATTCCATTATATAAATGATGACAACTCATCTATCCGCATTTCATGACTGAAACTTGTTCATGCCCATTTTCGTTATCAAATATATGTTTTAGTACGCAAAGGTATGGTGGTACTGCCAATAATATGAATATCCATGATATCAGCTGCAAGTATTATTACTCTCATACACTGATTTTCAGATCAGAGGCAAACGAATAAGTACAAAAATTGAATTAAAAATTTTTTTTTTTTTTTATTGAATGTGCCGTGTCGATATTATACCAAGGATCCTGTCAAGTGGAAGTATAGCATTCTTTTGTGCAAATGATATGCTTCTTCAAAGTCTTCAAGTGAATCACAAACCTAGTTTACAAACGGCGTCTCATAGATAGTACGTGTATATAGACTTCAGGTGTAATTGCAGTCATGAAGGGAAAAAGAAACTTGCATGCTGGAGCTAAGGCTAGTATACTCGAAGGCGAAAATAACATCGTTGGAGTGTTTTGATCGCCCCGCTACCCAAAATATGGAACAAAACTTGTATATACAGGAGATTATTATTAAAAAAAAAAAAAAAAAACATCAGGACACGTAAATAATTAATTTTCCCCTTCTCAGATAGGCCTTTGCATTCTCTAGTAAGGATACGAAATACCTCATCCCTCCCTTGAAAAATACCATCACCGCCTCTGATATTTGATACCTTCGCAGAGTTACTGTCGTCTTCGAATACGGGTAGATAGCATTCTGCCGTCGGATACGGGTAGATAGCATCCTGCCGTCGGATACGGGTAGATAGCATTCTGCCGAATTAATTCCAGCCTTGTCGTGGCATGGTGTATACAGCGACACTTGAGCTATATCTCGGGTCAATTTAAATCAAGCAGACGACAGCCTGAATGTGTCGCGTACCGAAGATGTTTTCCCGCATCACTCGTGAGCTGTGAGTTGCTCTGGGAGGAGGCTGTTATACTTGGCTCGGGGCTTGCCAATACGTGAGGCATGCACGACGCCATGGCGTGTGGGAAATAGGACTCATATAGGATTTATTATCGACAGAGAGACTGGATCACATGTGATTCCGAGATATTAAAGGTAAGACGTATAATATGTGTTTTGATTGGGGAACGCATGTTTTTTCTGTGCGGAGTATGACGATTCCTACTTATGTTAACGACGGTATTAATGATCACAGGCATCTAAAAATCTTATTATAAGAAAACCTTTGCGGCTGGAAATTAAGCCAATTTGTTTTTATATACACAGTAGACAATTTTGAAATTAAACTTTAACAAAAAATGATAACAATAAGGCCACTGATCGAATACAGACTGTAATATGTTCATGTGTGTTTCTACATACGTAGGCCTATGATTCGCACGCTGCATGCCCATACAGCTATATAATCAGGTGCACGTATACAGGAGGGCGCCCCTCCCCCTCCCCCCCCCCCCCCCCCCTTCCACCCAACGAACTAAAACATAGTTCTTCCACCCCTTCCCACCTACGCCCTCGGGGGGAGGGAGGCCATTTTTCGCACAGTACCGGTGTGTCAAACATCCATCAGAATCAGCTACACATGCAGTGCATGGATTATTCAGAAATATCAACACTGATCTGCACATGCGCAGAACGGGCTTTCGCGTGTTTACCACATTAGCGTCCAGTGGCCGGGGTGAATGATGCACTAGTATTAGTAATGATAGAAGATGTTTGATCATTTAGGGCAAGTACTGTAGCTTCATGTCATCACGTACCCCGAGGATAACGAAGATGTCTGGCCGGTAGCACGTTATGTAGTGGAATGTACGCAGACGCGTGTGGTTAGTCGGTTGATCCAGCTCTGATTGCACGCACTTGCGCTTCAGGCTTTGGTAAAAGTAGAACCAGCTGACCTAATCAGTGCCCCCGCCTTTTACTATTTTCTTACAACGTGCATGGTGAGAAGTGAAACCTACCTCTTGGACATGAGAGAACTTGAGGACATGAAGTAGCAAACCTGTAATGGTGTAGATCTAGATAACTCAGATGAAGAATTGAGATACGGCATTGTAACTTGATTGTGTGCTCCACTTGGCACGTATATTCTCGGTACAATCACAGAACTATGTTTTAGTTCGTTGGGTACAATGTACTCCATTAATCCGGGTGCTGCTGCTCATTAACATAATCAGAGTGCGTGGTGCGTAACTATGCAACTATGGGTAGTCAATAGCGATACATGTACTACAAAACCCTCTCTAGGTTTCATTCTAGACAATTCTCCAAAAGTGGGTGTGCACAGCTTTCGTGCTGTTACGATACACATCAGCCCCTTCCTAATCATGCTCTCCGAGTGAATGTGGTTTTATGTATTGGGTAAGGTACATAAAGATAATACTCGAGACTCGAACAGAGAGCGAGAGTGATTTTCCTGCTTGATGTACAAATTGCAAGTGTTTTAAATCTGGAATACTTTCATTAATGTATACATGAGCATTGTTCCACTACATGTATACATGAGTATTGTTCCATTATTATCATCATTTTGTACTGGTTGGTACAAGGAGATTCTGGGTGAGAGAAGTGAGGGAGTGACCAGTGCATGGCAGGATGCTGTGGTCAAGTGAATATCTAGATAGGGCGGGAATAAGATGAGTTCGAGACAGAGATGAATACAAAGTGAAAGTGTTACATGCTATGCATGTTTGAAACTTAAAGGGAATATACTGTACTGGGAGAACAATCAGCCTTAAAAAGGGTGATCGTGAGCAATCTTCTTACCAATGGTCTTAAATTCATGTATTGTCCATTTTAGAAACTTACTGATCGTTATTTGCCCTTTAATGATCCTCATTTACAGTAATAAGTAATAAATTATAAATCTTCAAAATGTTTGGGCCGAACAT
Organism: Arbacia lixula; assembly: GCA_963669155.1. Classification (NCBI taxonomy): domain Eukaryota; kingdom Metazoa; phylum Echinodermata; class Echinoidea; order Arbacioida; family Arbaciidae; genus Arbacia; species Arbacia lixula. The sequence continues at coordinate 16,033,611 of OZ022581.1, read as the reverse complement.
TTTACAAAGATAATGAATAATGGACAAAGATATATATCGATGATGGGTGTGCAATATTATCTCAAAGCAATCATGTAGTTCAATACAGTACAGTGTTGCTTTACCATTTATTATCGGAGACACGTAACACTTCACGGGTCCCGTGACATCGAAATGCATTTTTAATTCTGTTGATAAGTACGTACATCACAGATTCATAAACTGTTCATGGGAAAAAATATGTATCATTTTATTTATTGACATATTTTGCTCAACTTTCAAACACTCTGCTTAGCCCCGCCTCCAAAAACACAAATCCCCAGATCATGATACATATTGCATTTGACATGACATCATCAAGCAGATGGAAATGAGCTCAGCGTAATGTTTGTAGACAATGCAAAATCAAGCTATTCATTTTGGCAGCAACGATTTGTGGTGGCATTTTGTGACGACATGTGAAGAGGCGCGGGAAGGTAGGTTGCAATAACTAAACACAACAAAAAGAGTAAGTGCCCAATCATGCATGTGCCCACTCATGCATGACTAATTGGATTAATGTGATTTTCACACATAAGTTAGTCAATAAGTGAAGGAACAACCCTGCCAAATTATACTGCCCAAAGCCTCTCCAATAAAAAGTTATGCTATTTTCCTTAGGGGGGACTTACTTTTTTGTTGTGTTTAGTTATGGGCATAAATTTGTTTTGTTTTCAGCATATCTTTACCTTCGGTGATGTCATGTTGAAATAATCTGGATGACATTTTGGATGCGGGACTAAGTAGGGAGCAAAGAAATTGAGAGGGAAAATGGAAATATATATGTATTTCAGCGCTTTCAAGGGCGCAAGCATATCTCTATTCGGGAAGGGGATGCGTGCTGGGACCTTAGTTCCGATTCGGGTTCTCTAGCTAGATCCCCCATGTCCCCTTCTAGTCTCTCTAGTCTTCAATCCAGGAGGGGGAGGACAGGAGGATAGGGAGGGGAAGGCGAGAGATGGGGGTAGAGAGAGATGGGAGAAGGGGGAGAGTGAGAAGGGGAGGGGGGAAGAGGGGGAGGGGAGAAGGGGAGGAGTAGAAGGGGAGGGGAGAAGGGGAGGAGTAGAAGGGGAGGGGAGAATGGAAGAGGGAGATGGAGGGGGGGGGGCGAGGAAGGAAAAGAATGAGAGAGTGGGATGGAGAACGAGAGAATGGGGGACCTGGGCAATGTCTTAAAATGAACATGACGATTGATTTGCGCCCGATCGTAGCCCGTTATACGACGCGGCCCTGGATCTTTTAGGGAGGAGGGGGTGGGGGAGGGGAAGAGAACACTCGATTAGTATGAATTTCAAAGTTTGAGTATAGGAGAATGGTTAGAGTGGTCCTGGTGGGACGGATACATCCTCGGCATGCTTACATGGGTCTAGATCGTGTTGATCGCAGCAAGCAGCGCTGTTGTATCAATTAGCCCCGGAACAGATGAGCGCAACTTATTTAGAGGGCATCCCGGGCGGCATTAGCAGTCATAATGCCAAATCGAATCTACCCCTGCCGACCCTGCCGAGGTCTATGAGATATAGGTCGAGCATGGAGGTGATTATACATACCAGGGATACCTTGGGCAGGCCACCAAACACCATCACGGACTACAGCAGCATGCATGTCTGCAACAACCTGAGAAGAGAGGCAGGAATTTAGAGAGGTCCCCGGCGGTGTCTAGCTAGCATCCGCGTGTATTTGATGTTTGGACGATAAATGACGCTGAACTAACATGATCTATGCTGGCAAGTGAAACTCGGGTGAAGGGGGTGCATGATATTTCCCCGCCCCCATTCCAGTTTGATTTCAGGATACCAGGAATGATTTGTCTCAAAATCTTGAAAATTAAGTGCAATCAAGATTCAGTGGTGATAGCAGAGCGGTTCCGCCATCTCTATAAATGATAAACATTTACTCTCCTCAATTCACAAATAAACTCAGTTGCCTGGTTCATGCTGGGCGCAATCATCCATGCTTTTCCGGCAATTGTGACGATCAGGGTGATAACAACGACGAAGGCGTGCAGTGGCTACCTCTGTCTGACAAATACGATTTATATGATATTTCACATAATAGACGATTAAACATATTATATGGAAGCAAATATTCAACATGATAGTCGAGCAAAGAATTGAATGCCAATGAATAAGCCATCACTTAACTGATGTTTCACCTTTCATTTGCTTGATAAACTACACCCTATCCAGTAAAAAGATTCCATAAATAGACACAAATAAGACACGAGAAATTTTCAACGCAGATAAAATGGCATGACGGACACAATATTGAAAATTCATGATGCCTAATCATTCAAATAGAGCTTTACTGGCATAGCCCTGATGTCAGTTTGGCTCGCACAAGCGATATATCTGCTAGAGGCTCACATTGAACACGTTTAATGTGTTTGTGAAAGAAAGCTGTCAAACAAATACTTGTCAAAATCAACCTCAAACTCAACATGGTATTATGCACTCCACTACATTTCGCATACGTCGAAGTTTAATGCATTCGTGATCGATATCACCCTAAACATCGCCATTGCCAACAAACATGGGTAGATGCGCCCATACACGAGGCAACCGACATGGCAGAGTCAGACCAACTAATCTTACGAAATGGTGTAATTTAATATGTATGATATTAATATGTATATGTACCAATTTACTTTATGGCCCAAACGGGGCTTCCGGAAGCGAGGCTTGGTATAAATAAAGCTCAGTTTTACATTTTGTGAGAAATGTGAAATTAAATAACAATACGGATTTTGAAAGCAACATTAGATGCCAAGTCAAAAACATTTTACCCTGCACGTATATGGCATCCATGTTTCAAGTCGTTATTCAGTGTTTTATTTTATAGGTGCAGGTTCTGTGAAATACGACGCGTACAACTGTCTGTTAATCTAACCCCCTGGTAGCAATGAATCGATCAACTGAAATCTATAAACACATTTTGGGCGGTAGAAATAACATTTTGTCTAAGAACTTATCATTAAATGACGGAAATCAAAACATATTCTGGAACTTGACTTGTCACATGCAGAGCATCTCAGCCAGGATAGAGTTAAACCGACATCTATCGGGATAGTCCTAAAACAGGCCTGTCCGGTATTTCCCCATGTCCGTATTTACCTCGTTCTCCCCTATTTCAAATCATGAAATGACATGACGATATTTTAGGAGCTGTATCTCACCTGTGTTTGCGTCTTTTACTCTGAAATTGTAGTATATTGTCACTGGATCTACTAGCTTTCGAGGACGTGATCTTCATTTTTAATCAGATGTCGAGATCATGGCAAAGTTCAGCTTGAACATCGATTTCTAAATCATTCTAACCCCTGCTGTGCATTGCGTGTTAAGTGAATGATAAGATGGTTGGATGAATTGGTTAAGGGCTGTCTTAAGAATGAACGACCCCGGTTCGATTCATGGTGTGGGTAGGGTCAGTTTTTCATTTCCTTTTGCAATGTTTATTTTGCCACCTTCTTTCAGCTCTATCCCTCAGTTTTTCATTCTTTTTAAGATTTTCTTTCCCATTTTTCCTGCTATCACATACATGTGATCATTTAGGCAAGTCTCTCAAACGTTAGTATGTTGTAGTGTGCTAAGAGCTTTATTGAGCGTTGCCTCTAATTTCTATTGAATAGATGGTCACCGTGCATTTACCAGCCCATGTCTGAGCACGAATTTGCCAATACAGACCACCTTATACTTGTCCACAAGTATGTCTCGTTTATAGTTCCGATTTATGACCTCTAGACGTTCTGTCTGCCAGGTGAAAAAGATTGTGTCGAGTGTTATACACTTTAATGAATTTCGATTGATCGCAACTAGACATGTGATCGATATCAGTTGTAATTCTGTACATAAGAGATAGAGATTCAGATCAATCGAAATTCTTTACAGTAGGGCAACCCTCAACCTTTTTTTTTCTGCAGTTGGCCGCTCCGTTACCCCATCGCCCTTTTGTTCCGCCCGTCTGTGTGTGTTCTTTTTTCAATGGTTGCATGCTACTAGCCTATTAAAGCTCTGTGCTGTGTGCATGGGTGCTATTCAAAATCAAAGGACTATAGACAGGGGTGCTGGAAGCCCCTCTCCATCTCGAAAGCCCCCCCCCCCCCCCCCACTCCAAATTGTAGGACAGTGGCACATTACATAGAAAACTCCACTTTCGTCCTGTTACAGTCAAGGAGCTTACTTATTGTGATCGAGTGCATCTTTTTTCACGATTGATGTCATCCATTGCACATCACGATACACCAGATCAAGTCAATCAAGTTACTTATTACGTGTTAACTATTTTATTGGATTGTAGTAGAGTGGTATGTATACAGTGGTCTTTGAAATGTTATGTTTGAATGTACAGTACAACGTGATTGTATTAATTGTGTTGATGTCATAGGCTTAAGTCATAATAACCCAAGCCTCATCCCTCCACCCTTCACGGACGCCCCTGAATCAGTGTCGTTTGTCTCACAGTCTGCCTATCAACATGGTCTCTCCCCCTATATCTAGCTGTTAGCTAGCCAGCCATCCACCCAGCCAGACATCCAGACTGTCATCTATCATCAAGAAGAACAAGAGCAACAATGGTCGAGTTTCACCCCGCCGTCGACCTGCCCATTCCGCCGGCTAAGCTGCGCCAGCTGGCCGTGGACGTCAGGGACAAGGCTTATGCAATGGGCACCCTTATTAGGCCCGCCCCTAACCAGACGGTGCACGCCCCTATTACGCTGCTCCCCTCAGCCTTTCCCCGCATCCTCTACGACAAGGCGATGCGACTGCAGGCCGACATCAATCTGCTCATGCTGCGGATCAGCGAAGACGACGCCTTCCTCGCGTCCGCACTTAAAAGGTGATCCAACTACATCAAATTGCAAAGCTAAAACAAAACATCACAAATTAGACTACGATATAACTAACAGTAGAATACTGATTTAAATTCGTAAACGATGAAACGTAGAAGTGTACACAATTATATGATTGTACAATGATTCATAATTCTTCATCAACACATAGCAATTACAGTTCAGGAAATAAAAGAACTTGCTTATTAGTAAAAGAAAGTTTTACAGGGAAATGCTAATATTATGTCTCGTTTGAAAGATAAGATATCTCATTTGATGCGGTTTGGTGACAGAACAAAGACGAATCCCTGATATTATAATCACTATTGACGGGGAAATGTTTAAACGCTGTCTGACTAAATTTCTTTCTCGGTCTATTACATGGCAGAACAGCATTCAAACGCAGGGTTACGCGTGTTACCCTCCGCACCCAATCTGTCTGGGTGTTGCGATGTTGACATTTCTATTCTATTTTATATTTACTCCATTCAAGCTCTGATGCGCGATATGAACAGTCGCGTCTCCATCGTGCCGTTCCCATGGCAATGCTCAATTCATGAATTCATGAAGGTCATAATGCGACGTGTGAATAGAAGAGCGTATCATGCACATTAGATTCAGGTTGTACTTACTGTATTGACTAAGTACTCGAATGTTTGTGATGCAATGAATAAACGCTGATTATAATATCATAAAGATTTGTTTCATCACTGATTAGTATTGATAGTTTTCATCTTGTTTTATAATGTCCCATTTTCTTCATAGTGTTCTTCCAGTCGATGATTTTACCAGACGTCTTTATGACATGAAGGTGCAGTTGAAGGAAGAAGGGTGCAAAAAGGTAAGATTTTAAGGCCCATATTCACAGTGATGGTTTACCCAACTAAGACCGCGCAATAAACGAAGGCTAACTTCATAGGGCGCAAAATGAATAATCTGAAGAAAAAAAAATGATACATAACTTAACGAGTTGACTAATAAGCAACATCTCTAGACACACTCACCCATTGCAGTGTACATGGCATGATATCTTTATGTAATATCATAAGTTATGTAAACACAAATGTGTGTCGTCATGATTTTATCGTATATATTCTAAACAACAAACTACTATTTTAGCTTCATGCAGAAATGCATGTTTATGTGCTACATTTTGAATGAAACTGATTGCTCTCAATATATCGTTACTAAACATGGTGCTGATCTGTTGGTTCCAATAGCCCGTCGCGCTGTGCATTAACCGCACGGACTACATGCTAGACTCAGCCGAGCGTCACGGGGAGTCACCAGTGAATCTTTGCATGGTCGAGGTAAACACCATAGCAGCAGGATGCCCCGCTATCAGCACAAGGCTAGTTGATGTTCATCGGTAAGATGAAGAGGGGGAGGAAGGGGAGGGGGAAAGTAGGGGGTAGGGGAGGAGGGAGGAGAAAGAAGAAGGGGGTAGCTAGTCATCAGTGGATCTATGCATTGTCGAGGTCAACACCATAGCAGCAGGATGCCCCACAATCAGCACAAGGCTAGTCGATGTTCATGGGTGAGATGCAGAGAGGGAGGAAGGGGAGGGGAGGGGTCATCAGTGGATCTATGTCTGGTCGTGATCAACAACATAGCGGCAGGATGCCCCGCAATCAGCACAAGACTGGTAGACCTGCATCGGTAAGGAAAAAGACGGGGAGAGGTTAGGGAAGGGAGAGTGGGTGGGTGGGGAAATAGAGGAGGACGATGGAGATATAAAGGGGGCAGGAAGAGAGGATTGGGACGTTCATAGTAACATGGAGAGGGGGAGAGGCAGCGGAGGAGAACGGAAGGGAAGAAGAGAGAGGAATGGGAGGGGGATTTGGGGGAATGGGGAATAGGTGGAGGAGGGCAGGTGAGGGTGAAGGGGAGATTGGCTAGGGAGAGGCAGGGGGAGGGAGAAGAGAAGTGGGAGACATGAGAGTAGAGAACGTCATAAATAGTATTATACGGATATACAGGAAGAGGGCGGGAGGAAGGGAGGGATCGGGAATGGGGAGAAAGAGGTGACTGAAGCGATGCGACGACATAAGTCACGGGAACATAGATGCCGATGCAACGTCCATGAATGTATAGTTTGTGTACAATGCTTTTCGTGTGTAGGTGCTTTCGTCACTCTTAATACATAACGTAAATGAATAATTTATATATTATAATTTATTATATTATAATCTTTTATAATAATTTATATATTATTAAATAATTTATGTCGGGAGGATTACGTAGAGATAAACAAACTTAGAAAGTTTGGAGGTTGGTGTTCTTTCAAGCAGGTGTACAATACGTTCCTGTCTTGTAGTGTTCTGTACATGAAATCTTAGGCATCTTTAAAAACTGTTTTCCGTCTTTGTTTCTCTTTGTATATGCAGCTACGGTTTAGAGCAACTGGGCATAAGTCGAGACAAGGTGATAGACCGGTTACCGGCTAACTACGGGATGGAGGGCGTGGCGGATGGGATGGTCACAGCCTGGAGGTTATACGGGGCGCCAGAGTGAGTAGGAATTCTTTCCTCGCGTTCAACATGTTCAACTCCAGCTAAATATAACACCAACGAACATAGCTACATACGTCATGGTCATAACGAGACTTCATTACAATGACATACCATGTATGTTCATGACGGAAAGTTCTGAGTGATGATAAGGCAAATATGATTGAATCAATGCCATCGCAATCGATGATGATCCGATACTGTATTTCGTAACATAAATGCAAAGCATTTTGTTCCTGTCGTTAAATGTTTGTTTTATTAAGAATCGTATACCTGCAACTATATACGTCATCAATAATCAGTAATCATGCGGTCAAACTTTGTTTCTTTCTGTTCAGGTCCGTGATCATGTTCGTTGTCCAATCAGATGAAAGCAACCTGTTCGACCAGCGATGGATAGAGTACGGGATCAATGACCTATCGCCAGACGTGCGGGTCATCCGGAGAACTCTCGCGGACATCGGAGAGCGAGCAGAACTCAGGAAGGATAGACGATTATTCATGTGAGTCAACAAACAACAAAAAATAAAGTACATTTATTTCATTTTATTTACTTCCACATTAAAAGTAAAATGATAAAAGTAAACTTACTGCAGAATGAAATGTAGTTTAATGTACAGACGAGGGTGTCCTTTCTAAACGAGGAAGTCAGACTGCTTGCCCGATTTAGCGACAGCTCTATTAGACGAGAGCAGTTGCCATTTGGCAGTGGTATATTATAGACACGGTTGACTGTATCATGTGCTCAAGATATATATGGCAGGCTTGTTCGGTTGTCATCAATGGCAACGAGAGTACCAATGCGTATTTTTTGCCTATGTCAGGTTGATTAACGGGTCCGTTACTTCGTAACCATGGTAACTGTTTTTTCTTCACAGTGACGGCATGGAAGTGGCTATATGCTACTACAGGAACGGATACTCACCGAAGAACTACCCAACAGAACTGGTAGCTATTATGTTTTATTGACGTTTTACCAAGACATGAATTACCTTCTTGTGTAGAAAAGTTTGTAAGAACAAGAACTAACTTGTAAGAACAAGATGGATGAGAGAATGAAGAGGAAGAAGAAGAGGAGAGGTTCCGTATCGTAAAGGAGATCTCTGTAAAAAGAATAATAGACTGATAAATGTACTTAGCAATGTTCTTCGTGTTTTGTAATGTTCCATTCACTCATGAGTTAATATTCTGTGAGCATTGGTTATTTAACATATCAGTAACATAACATTCTTTATTACATTGCAAAATATCTAACTGCGATTTTAAGTTATTAATAAGCATATTTCCGTTAATAGATTTGATGGTTGAATTTAATTACACATCTGATTTATCAGGAGTGGCAGGCGAGGTTACTGTGCGAGCGGTCCCGCGCGGCCGTTTGCCCGTCCGTCGCTATGCAGCTAGCAGGCACCAAGAAGGTGCAGCAGATTCTACACGGGCCAGGCATGATCGAGATGTTCATTGAGGGCAAGGAGCGGGTCAACAACATCCGCAGTGTGTTCGCGGGCCACTACACCCTGGACCTGGTAGGTTACCGGGCAGGACGGCCTTGGGATTACGCAGCATTGTGTAGCATAGTACCCAGGCTTTTTTGACATTTTTAATCAAAATATATTGAGAGTCTTCTCATAAGACTAGTTACTTCTTTATTCTCCTACATTCTCATTCAGTTTGGACGATATGGAGAAGAAATCGAGAGTGGTTAGTCTACTGCTGCCGGAAGTCTTTATTGAATAATTTGGAATAAAAATGCACAACAGCATGGAAGCTAGGCTAAGAAATTTGAGGTTTTCATCAGAAGGGGGTCGTGGGGGGGGGGGGGGGGGTCGGAGAAGAAGGGGGTACACATCCAAGATCCATTTACATACTGCGTTCGGGATCATCTCTTCATGAGTTAATTTCAACTTTGTTATGGATTTCATTAACACTTTTTCAGTGTATTATGTTATGTATTACATTGTGTAATATATACTGTGTAATTATTAGTGGGTTTTTTTTTCATGCTAGTGCATATTGTTACACAATGTGGATATTAGATTCAATTCAAGTTAATCAAATTTAATTCAAACAAATTCAATTCAATTCCAGACGCCGGCTGGTGACGAGGCTGCGCAGATGGCGATAGCAAACCCAGAACGGTTCGTCATGAAACCACAACGAGAGGGCGGAGGTATGGGCACAATCAGTAGCAAATGGGATGTTGCCGCTCTTACTTTTTTTATTTTTTTATTCATGATTTATTCTCAATATTTTGTTAGAGCGAATAATTTCCAAAAATGTTTCAAACTCAAGCAAGTTTTCGAATAATCGAAATCATCAAAGAGCAACACGTTTGTAATACGATTTGAATAGAAGCCGTACGTAACAAAACACGTCAAGGCGGGATTTCGTTATTATTGGAGATAGTCGGATTGGAGTGTTTGTTTGTTTACAGTATTTGTACGCAATTATAATCGATTTTGTTCTATAGATACACAATGAGAAGTGTAGGCCTAAGTAAAATTGAAAAAAAAATGAAATACATTTACTTCATACGTTTTTACGATCATACGCTCTCATACCTGTTTAGGTTATATATTTACAGTAAAATCAAGTAAGTGAACACATCTTCAACACGACATTTCTACACCATTTCATTTCGTTTTTGATATGCCAGGAAATAATCTGTTCGGAGATGAGATCAAGGAAGCCCTGGAGAAGCTGCATGGCGACCCCGAGAGGGCGGCCTTCATACTGATGGACAGGTTCGTGTCGCCGATCAGCCAGAACTATTGCATGAAGTACAACCACGAGCCAGACCACATCCAACTCATCAAAGTCGCCAGCGAGTTCGGCCCCTTCGGAACATTAGTTAGGTAAGATAAGCAGACTGTCTTTTAACAAATGCAGAACTTCAGAAGGTCAATTCAAATGATACGCAAATTGTGCAGAAAAGCACTTTGTTTAATCAAGGATTAAATGTTCATAAGAGAGAGTTTTGTTTGACCAGTAGGCCTAGGTACCATGAGTACGTCCGAAGTGATGAGATTGATCGATCAATCTGTTTGAAACAGAGAGTAGAGAGAGAAAGGAGGCTAGTTGAGGACTTGAAGCTGTATCTATGCTTACCGAGAAGCGACATTACTCACTAGGCTCTACACCAATGGCTTATGATAATGGCACGTTGTGTTTGAAATCAACGTGACTGGGACCGTGACATGAAGAAAAAGCTAGTCTACGAAGCTTACCATTCCCATAATAGTTACTACTTGTCATTACCTTGTATACATATGGAGCATCATTATGTTTTACTGGTTTTAACCCTCTCATTTCCATTGGACCCTTCACTGTGTTATCAATCAATGGTCTCTTTACTCCTTGATAACAAGTCGATATGTTTTTATGTAATTTGTGTACTTTGGTTTATCTTGCTGCCTGTCATTTAAATAACAGACTATATCCTCAATGTGTATGGAACCGCATGTTAAAGGTCATAACACCTCACAAGCCATCGGCTTTCTGGTGATGCCTTGTATTCATTGTTCATGAAAATTGTTTATTTTTGTTTGTTAAATGAATAAAGAATTGAATCGAATTGAAAATTGAGTTAATGTTAAAACTGCATTTAACATGATATTTGTTCTATGAAAACATCTCAACTCCCTACCCTTGTGTGTGTATGCAGCCATAATAATGAGGTGGTCTTCAACAAGCCGACGGGCTACCTCTATCGGACGAAGGATTTCCGGCTGAACGAAGGGGGTCTGATGGTTGGCACGGGGTTCCTGGACACACCTTACCTCACCTCCCCCGACCAAGTCTGTCCCCACGCCACACAGAACGGGTTTGGCGAACACTGAGCTGCTCATAGGATTATGGTGATCATGTGGCCTCTGAGACGATCATGTGACCACTGACCTGATCACGTGATGGTGCTGTGCATACTCCGACAGTCCATATTTAAGACATAACTTTTTTAACTGTAGTCGTACCTACAATGGAAATATCCATTAGGCCTTCGATCTGAAATCGTACTTGTTGCAAAGTTAGTTAAGATTAATGCAAAGTTATAATACACATGAAGTTGTTGCGCTGCCGTACGTGCAATGCTGCCATGTTTACAATAACAATAAAATTACATCGTATAAGGTAAAGAAATTCTCACTTTTCATGGGATGACAGCAGATTTGTTATAGATGCAGATTATTTGTTATCATAGTTGAAATGTTTTTGAGGTGGCATATATACCAAATTTTACGCACCATCCACAGAAAGCGTCCAACAAGAAGATTAGTTTGTTCAATACAAATCCTAAAGTCAGAGATGGAAAAATCGAAGTTAGTTTATTACTGAAATACAATCATTATGTTTACCCTGTCTAATGGTAATTTGATGATAAACGCATGATTAAGGACAGGGTGTAGCAAATGATTTATACTGTACAAAATAATTAATGGTTTCTTTTTTACAACTGTTTTGCATGTTTTATCATTCCCTCATATTATATGTTCTGATATTTCATGTTTTTCATTATAAAATAACAAATATGTAGGAAATCTTTATACAAAGCGCCTTGCTTAGATCGTTACTTTGTTTTTATATTTGATTATCCCAATCTTTCACAGATCAGATATTCGCCAGATTTGCTAGTCTAGGTTGTACTCTTAGTAACTGTTATGAGTTGTATAGGAATTATTTGCCAAGGATTACCATACTCCTTCGAACAAGAATCGCCTTATGACGTAGTCAAAGTAACATTGTGCCTTGAAATTTACACAGAAAACCTTTATTTATGTTTATTTATAGATGCGTTTTTGTTTGTGCTTGTCAAGGGCAAGAATGGTGCGTGCTTTTTTTTAGCTTTTATATGCTATCACTTTCTTACAAGTTTATATTGTATTCGTTTCAGCAGTCTGTTGCCACGATATATTGATCGTGGATGACATGGATCGGGTGTTACGAAATGTGCAATAATGAAATTTCATACAGCATAGAATAAGTCATATCAATACAGTTAATTGAGAGACATTTAGATTATCTAATTGCATCAGTTTCAAAGTACCGAGTACAAGTTATTCTTTAAGCAAATATTTTATACGATTTTCATATAGTACTCAACAAATGCATCTTAATTGACATTATTTTTACCAACTCAATTAAATGCTGATTATTGGGTCTATAGATCTTATGTGAAATTATTCATGATGTATATGATGGACTCCTTTACATAGTATGTGTTTATTTACAAATACAGTGTGTGTGACGTTAAATATGTGATACTACACTTTAAGAACACAATGTTCTTCTTAAAGTTTTTTTTTTAACGAAAAGACATATATTCAATGGGTCTATGCGCGTTAAATAGAGGCGTACAATAAATTTGACACCATACATGTACATGTTTAATTGTGTGTGTGATCTCGATGTAAAAACCATTGCGGCCTTATTGGGAGGAGATGTTTAGTTAACTAATTTTAAGAGGAGACAATCTTTAAGAAATCTGCATTCGCATTGAGGAGTGACATCGCATATCAATATGTTGTATAATATCGTGGGTATGAAATCCAAAATAAATTATGAAAACTCATTGTTGGGTGCACCTTATATGGGCAACCGGCAGAGTTTCCATCAAGATCGAGACAAGTCGGGAGAAAATGCATTGAAGTAATTTTATAAAATGCTCTAAATATGTTATATGAAAATAGTGGCTGGTGCCATTCCTTTCCTGGCATTTGTGTTTTTAATATTGCGTTACTAAATATGCAACGGGGGTATGCAGCAATGTACATATGAATCAATTCATGCAAGTACATGACAGTGTATCTGAATTATATACTGTATGTCCATATATTTCAATTGTATACTGTGTACATAATTGTGACATACTCGTCTACACTGTACATGTAAATGATGTACTCTTAAAGGGTTACTAAATTAGAAAAATAAGTTCCCACTAATCTATGTAAAATTATCCACTAAAAACGAATTTCACATTCGTTTGCCGCAATAAAGTCTCATTTTGACGAAAATTTGAAAAAAAAATGCACGCTTCCAGTGACGTATGAGAAGTCAAAATGCCATAAATGCCAACGGCGTAAATAAAATATTTTATTCACGCAATTCAAACAATACGTTACCAATGTGAACCTCAAAGCTTGTCCGAGATTTGTCTGAGTTGCAATAACTAATAGATTCAAAGTGAATTCCATCCATTGAATCTGAATGACAAGATGCAGGTGAATGCAATAACGCGTTACTACGCAGTTAGGGTGAAAGTTGTGAATATACATTACATTACGAAAATGGTCTATTGTTGACTTCCATACAATCTGTGGAATTTTGACTTCTCGTACGTCAAAATGAGACTTTTTGCGGCAAACAAATGTGAAATTCGTTTTTAGTGGATGATTTTACATAGATTAGTGGGAACGTATTTTTCTAATTTAGTAACCCTTTAAGTACACACAATACAATGGTGTTAGTACTAAAAAAAAAGTTCTCTGAATATTTATAATTATATTCCCTAAATCATGTTGGGTCCACATATATGACAGTTATATCTACAGGTTCGTATAATGCCAATTGCTACTGTCGAATATCGTGAATATGTTTGTATGTAAATATTTAGAACGCATGCTATTGAATCTGCCGTTGGATCGTTCTCTGGAGCACTGTGTGCCCAAGGGAGTTACTACCAAATCTTGTCATGCCTGTAGCAAGATGTGAGTGTTTGTATTTCTTGCTCGTGTTTGACGTGTAGTATACTGTATTTTGTACAATAAAGTGCATACACGCAACTGAAATGTACATCACACTGTACTGTTGTTTGTGTTTATCATCATGACATGCACATTATGACATCCTAATATTATACAGATACATGCAGAGAAATACAACCCTGTTTTGAATCATCACCGCATAGGTTGCACGTAATCATGTGGTAATGATAATATACTCACAATCACGGAAAACGCTGACCATGGTAATAATTATCGCCATCATAGTAATCACTTTAATAGAATAAGCAAATGGTTGTTATCGTTGTTAAATGCTGTTATCGTTAAATGAAATACGATACGAAATACTTGTTCACACCGTTGATCTGGTCGCTCACAAAATCCTTCCTTTCAGGGTAGTTTCTTTTGTTTTAACCCTACTACTCCAGGGGGGTAGTAGGGTTAAAACAAAAGAGACTACACTGAAAGGAAGGATTTTGTGAGCGACCAGATCCACGGAGGTTATTATGGCCACCATAAAATTGAAATACAATCAAATACATAAGAAATAAGTACCGCAATCTATCTTTTTCTTTCAAGAATTGATGGGGGAACTTTGAAAGACATTTGTACCAAAAATTGCTATTCCTGAGGCTTTATTTAGTAAAAAAAAAAAAAAAAGAATACCAAAATCTATGATTTCTTGCATAAATTAATGAAAAAAAAATGGATTTTTCGTAAATTTAGCTTTACAACTTTGCAGATTACATAAATCTTGACCCTTGTGCAAAATTTTGAGGCAATCGTGCGACCCGTGGCAGAGATATCGGGGGGGGGGGGGCATAATGCCCTCGCCCCCCCCCCCCCCCCCCCCCCCGTAATAACAAGCCTTGAAATACCCCGGGAGTATAAGGGTTAACCGAGGCTGCCATTATTACACCAAGGGAGGCCTAATATAGCGGCTGACCTATTACGATACATATGTGCTCATGGTACTATAAGATTACACCACTCCGTCATTGCTAGTAAGTAGATCTGCAGACGCATTGCGCAATGAGGATCGGGGACTCCCGACCCGTGAATGCGGTTATAAAACAATCATGATGATGCATGGATCATTCAACACATGCATATAAACAACATCCTAGTCTACCAGAGAGACACGAAGCGGTGTCGTCATACACGTTGCTATGCAGGTCTCTGGTTCTAAGCAACATCCCTCAAGGGAGACATTTACTGGCCCGACACTGTCTAGCGGACTAGGTTCAGGCACTCCTATAATGAGAGTCCCCGCTGTGATCACCGCTGCTTTGCTGTAGAACCAGTTATCATTACAACATTCTTATGTTACATCACACCTCGGTACTCCATAGCTTGTGAACCGCTCCCTGTCCTATTCAGCCCCGATCTTATTAGGCATCCTGACAGTATCGATACCGGTCCAGCAATCATGGCGATCCATTCAGCTACGATCACACGGAAACGGTTTGCAGCGCTTGCCGCCCACAGTTTGACACCAACGTTTTGATACCGCGCTAAACCCGGGGCTAAACCAAACATGTAAAGCAAGGAATTCAAACAGTTTGAATACCAGAGTGGTCTCATGTTTCATTAGAGGGCAAAAGCTCAATGTAGGGTCCGATCACAGAAATATAACGACGTCTTTCTATTTATGTGGGTCCGATAGAACGTACAGCAGCGGTGACAAAACACGCTCGTGTGAACCTACAGTCACAACGCAGGTACAGGTTTTTTTTTGTCTTATTACTTCCAGTCATTATATTGTGGTCTTCCACGGTCATGACGGTCATTAACATTTAAAAAAAAATAAGGTGGCAACTAGTGGTCATCAAATTTTGCTCCACGATATCAAATATGATTCATGAATAAATAATTGCTTTGCGAGTTGTCACTTTACTTTCCATTCCAAATCATTGGAAAGAGCGTGCAGTACTCACGGTACTAGTATATCAGTAATTCTGAACGGCCATACATGGAGTACCGAAGTGGTGTCGTCATATGAGCATGTTGTCAAGACAAGTGCTCTAAACAAACTCGCTCCAGTGAGAGGTTTAACGGTCCGATATTGTCTCTCAGGCTTGTGTCTCCCCGTTGTGATCACCGCTGCTTGCTCTACCCGCGTTGTTTAGAACCAATTGTCTTGACAATAATGCTCAAATGACGTCACACTTCGGTATTGCGAAATCACTTCATTTCTGGGATTCCCCAGACAAGGGTATTTGGTTAGGGTTTTTTGTGAGTTGTTATGGTTTCTGAGCAGTGCCACGCCCCCTCCATATGGCGGGCGAGTTTCCATGAACAATTGAAGGACATCATGTACATAATACATGTAGCTTAGTCTTGTATTAAAAATAACAAGTCGTAGTGGTAAAGACTACGGAGCCCGTATACGTTACCACTGGAGTGTCATTCTAGCTGCCATAAACATGGGTCCAATTTTTGATTGATTTCAGGATACCAGGTAGGAATCATCTAAAAACGATACAATTATTGAGATCTGGACCTCACAGTGATGACAGCGGAATAGTTCTGTCCGAAGTACGGTCCATAATCACCATCTCCACTTCCCCTTATCTTTTCCAAAGGAAAAAAAAATGGTCCTTTGAGTCGCGTTCAAAAATAACCTGGAAAGGTAAGGAGAAAATGAAACACTCACCTTTTATTTCTCTTGTCTCGAAACACGTTCACTTGGTTCCTTACTCAGAATATGGGCCATAACGGGTAATGGGCCTCAGCAGGACCCTGGGTGTGTAGTCATGATGCGCACAAACAATCGGCAGAGCCATGGAAGGAGCCTGGTTGCCAGAGGAGCACCTAACTTATGAACTAGACATGGATCACTCTGCTGGGATGATGTTCATTTTGCTTGGTTGCGGGGGCTACGTTTGGGAATTCCCCTAAATTACGTCAGTCGGAGTTCGTAAACAGGCGATTTTCTATCTTTGTGTGTGTGTGTGTGTGTGTGTGTGTGTGTGTGTGTGTGTGTGTGTGTGTGTGTGTGTGTGTGTGTGTGTGTGTATGTGTGTGTGTGTAAGTGTGTGTGTGTATGTATGTGTGTGTGTATGTGTGCGTATGTGTGTGTGTTTGTGTGTGTGTGTGTGTGTGTGTGTGTGTGTGTGTGTTTGTAAGGACCTACATCCTGGGATAATTTTGTGTTTTTAATGGACTAACGGGACCTCTGACAAGTGGGGACGTCCCGGACCATATCTCCTGTCCAATCAATTCCTCGTCACATTTTAAACAAGTTTCATATAGTCAATGCATATTTTGGAAAAAGTCCCCTTTGAGCCAATTCAACTCCAATTCTGTGTGTAGGGGGTAGGAAGCGCCCCCAGTTAGCGCATTGTGCTCACGTTTTGTGTGTATGTCGGAAAAGGGCCCCGGTTAGTGTATTAAATTCAACATTTCGAGTGTTAAACATCGCACACACACGTCCCCACTTTGGCGGCAAAAGATCAATGCCCGCCCCCCCCCCCCCATTTGTGTGTGTGTGTGTGTGTGTGTGTGTGTGTGTGTGTGTGTGTGTGTGTGTGTGTGTGTGTGTGTGTGTGTGTGAAAATACACAGACACATTCACTTGGTTTGTTTGTGGAATGGTAAGGATCAAATTATGAGAAAAAAAATTGAACCCTGGATGTGTAGCCATGATAGCGATGCGCACAAGCAGTAGATCCAAAGACGGAGCCTGCTGATATAGGAGCGCCCAACTTTTGAACATCTTCCCCAAACATTCTCGACTGAATATAGAGGCGCGCTTTCTTATAAGTATCACGATATTAACACCCCCCCCCCCCCCTCATTATGATCACACCTTAGAACGCCATATATACTTTTTTACGCGCGCGCAGACATCCACACATGCACACACATACACACACACACACACACACATACACACACGCATACACACACACACACACACACACACACACACACACACACACACACACACACACACAAACTACATGCGGCATAAGCTTCCTAATGGTCTCACTTTCCGGAACCTCCCATCTCTAGATTCTGCTTAAACTACTGAAATTCATGTTTTTATATAATTCTGGATTTTCCCCCTTCCCCCTCATTTAAGAATCTTGGCTATATTAAATGTCACTGATAATAATCATCATCGTATATCACCCTCAATTCCCTATATGGATATGAAGCAATCCCAAGCATGCCAACCGTTTGTTTACAACATTCATTCTGGCTGTCGCAATTTGGAGAATCCCCTCCGACCATAAAAATATGCCGACGGTGATTGGGCAATGACTTACTAGTGACGTAATGGCTCTCACTTACATCCAACACAACGAAGGGGTCGTGGAGAGAACGTTCCAGGCTGTTATTCCAAGATAGCATGACTTTCAGAATATTGGGCATTTTTTCAATCTAAACTTAAATGTATTCAATAAATGGGTCTTGCTGCAGTGGACTAACCATTCTCAATTCCTTCTCCGGATCGTCCAGGGAGAAAATAGGAGAATTAAATAGTGATTAGTAGGCTTACAATTGTTTTGATTTATATTGATTGTAGAGCTGTAATGTAACATGGTGCGGCTGTGGTTATATGGAAGAAAGGGGTGTGGGGTGGGGTGGTGCACTTGCTGATGCCAGCCCCCCCCCCCCCCCCTTGAAAAAAATATGTGTAGATACCGCCATACACCCATTATTGATTCACATTTACCTTACAGTTATCTCTCATTTTGAAAGCTGAAAATGATTTATCTCATTTTGCTGAATACTAACATTGATAATTGGCATTTTCCAGATCAGGGCCATGCTGCATGTGGGTTTTCAATTGTTGTAACTTGCCATCTGTGGTAACTACTGTGACAATGGCCGGTGAGCTCTCATTATTGCGCCTGTTGCCATGGTAATTACCATTGAGGGTGGGTTGTAGTAGTTGCGAACCTATATTGAACGTGGCTCAGATGGTTTGTATGTAGCAGGAGACAATCAGTCATACTTCTTTCTTTTGCACTACATACAATTTCTGTCTTGTGAGGTTTTTATGAAAATAGTATTGAAAGCGGTTTACAGGATTTTTTTGTTCTCTTCACTATTCTCCTATAACCATTAGAAGGCATGACTACATATTTGGGAGACCAACATAGTAATGTCTGTGATCGCACATAATTTGATGAGAAACTGCGGTGAATGGATGAAAGGAACAGTAATGAAGTCCTGTCTGACACAAGTAACCAATCATGATTAATGCCCCCAATTGCTTGGATATATGTATTTAATTTCAATAGGACAATAAACTCATCTCCACAGGCTTCGTGCATCACTGCATCTTGCAGTAGTATTCTCAAGTTTCTTTCACCATTTCTGTAGAGTTATCTTTCCCAGCACCATATGGAAATGATCCAGCAGCTCTGTAAATGCTGTGGCATTTCAGGTAATGAGCTGCCATTTGATGTCATATTATATATACCATACCACGTACCATTATTGGATGTGAAATATGTTTATTGCAATGTGCAAGTTGTTACAGGTAGTGAAATTGCATGTAAATGCCACAAAGCGTGTCTAAAGAAAAAAGAATGTGTGAGTATATGGGTTGTGTGTTGTGGGTTTATGTGTGCATGTATCTTACATGCATCTTACAGATGTACATACACATTCATGTTTATGTTGTCGGTGAGCTGTCGGCAATATTTTTAGATTTAAAATTTAATGTTTTGATGATGATGATGATGATGATGATGATAACTATTGTTGTCATAACCACAGTGATATAGTAGTCTACTATATCATTGTAAGTTGGTGATGATAATTGCCGCTACAGTTGTTACGAGCCTTGGGTACTACCTACAAACAGAAGGTCAAGTGATAATCATGATAATGAGGTAGGTGCAATTTTAATCATTATTTGGCATTCAAACAAAATAATAATGTTGCACAATCAGTACGTACAAAATATAAACCTTATGAATTCATAACAGTTCGTCTGTTGACTAGGAATGACTTCTGTTTTTCTATAGCTACATCTTGATTATTGTACGGACGTCATCATATTCATTGGCGTACAGAAAGATGAATAAGTTGAAATAAAACTAATTAGTAACTATGACATCGTTTGTTTTGCAGAGCTCCCCAATATACATTTTAGATATTTTGCATAATGTCAATCATGATTCATTTTCGGTCTCTTTTCCACCGAGTTAAGGTTATTTAAGCTGGGCAAACCTATATTCGTCTGTTCGTTCGTGACGTCATAGATGACATAGGCCGCTCCACTTCGAATCAGAACTGGGCCGTTCCAGACCACTGCGTCCAGACCATCTGCATCTGCTTGTTCGTGACGTCATGAATGACGTAAGTGGCTCTCAGTCTCGAGAGAGTGGTGTGGTCTGTCTTAAGTACGCCTCGTCTGTTATCGTCGAAGAAGCCCCCGCCCAGGAAGCCCTTGATCATCGTCGGGATGACGCCGACTCGATGGAGGCACATCCCGACGAAGACGTCCTCCCATGGAAAGAGCGGTGTCTGGATGGCAGCGATGTAGACCTTGTGCACGACGTCCATGGAGATCACATACCCGACGCCGATGCAGTACGGAGGATACTTACTTTGCTTCGTCACCGAGTACGGCACGTAGAACTTGTTGTACACATCCCGGATGATGTCGTAGTTGAACGCGGCCTTCCCCGCGACGAAGTTCTTCCAGGGCGCCGTGCGGAGATGGGCCAGCATCCTGATAGTGTTGACCGCCATGTCATCATCGGTCTTCATGACGAACTTGGCGTTCTGGCAGTACCTGCTGGCCCACTTGAGCCCCATGACGGTCTTGAGAGTCAGGTTGAGGTAGGAGTCCAGGAAGTCTTCCTGCACCACGTCTCCACTGTTGATGAGTTCTCGATGGAGGTCATTTTGAACTTCTTTATCGGGCGTCATACCAATGAGAAATACGGTTTCGAGATGCATTTTTTCACCCCGTCCCGCCATGCCCCATGTCTGCCTGATGGCGTCGCGCCGGGCAAAGTTTTTCGGCGCCGAAGCGACCAACATGAGCAGAGCGATGCGCTTAAACGTCCCTTCATTTGTCATGCATTTTTGCGTCGGGTTCATAATAAACATGTAGTCGTGTGTATCCAGCTTAGACTTCCACTGTGTCGAGTTCAAAATGCCCGCCGTTTTATTCTGCTCAACCTTCCTTAGCCTATTGCGACGCCAAGCTGTAATTGGCGGGCCGTTACCTTTGTAACCAGGCTTATTCCTGACGGGTTGCGTATCATCGACTTCAGATTCTGATGCGGTTGTTTGAGGAGGCGCTGGTGGGATGGTGACTAAAACCTTTGTCTCCCCTCCCTTGTTCTTGGCAAGAACCGTCCCTTTTTTAGAAGAAATGTTATACTTCTTAGAGGCTTCCAAATATGCACGTATTCGCTCTGATTTGGACTTATGTGAATAGACCGCAATCTCCTCGTCTTGGTTTTCAATCTTCTTCCCAAATTTAGCATAAAAATCATTCCCAACTTCATCACCTATTTCACCGCGCAATAATGGAGAATACCCTGGTTCCTTTCTTAAGTTAAGCCGATTATCGGCTTTCACTGACGAATAAGTGCTTGTTTCATTGGCGATATCCCCATGACTTCCGTCTTTCTCAACAGGTTGACGATTGCTGTTACGAGAATTCGACAACGCCCGCTGGATGTCGCCATCGACTGCTGGAATTTGCTTGAGTTGTCTGATTCCAGCGTTGGTCATGACAGGACCTTTCTGGAATAGATGATAAAGCTGACAGATTACCGTCAGACTCATGGAGGACATCAGTAGGAAGAAGAGAAACCGAATGATCTCCAGTGAATTCATGGTCGCGTCGACGTTGCATACGCTTCGTTCTCATAATCGTCTCCTGGTTCAGCCAGCTAGCATTGTTGTAAAAAGTACAGAGACGTCAAAGTAGAACATCAGCAATACATCGGCCTCTGTCCGGAATCTGTTTTGAAAGAAAATTAACCATTAGATCATTCAAATGACATATAATTAATGATGAGGAATACTCGAATTACCACAAGTTGTATCAAAACGACGTGATCCCACGATTCTTATCAGGAGATTTTTCAATTAAAAAAAACGGAATGGAAAAAAACATGTCATGTTAATTCTCTTAATGAGAATTGAAGTGAGCATATACAACGTTATTTTGTGCATTTGACTTTGTCCAGCTTCTTAGCCCTGTTTGTGCCAAGCATGTGCCAAAAGGCATAAATGGTGCACAAAGTGTTTCTTTGGAATGAACAGTTCGGAACAGACCCATGTATAGACAGTGTTGCAATAGGGTCTGTGTCTGTAGACTAGAGGGTGTTATTTTGTCAAAGAGTTCATCCTCGTCTAACATTACAGTAAATGAAACTGCGAAAATCATATAAATATAATCAGATTCATTAAAAAAAAACGGACAGATCCCCCCCCCCCCCAAA
The DNA here is from genome assembly GCA_963669155.1 of Arbacia lixula. NCBI lineage: Eukaryota > Metazoa > Echinodermata > Echinoidea > Arbacioida > Arbaciidae > Arbacia > Arbacia lixula. The sequence continues at coordinate 16,011,111 of OZ022581.1, read as the reverse complement.
AAAAAAAAAAAAAAAAAAAAACGAGGTTAAGAAGCTATACACGAAAAAAATTCACTTTTCATCCTCCCATTCATCTTTACATTGTGTAAATTTATTTGATATAGTCCTGCTTTATTAGCGTTCATGCAGCTGCTCATGACAGGGTATGTGTCTCTAAAGTAATCGCGAAACCATATTACCATACTATTAGCATATCATGGGATGTTCTTAATAAAAATGGTATATTGTAGTCTCTTATTTCAGACCTGCTTTATCACTGTTTATACATTGTGGGACTGACATTGACATGGTATGTGCCTCCAAACTAGCTGTGAGGCCGAATAGCATTATATGCATGCATACCATCTGCTGTTCTCATCACAGTATGGTGAATTAAGTCCCTTGATTCCGACGCTGCTTTATCACACAGTCTTACCGTGGGATGCGAGGCCGTATTACATAACGTCTGCATATTCAATGTTCTAATTACAATACAATACAATGAATGATGCGTATTTCCCCAGACCCACCCCACCTCAACGCACTCCCCACCTCCTGTTTCTGTTTCACTCCGATTTACGACGGGGTTTTTTATCCTATCATGAAAACATGAATTGATGAATTACGTTGGTGAATAAACAATCATATCCAAGATGTGGCATTATTGTATATACCGAGCAGTTGAATTATATCTAAATCCTGTAATACTCCACGTAGTCACTTATCATAGACGGTGGATGCAACATATTAAGAGGTATAACACATGATATTCAAGATTTAAAATATACATTAAACATGATACATATAACTGTAGTTTGGATAAATATATTTCTACGTGTTCTATATTTCCGAATGAACTGTGTGCTTCCGATGTGATACAATCTGCTTTTGAAACGCTGTACTCTATCACAGTGACCTTAGTAAATGCAGATAGCTTATTCCCGTTTACAATGAAAGTCTGTCCTGAAAAGCATGAATTCACATAATCATAATAAAAAATGAAGCACTTACATTCCATCATGAAATTAAAGTTGTCTCTCCGTCCAACAGGCACAAGTTAGTTTGGCGATTACGATTGCTATGTCACGTCAGGATATTATGTTATACGTGCAAACTACACACACTCTTCAATAATAATGGGCAAGTAGATAACACAATGAATGGGACAGGGCGCTTGGTCAGAAATCAATACATTGTACTTCTATTTCGGTGTACGGCCATGCAGTCTTCACTGCTATTTGCAAAGACGCGCCCGAGAAAAATCCATAAACATCCCCGTCTTATTTGTCCTCTTTTATGCATCAAAGTAAGTTATAAAGATGAATGTAAAACTATCGTATCATGCCCGTTCTAATTATTCCTTTCATCATCTTTTATATGAAAAAAAATACTCTAAGTCGATCATGGAACTCGCGGGCTGAATGTGTGTTTGGGATGTTGGTATCTTCATTTGTCCTGCTAGGAAACACCAAGTCGTTTTGTTTTTTTTCATTTTCTAACATTATACTTTCAAATAGTCAAATTCAGACTTATGTCGCTTTCCCCCACGCAATTTTGACAAGGAATGCGGAAAATGTTTCTTGTGTGTGGAGGAGGCTATTTTGTTCAACTTTAAAACAAAATTATTAAGAATCTTTTTGTTATACTATCATTTAACAGAAACGATATCGATAAGCTTTTGAACCATTACAAAATATGACCTGGTATCATCCAGTCATATCCACGTCATATTGAAATCCGGGTTACGCAATCGACAGTATTGTTGAGAAACATCAAATAGGCGAAGTAACATGATTTATTCAAGTACAACGTATATTCGCACATGATAACTCAACATCGGTGACTGCCTGTTTTCAAATTCCATAGCTTCAAATACCATTTAACTTGAATCCCTACAATGCAGTCAACATATATATAGGCCTATCTGTCTCTGAGAACTACTTGTTCATAAAGAACGTCTTTTCTATTTTGCTTGGGACGTCTTTGATCAACGGTTGAGTGTACATGTCTTTTTAGAGATGTCTCCATTCCCTTCTTCCAGCCTCTACTCCAAAGGGGTGATACCCCCTCCCTCCCCTGTTTATTAGTTATTCGAACACTGCTTTAAGCTAATGCATATATACATCAATATATGTATATATATAGGCCTATATAATATATAATCATTAGAGTACATCTAGATTTGAGTTTTTGGTGTTTGATAAAAACAAGCTGTTTTAAATTGTATGATACCCTACACTATGATAAAAAAATAAATCTTCCACCCAATAATATGTGTGGAGAAAATATCGAAGTTGACAGTTTCGCAATTAGCCTACATGTATAGATCTTTGATATCGATGGTACATGTATACAAGTACAAGTAGTAGAAGACCAACTGTTTGTGAAGATGCAAGTCCGAAATAGAAAAACCAAACATACATTCGACAGCCGCCCTCTTCGACAAGGCAAGGTAACTAACATCGGAAATGATGGCGGATTGAATTTGGAGAGATACCTCAGCTTCAAGTAATCGGCTAAATTCAGACCAGAAGAGGTGAGAAATTACCGGCCAATTTGAAACGAAATTGGTATTATAATTTTTGCACAATGGTCCTTCATAACGTATTTTTTCCAAAATGTGGATATGTGCAGTATTTGGACGAGTTTGAGAGAGGGGAATGTTTCCGCTCTGTATAAGCGTTTGCAAGCTGCCGCGTTGGGCACGCTGCCCGCCGAAATAAATGACGCTTTTTTGTGTGCACTTGAGTTCGAGTTTATCGGAAAGGCAAGTGTCGGGGCAATGCACGCCGCACCGCCCCGGTAAATGGTGGTTGGGTGTTCGCTCCGATCCTGTGGTATGGCAGTGCGGCGCAGCTCCGAGCCTCCGCCTCCGGTTCACATCATTTGTTATAATGTTAGGGCAGGCCATATCATATAATTTTAAAGGGCATATACTGTACTGGGAAGGCAAAAAAGCCTTCAAAATGTAATTGTTAGCAATCTTCTTGCCAATGGTCTTAAATTCATGTAGGCCTATTATCTATTTTAGAAGCTTGCTGAAAGTTATTTGCCCTGCAAACAATCCATATATGGAGTAATTAATGATTCATGATTAAATCCTCAGAATGTTCGGGCCGAACATTTTGAGGATTTGTGATTTAATCACTCATTACTCCAAATGTAGATCATTTGAGGGCAAATAACTTTCAGCAAGCTTCTAAAATAGACAATACATAAATTTAAGACCACTGGCAAGAAGATTGCTAACAATTACATTTTGAACTGGGCTTTTTTGCCTTCCCAGTACAGTATATGCCCTTTAACAAAGTTCGCTTTTTTACCATTCTACCATTAATATTTCCTCGTTTTTATTCAAAGTATTGATTTATTACTGGGTAATAAATCAATTTCAATATTCAAGATACAGTCTTATTCGAGAATTAGAGTTAGATACAATGATGTCAGAATAATTACCCATAGATTTCAATGATTTTAAGTCCAGACATAATGTTGAGTTTAAGACCACATAGAGAATGGGAGACCATATACTTGATGAGACCTCCATTTGTTGTGTTATTTATCTCCCTTTGTTCTATTGCACATTCTACATTTTGTAGGTCTGGGCTAACATTCATCAGGAGAGTTGTAACACAGACAGTCGTCCAAAATGAAGACTAGAAAGAGAGGGCGGCCAAGAGCAAGTGCACCAGTGCCACCAGCCAAGAAACAAAAAGTGAAGACGGTTCTAGAAAAGAAGGCAGTCCTTGTGAAGAAAGCAGCATCAAAGAAGAATTTGGAACCAGTCCAATCAACCAAACCAGTCGAGACACCTGCACGGAAGAGGGGCCGTCCACCTAAGGTATGTAGAAATAGATCAACATTCTAAATCTGAAGTACTATAAATGTGGTATACACATGTAAAGAAGCATGTGTTAAAATAATTTGGGGGCTGGGGGTATTCCAGAAACGGACCTAGGACAACTTTAAAGGGCCCCTGTCAACCAAATATTTTTGGTCTTTAAATTGCTTAGACATGTCATATTAACAGCTTTTCATATGTACTTTTTCTTGAATATATTGTTAAATGACAGAAAATGTGATTTTTCCCTCAAAAATAATAGCTATTTCAGAGTTTCTAAGCCCCACCCATAAAACAACATCTGCTTCACGCGATCGCTGTCAATCATGATGTCACGTGACGGATGGACCGGCGAGGTCCGGGGGTCCGACGCCAGTGGAACGCTGCTTCTGCTTTCGCTAGCTGCAAAAGCCGACCCTTTGAATACCCGGTGGTAGAAACACCCTTATCCTTCAAAAAATCCTGGAGCTGCTTGACAGCCATGCCGTCAAAAGTTCCTGTAGATGTCAACGACATCATAAAATTCCCTCATTTAAAAAAAAAGCTCTTTCAGGTAATTTAAGACTGAAAATATAATGGATAACTTGGAAGACCCGCTAGATTTCAACGCAATGATATGCGGACAAGATGGCGGAGAGCGCTAAGCTTGACCGAGGTAGCAACAGTAACTATGAATGATGCATTCTGCATACATTACGAACACGGCCTATTCCTTCGAAGTGAAGCTTCCATTGTATTTTTATTATTTATGTTCTTTCAGAAATCATCTCCAAGTTTGCATTCTGTGGGGAAAGAGCAGATTGAGCCGAGCCATCATGCCCCTGAGCCTCCAGCCACTGCGTCTACCTCAACAGCCACTAAGGGTGCCGTAGGGAGGGGGCTTCCTGCAAAGGTCCCCAGGGACTCAGGGGGTGAAGGCGTGGCCAGCGATGCATCACTCTCCTCCCCAGAGAAAGCAGAGCATAACTACAGCAAGAATCCCAAAGGTTTGTAGCAATGATTCCAATATGCCTGCCTCTAACCCACTCCTAAATTGGTGCCACAAATATGTAGTGTGATATCAGGTATTGAAAATGATAAGATGTGCTTGAAATGAAAGAGCCTAAATCTCTGCGCAAAGTGATTCCATATTTGGTATTTTGTGGTATATCACCTTTGATATGCTTTTTCTATCAGATTAGATATGAAATTGAATGGAAGTTTTCTCTTTTTTGACTTATTCTGAAGAATGTCTAGGACTTCTGACATTTACAAAGGTTATGGTCTCAGTACCATTAAATATCAAAACTACATATGAATCAATAGCGAAGGCCCATAACAGACATGTTTGCTTATTACTTCTGATGTATACTAAACAAATTTAGGTTTTTTGAAGGTTTTGTTGAACTCAGTAAAATGAAAACCTAATAGGAAACACAACTAAAAGTCTTTCCTTTGTGAAGGAAAGGACTCAAAAGTTGTTTTGTTCTTGTATTTTATAGTTTTTTTGCTCCAATTATGAGGAGTGTTCTGTTAATTAGATAATGAGTAGACTGTTTCTCTTCAGGGCAAATCCTTGAAGTTGTCATCATTTTAGGTATTATGAAGTCTTGAAGTTACTAGCAGACCATACTGTCAGAAATCCATTTCCGTTGAAATCTACTTGTAGCACTTAGCTGATTTTTCGGTAAATCAGGGATTTTTATCTATTAGTTGTTGTTGTTTTGTTTTTTTACAGAGGAGCTGATGAAGTTGAATCTGCCGATTTATGCCTGCTCCATGTGCAAGAGATACACATACGACCCTCAGCAATCTGCTCTACACGCAAGGCAAGTTCACAACGCGAAAGTAGGTGTTGTGCTGATGCTACCCATGGAACACATGGAGGTGCCAACACCAAGTAGAGCTAACCAGCTGCAGGAAGCACCAGCTGCTGGGAATGCTGGTGATGTGGGTGCGAACCAGACGCCCTCAAGGTCCGGGGCACAATCCCCAGACGATCATGAAGAGCCTGAGGATGAGCTACAGCCTCTGGAAATGGCAACGGAGCCTGTGCAAACCGTGCAGCAGAAGAAGAAAGAGAAGCCCATCTCCCTCCTTGTAGATGGAGGGACGAGGTCTGAGCACGAGAAGCTGTTTTGCGACAAGTGCAACAGACAGTTTGACCGGCAGCGACAAATGTCCATGCACAAGTGCATCGACATTGGCTCCAGGAGGGCGTCACCCCGCCGAGGTGAAGAAGGTACATCGCCCCGCCGAGGTGGAGAAAGCATGTCGCCCCGCAGGACAGAGAGCCCTAGGAAGAGAACGACAGTCGCTCCAACGTCTCCAAGGATTCCAGTTGTTGCAGTGAAGGATTTAGTACCAGGCAATAAGTATAAAGGTGGGGTGTCAGGCAAAGTTGCTCGGAAATCAAAAGATAAAGATGCTGCTTCAGGCGAGGGTGAGAAGATGGATATCTCTTTTATAGGGAGCTCAAAGAAAGACACCGACAAGCGCGGCACCTGGAAGCTCTGCAAGAAGATGGATGAATCTGGCGTGAAGTGGGAAGCAATGAAAGTGGCGGACTTCGAACCTAAATTACACAACGCGGAAGAAGATGGTGGCAGCGGCAGTGATGATAGTCTTGATAAAGACCCGGAAGTGGCAGCGGCCTTGGCGTACGATGACGATGAAGACTTTGCGGAAGATGAGGACATCGCTGTAGAGCTGGGCGAGGATCACAACCTCTCTGAGTCTGAGTATCCCATGGCTGTGAGAGGTGAAGAGGCTGTCGGAGGCGAAGATGAGATGGAGAAATTGTGGAAAGACAAAGATCCACCTTCCCCTGAGGAACTCAATGTCTACATCAAGACAGTGCATGGTGGCCTGCCAAGTGGAAATGGTCAGTCCCTGGAGTTCTACATGTGTGTCATCTGCCGGAAGGTGTTCAAGACAAAGAATGTCCTCAAGCCTCACATATGCTCCCATTTGGGTTACCGTCCCTTCAAGTGCTCAAAGTGTGGCTTCAAAGCTCCAAATGTTAATTCCATGAATGCGCACTCCAAGAAGCATACCGGCACTGACAATGAGTTCAAGTGCTGGCATGGTGGCTGCACGTTTATTGGTGAGAGCTGGGAGAGTCTGGAGGGCCACAGGAAGAGCCACCTGACAGCCATGCGATGTGTGCTCTGCACCAAGGTCTTCCACAGTCTCAGCACCATCCTCGGCCACCTGTACACCCAGCACGCCGAAGACATCAAAGATGGCAAAGGGAAGGAGTTTTACACCAAGGTGTCCTCCATTGGCAAAACAAAGAGTCAAATTGTCTTGTTTGAATGCGACATTTGTGGAATCAAGTGCAAGACCAAGAGAGGCTATTACAGCCATATTAGAATACATCGCGGAGGAAGAGCCCAGCCTGAAACTCCGAAAACGCCAGCCGATCCAGGTAGTCAGTCCAATACTTCAGGCACAACTCCATTTGTAAGACGGAGGGGGAGGTATCCAAACGCGCATGGACCAAAACAGCAACAGCAGACCAAAGTCAACTGCCCTTTGTGTGATCATGTGTCCAGTGGCGTGCTTGCATTGAAGAATCATATGTTGACACACCCCTTTGTTTATCGCTGCTGCATGTGTGATGAAAAGTTTTTGACCTATGGCACCCTAAATGAACATGTTGGATCCCACAGAAATGAAGCAGAGGAATTCAACCCTCAGGAGAAGATCAATGACAGTCTTCGCAAGAGCATGTACCTGGGTGGTCAGATGGACAAAGCGTTGGAGGCAGATAAGATGCAGTGGGCCCAGCGGAGAACGGGCGCCTTGGCCCCTCAGAGTGCCATAACAGGCTCAGTGTTTGATGAGCTCATGTCCAAGATCAGCATTCCATCTGAAGAAGTTCCATCAGAAGAGCTGGAGCAGCTAGGGCATGAGTTCACCAACCTGAGCTACAAGCGGCTCACACCTTCCATCCTGAGGTACATCCATCTACGCTTTGGCAATGTTGAGTGCGGGGTCTGTGGGAAGCTTTTCCCAAAGGTGGGCTTGTGCAAGGATCACACCAAGAAACACACCAAAGTCAAAGAGCATAAGTGTACGGAGTGTTCTTTCCAGGGCACCACCAAGGCGACTCTTGACAAGCATCTCTCCAAGATACACAACATTGGGGATGTCTTTTCTTGTGAAGTCTGCAAGACTGATGTGATTGGGAAAGAGGCGTACAAGGAGCATATGCGCAATCATATGAAGGAAAACAACGGCCCTTTCACATGCACCTGGTGTAACACCACCGAAATGAAGAGGGATGACATGAAGAGCCACATCACAAACATGCACCCAATGATGCCCTTAACTGAGAGTCAGAAGATCATGGGTACAGGAGTCGTGGTCCACAGGGAGAAAGGGGCTCCTTTCTTGGTGTGCGAGGTGTGCAACGCCACATTCCGCCGCATCTGTGATCTCCGTCGCCATATGTGGAAGCACTCCTCGGTCAAGAGGTTCTCCTGCGATCTCTGCGACTACGGCTCGGACAAACGCGGCAACATCATCACTCACATGATGAAGCATTCCAAGGAGAAAGAGCATGGCTGCGATGTCTGTGGCAAGCGATACAAGACTGAGCAGAGCTTGAAGCTTCACATCAGAACAGCTCACCTGAAGGTGAGACCGTTTCGCTGTATGCTCTGCGACTACGCCGCAGCCCAACCGGTTCACCTACGCAGGCACATTGCTTTGCATCATGGGAACGGTGAGCGGCGCAAGTACCGGTGCGCCATCTGCCCGGACTACAAGGCTGCGGACCTGCAGGTGGTGAAGCGGCACTACATGAAGAAGCACCCAGACGAGAAGATGAACCTGTCCAAGTGCTGTCCTCCAGACGCCCAGAACCCCTGCGTGGCCAAGAAGGACAAGCACCAAGTCATCCAGGTGGTCCCGTCTGTCTCTAACCTACCTGCAGATGCCCCTGCCAACTCCAACCAGTCCGAGATGGCTGCAGCTGCGGAGGGTGTGGTAGCCCTGGGAGAGACCCCTGGAACAGAGGAAGTTCTGATGGACCAGGAGCAGCCCCTTGCCATCGACACGTCGGAGGTGGAGATCCACTCTGAGCAGCATCCCCAGCTCAGTCAGGACATGACGGTGGAGGTGGTGCTTCCTGAGGACCATGCCCAGCTTATTGACATTAACGCTGCTCTCCCGGATGTCATCAATGCCTTGGCTGCCCTGCAGGAGTCAGAATTCAACAGTCAGTAACCAGGTAGGTATCACCTCTAGTCAAGATAGTCAATCTAATCAAAATGGTCTTGGCAGCTGAATTGTGAGAGGTGATAATTTTAAAACAATTGTGATAAGTATCAAGACATTTACACATACACCCTCTTTTTGGTGTTCTCTGTCTAGAAATTGTTTGTTCCTCATTTAGCTTGAATGTTATTTGCTTTTGGTTATCAAACAACTCTTTAAAGATTGTCCGTCCCTTTTGCAAGCTTAAAATTTGAAATCGTCTATCACGATCGTAAATTGAAGAAAGTGTGATTCAAGACCATTTCTAAGAATAAAGCATGTTGAAGCTTTCTGTATTTGTAAAAATTTCAGCCGTTAAATTTCAAACCGACTTTTTTCGTACTACGAAAAAGTATTAGTCTTTGTTACAGTATCTATGTGGTTATTATGCACGTGTGAAATCCTAATTTCATGAGTAATTACCAAAGTTTGGAGATGATTCCTTCTATAGAACAATTTTTTCATAATGCGTTTTATAATTTAATAAACAGATTAATCAATCAAGCAGATATTTCAACACAAACTGCTAAGAGCCTGATGTAAAGACTATTAATCAGACATTGTTTATGTGCATTATTTGAATTTTACACTACGTATCAGTTTCAAATTATGAATTTACAGCTTGCTAACACTTCTTTATATGTTTGCCAATGTTTCGATGGTTTTGTGGTGATCTGAAAAAGGGACGGGCTGTCTTTAAGTCATTTCATTTTTAGATTGTGCAAGATTATTTTCTTTTGAAGGGCCATTCAGCAATTTTGCTTAAAGTAATTGTCTGAGGCATTAAGTATTTCAGAGTCATGTTCTTTCACCTGGTCTGTATAAAATGTTGGCTCATGTAATCGAATAAGGAAAATGTTTGTTACATGAAATACAATGTATGTGATATCTAATTAAAAAAGAATTGGGTTTAAGAAGATATTAAACATGAGGTGTTCATGCTGGAGTAAATTTTGTTTTGATCAAGTGCATGCATGGTCGTGATCATTCAATATGTCATGTAGGTTCCAGAATCTTGTTTTCATCCTGCACATGACAAAATGTTTGAAAAAACATAAACTTCTTTTGTTTGCCCCTTTTACCTTTCCTGATATTTGTATGAATTCTGTGGAATATCCTAGCAAGTGACAAAGATATATTACAATTGTGTCATTATACACCATGAGGACAGGATTGGAGTATATGAGAAAAAGAAAATATCACTCAGACTGTGCACTTAATACCATAGAAGAAAGGAGGTCGGAAGTAATGTAGTAATTGTTTGATTTTTATTTACTGCAGATAATGCTGAGGATCGTTGCCTTCTGGAGGATGTCGCGGAGCAAGTACCGGTATGCAGTAACTACTCCCATCCAGGATGTGTATGTCTTCATGTCTGACACAGCTGCAGTCGTATTTAATATGATATCAATGGTAAAATACAGCAATTTTTCTCATCAAAATATGAATTCATATATTAGGGTACCATTACAAGTGATTATCAACTTTTTTCAGGTCTTTTAAGATGTTGATGCGTTTTCTTATTTCTAAAATTGACTTTGATACTGGGTTTCATCAAGGGGGTGGGTGTGCATGTAAAAAAGACATTTCTTTTAAGTAAATTAACAGATTTGGGAAGCAAAGGTCAAGATCACTGCTGACTTCAATGATGTGAATTGGTTTCACATGAAGGATGATTCTGAGACGTTACTCATTGTTTTGCGCCCCATTATCCCATTATTGTAGGCGCACCGGAGGATGAACAAGTACATGTATCAATGTTGAGGGCAGCGCATTATTGCTTGCTATTTCACGTTTAAGGTAGTATGCATAATTTGTTTGTGTGCTTGTTTCAAGCCAACAACTGTTGTAGAACCCGAGAAATGGAGCAACCCGCAAGTTTGAATCAATACCCCAAGCTTTCACTAACAGCCAAGCTCTCCCGAACTAACATGTTGCAGGCATTACATTTTATTTTTTAAAAATCTGCTTGGGAAGTGCAAATTCAAATGTTACTTTTATGAACACAATACATATGTCAGCAATGCTGTACATGTTTGCATATTTGCCTTTAAAAAAAACACCCAGCACTGGTGTATATACATGTACATGGAATAGTTTTGTTATACAATCAAACCCGTTTACAAAGACCACATTCTGTACATGCCACCTCTCAAAGACTGCATTCCCTAGGGGTGGTCTATTGACCCAGGTTTTGACACACAATTTTCCATTTCTATCATTCTGGTAGCAGCATGATTATTTATCATAATGAACTTTCATGTGGACATTAAATTTCAGTGTTTAAATAAAATAACAGATGGAAAGAGTTTTTGCGATCTTTTATATTAAAGGATCTGTGAGATGAAAAAAAAAATGTGTTTAAATTGATTGAAATTGGTAATTGTCCGTACAGGGTATATCTATAAATGAATACAAGTCAATTCCACAGCTATATGACATCAGCAGTCGGAGAATTTCAAGTTCAAACATGGGGTGATTTTGGCATAAAAACACGGCCCCTGCGAAACTAACAAGTACATTCATGATATTCTGTGATTTAAATCTGATCGTGAGCTAGCAGCCTACACACGCTATTTTTGAACGCTACATTTCATACGAGAACGCTGAAATTTGTGACCGAAAAATGTCTTCAGATGATGAAATCACCCTCGATCTTGACCTTGAAATTCTGGATGAAGAGAGCAGTGGTAGTGATAGTGACGAAAGCCACAGTGATATCGATAACGGTGACGGCGAAATCAGAGAATCTGACGTTGAAAATGGAGGTGCGGGTGATCAACAAGCTGCTGTAGTTGCTGTTGATATAAGGGCATACCAACATGAACCAGAGCCACGACGGCCGGCGAGCGATCCATGACCTATCAATTTACCTTACCTTGCAACATCAAATTCTCCGATTTTGCCATCATCGTTGTCAATATCACTGGCTTTCGTCACTATCACTACCACTGCTCTATTCATCCAGAATTTCAAAGTCAAGATCGAGGGTGATTTCATCATCTGAAGACATTTTTTGGTCACAAATTTCGGCATTCTCGTATGCAATGTAGCGTTAAAAAATAGCGCGTGTAGGCTGCTAGCTTGCGATCAAGTCTACAGATTTACATCACTTCCGCTCTACGTAAGTACAGCAATTTTTTCAATTTCTGAACCTGGACGATTTTGGTGGCAAGTCAAAAATGTCCTTTTTAGGGGGGTTGGAGGTGGTAACGTGGTGTAAATGAAATTGCATGCAATTTGGGAAATATTCAAGATTCATCAAATGTGAAATTCACAAGAATTTGCGATTTCAATAGTTTTTCATTTCACAGCTCCTTTAAGATAATTAGAAACAGATTATGCTTTAAAGTTGATACAATGTACCCGACTATTATTCCCTTATTTTGGAGTTGCCATTGACTGATGCAATTCATAATCGTTGTTTAACTTGATACATTAACAAAACCTGGGCTAATTTTATGGATGCCAAATAAAACAACAGGAAACGTCATTATTCATGCAATATAGTTGATTTTGTCCTCAGAATCACTATGGTTTATTGAGATTGTCCACATGATGATTGCAGCAAATAATTGAAGTCACCTACTCTTGTGATTTTATTTTGCACCCATTTCACCCCATAAAGTTTGTCTACGTTTTAAGTTCAACAACCATTGTGAGTACAGGTCATAGCAACTGATTACCTGGTCATTAAAAGTTTCTTTCATTTTAGATGTACATTTATTACAAAATGGATATGTTTATAACTGTTGTGTTGCATTGGTAATACATGTACCTCTACAGTTTATGTGTGTTTTTTTCATATTTGTCCATGTATGTAGCCTCACACGGCCGCCAAATTAGATTGGTCAAACTATCAGCAAAGGCATTGTATACGAATGTTTTTGACAGTTCAATGAAAGTATGTACTGTTAAACAATGTTTCTTGTTTTTGTGCAGGAACATATTCGTATCATTCTTGCAGTTTGCATTTTAAAGATATCCAGTTCATGTGCACACTGTTCAGCTGATTATGTAGCATGTTACTGTTCTGCTGCAAAGAAAGTTACACATTCATCATCAATGAAATGTATTTTTTGAAGTTGTGAATTATAACTTATGTGCATACATTCAATTCCATTACATTTTCAGATAGCATTGACATTTGCATTAATCCATGGAGGTTTATTTGTGTGTTGTAAATATTTGCCATATGAAGTAGTGTAGAGAGCACCATGCAGTACCTGTATATCCTCTGGTGCGATTGAACTTGGTTCTACATTGAAGTCAGACTCTTACTAGAGAGAGTGGTTGATCTGTGGTGTGTGTGTGTGTGTGTGTGTGTGTGTGTGTATGTACATGTACTATATAATAGGTGTGGAAATGTGTGTTGTGTGTGTGTGTGTGTGTGTATGTGTGTGTGTGTGTGTGTGTGTACTATATACAGTAATAGGTGTGGAAATGTATTGTGCGTGTGTGTGTGTGTGTGTGTGTGTATGTACTATATAATAGGTGTGGAAATGTATTGTGTGTGTGCGTGTGTGTGTATGACTGTGTGCGCGTCAGTGCTTACTAGTATGAGTGTGGTAGAGTGATTTGAGATAAAGAGTGATTGATTGCCCTTTTTATCAGTTTGTACATAAGCGTGGGCACGAGTGATGTGCATACATGTATTATGTCCAGTGGTAATGAACAGATGCATTGAGATATCTCCATCTCTCTTCCTCCCCCCCTCTCTCTCTCTCTCTCTCTCTCTCTCTCTCTCTCTCTCTATATATATATATATATATATATCCCATCTCCTCTCATGCCCTTACTGCCCCTCTTTCTCTTTCTATATTTCTATCTCTCACTTTCTGTCTCATTTCATATCTCCCACTCGTCTCTTACCACGCCCTTAATTGCTCGGTCCCGCCCCTTTTTCCTTTATCTCTCTTTCCCTCTATCTTTTTATCTCTCTCTCTCTTGTCTTGCACTCTCTTTCTCTCTCTCTCTCGCTCTTTCTGACTGTTCCTCGACTTAAAGACAGCCAGTCCCTTTTTCAGATCACCACAAAACCATCGAAACATTGGCAAAACATATAGAGAAGTGTTAGCAAGCTCTATATTTACAATTTGAAACTGATACGTAGTGTAAAATTCAAATAATGCACGTAAACAACGTCTGATTAATAGTCTTTACCTCAGGCTCTTAGCAGTTTGTGTTGAAATATCTGCTTTATTGATTAATCTATTTATTAAATTATAAAACTCATTATGAAAAAAATGGTTCTATGGAAGGAATCATCTCCAAAGTTTGGAAGTTACTCATAAAATTAGGATTTCACACACGCATAATAACCACATAGATACTGTAACAAAGACTAATACTTTTTTCGTAGTACGAAAAAAGTCGGTTTGAAATTTAACGGCTAAAATTTTTTACATATACAGAAAGCTTCAACATGCTATATTCTTAGAAATGGTCTTGAATCACACTTTCTTCAATTCACAATCGTGATAGACGATTTCAAAATCTAAGCTTGCAAATGGGACGGACAATCTTTAACCATTTACTTCATATACTGTAACTATCCATGTCCTAGCCTCTACATCCTCTATGTCCCTTTCCCACATGTTGATGTTCTCTTTCATGTTCTCTTTCACGTCATCGATAGTCTCCATCTTTGCCACTTCGCGTACAGTATTGACAAACTTCACTCAATATTCCTTCATATTTACAGTCAAAAACAATGCTCATAAACTATTTCAGTCCCTTCTCAATTAAGAACGCATTACTCTAGAATAGGGTGCAAGTACGCCGATCATAGAACATATTGTTAGAGGGTGTGTCACATTGTGAGAAAGGTTACAGTGGAAAGGTAGTCCTCCAACATCATGGTCCTTAACAAATGTAGACTTTAATTACTATTTATACTTTCATTTCTAATCTGGTTTTAGTGGACATATTGAAAAATATAGATAGTTTTTAAACTACCATCAAAAGTTTGATCTTCTTGTGTTTGATGCCTTGCCGACCTAATATATATTTTTTTAGTTTATATTTACCATTAACTTAACGATGTCGCAAACACCACTAGACTAAGGTCTATGTTTCTATTCTAAAGGCATGCATGTTCAACTTCATAACATTGATCAAACCAACCCTCTTCGGCTTTTACACTAGATATATTACCTGATAGCTACATTTTAGGCCCTGTAGTACATATAGGCACATCGATAAAAGAACCTTAATTCCTCCATCATTTTGGTCTCCAAAAAGGCGATTGATCAGTTACAACCCAATCAATTATGCTTGGCACCATTTTAAAGGTTACTTCATAGAGATGTATATAGGCCTATGTATTCGGTTTGGTGATCGAATTCGGTTTGGCACTAATTCTAAATTAGCCCCGCCCATTACATCACATATCACATTCTGACACTACATTCGAACATGCTTTGTACATATTTTTCGACTTATTTTGGTGACCAATAGGTTATTACTAGTTGCAGTCGGCCAACGTAAGTATAGATACGACATAAGTTAACTCGTATCCCTCAGCATTTCAATATTTACACCGAAATATATTTCTTTTCGATGCAATGACGATAGTGATCAGGGGGGCATTTCATCAAAGGACTTGTCGGATATTTTATCCGAAAAGTTTGCTCTCGGCCAATAAGATGCAAGCATTTCAGTAGCTTATAACAGTTTGTCGGATAAAACGTCCGACAAGTCCTTCGATGAAATGCCCCCCAGGAGTTTAATTGAGACTGAAGCCATTTCCCGCGATTTCGTAATCTCTAACCCCGATTGATGTCACCGTGCGTGAAGTCCAATCAGAGACGAGCCCGCTTTGGTAAATTGGCAACTCCACCTCGATTGCACAATACCCCTGGAGAAAAGTCTCGGCGTGTGTTGTTTTGATGGGGATTTTGTTGTACTAGTAAGTTTTAGTATACGATCCGTGCATGCAGTGTGTATGTGTACTGTGTATGCATACAAGTATGCTGACGTAGACGCCCAACCTTTAGGGAGGAAGACCGGGAAGCGACGTAGAAATCATCCGATTTCTGACTGGTAAGAGACATTGGAATTGTGATTATGCGTGGAATATGTTATTCATAGTGTCCTTTTGATACAAACCGATTTAATGATATTTTAAAATGTTGTAGGAAGAACGTATAACATGCCTCAAAATGTAGGTCATTTTAGGATTTGTGCAGAATGTAGAGTGAATTGTAACAGTGTATGCTACATGTGTACAACACGAAGTGTCTGTCGCCGGTGTGCATGGCGTGTGTATTGTAAATTGTAAACACTGAAGTAAAACAGTTTTGGAAAGAAATGACCTGTGATTGCGAAGCATACGGTAACGATTCGTCAACTGAAAACGATATGATGTCAAGTTTTAAGTTGCAACCTTTCTTTTTACTAATGTGTATGTGACTCTTCTTTTGTATGGAACAGTAGGCACCCATTAATAGGGGCATAACCCAAGTATAAATATTGCGCAATTGCATGGACTGAATGTGGGATAACTTATTGCGCAATCACTTGCATGTGGTGGAAAGGACTTATAGTTATAGTAGAGAAAGAGATTACTTCCTGCACTATTGCGTGATTGCTGTGCACACATGTATGCTCTTTCCAAATCATTTTGCACATATTTTTACTCAGTCATAAGAAGTTTCCATATGTGTAGTTACATGCATGGTTCATAGTCAGACTGGCTGCGTATGCATAATTTCCCATCTATGTATGAGTGAGGGTCTACTGTTTTAAAGACGAATACAATTGTACAGGTAAAAGCTTCGCACATCTTTTCTACTATTCAGCAATACATTTTGAGGAGATTCAATATTAATTTTAATTTGTGTTGTTTGGAAAATTATACTATTGGTAGAAACAAAACAAAAGGGATAAAATGGAATTTGGGTGTGTTAAATGCCCATTAAATGTGTGACTTCCAGGTATTTCAACAGCTAACATCCTGTAATCAGACCAGCATGTCTTGAAGGTCTAGATTTTAGTCTTTGGATAGATGTCACATCAATGATTGTCAATGTTATTTCATCATCTGGAAGAATTCACAAATCTCGTTTTGAAAAGCCTTCTCTAACAATGATGTCTCTCCTCCATTATTCCAGCATTTCCTTTTGAATTGTCACCCAGCCCATCACCATGGCCCTATAGTGCGGAGCAGTAAGTTCCGGCTTCCTACTTCCCGTGTACAGATCAGCCGCAGTGTCTTGCTATCTGAACAGCCAGCCATCCTAGTCAGGGGTAGAACAATGACGTCTGTCAAGCAATCCGTGTTGTCCGAGCTGGAGACGGGGCAGGCAGGAGACATGGAGCCTGATTCCACCCAGCAGGAAGATCTGGAGCTAGCTGGTGGAGGGAGCCCCCAGGCGGGTGGCGGGAAGATAGGAAGCAGCTCCAAGCGGAGCAGGCCCCATGAGAAGAACAGCGATGAGTACAAGCGGCGACGCGAGCGCAACAATGAGGCTGTGCGCAAGAGCCGGATGCGGAGCCGGCAGAAGGCGTCTGAGACGGAGCAGCGGGTGAGCGTGCTGAAGCAGGAGAACGCAGACCTGGAGCAGCGTGTGACGGTGCTGAACAAGGAGCTGGAGCTTCTCAAGGATCTCTTCCTCACCCACGCCAACGAGCTCCCGGATCCCAGCACTACGTTCGGCCTCTTCAGCGCCAACCCCCGACTCGGCGCCAGGGCGGCTAACCCTGCGCTGTCCCGCGTTGTGCTCAAGACTGACTCTGTCACCGTCTCCCTGGTAGAGATCCCACAGGAGGGTGTTACCGCTCAGACGTGACCGACACTCTTTGCCAATCTATCAACAAAATCTAACAATCGCTTATAAGGATTCATAGAATATTAACTTCTTTTTAATATTTCTAGAAACAATCTCGCTCATACACTGATGACCATGATTAGTGAAAATAGTAATTTTGTTCTCAATTTGAAAGGAAGAAAATATGTAAACACATAGAGGTTGATGTCATTCATGCAATATTATGGCAAATTTGAAGGCTCAGTGATTGATCTTCACTTCATTGCTGATAAAAATGACCTACTTTTTTGTTTGTATATGTTTGAATAGGCAAGAGCCTCAGAAATTACCAATGTGTAAGGGGGTGAGAAATTTTTATTTTTCACAAGTTTGCGTCCATCTCTATCAATAACCTGGAACACTTCACTCATATTTCTGAATTCCAAGTCTGGATTTCAAAGAAAAAATTCTACACAAAGTATCAACAAACAATTGTTTTTCTTCAGAACCCTCTGAATTCAAGGTAGCATTTTTAAGTGATCATGTAAAGCTGCAGCCACATTCATTTTCTACCGATCAGTACCTGTACATGAAGTATGGGTTTTTGATTTTTCTTAGTACATTGAGTGTTTTGTGATTTCTCCTACATTTCATTTCACTCTATGTGTAGAATTAAATGTACTTGGCTTGGAACACAAATTGAGATTATTTCTGTATGATTTAAAATAGGTGTTTTCATACTTTTGTACATGAATTTGTATGATAAGTGTGACTAGATGTGATTTGAATAGCAACTCATCAATATAAACACTAGTTGCATGCACAAATCATTTATAAAGAAATGTACTGTACGGTCTAGTTGGAAAAATTGGTTGGAAAATTGCACATGCATGCAGTATGGCATTTGATTTGCTTCTTTACATTATGAGTTATGACGAAAAAAATTATTGTAAAATCAGACTATATCGTTCAAAAGAACGTGTATCACATGATGTTGGGTTTAATTCTTATCGTCACTTTGTGTGCGGGAAGCTCTCGTGATGTATAAGAGTAGAAAGCGATAGTGGCGCTTTGAGCTCAATGTTTATTTGTCTTTGAGTTATCGTTGATTTGAATGTATGTTTCCTTCTCCCATTTATTTATTTTGTTTTTGAATTTTACATTATTTCTGATGTAAATGTTGTGCTGTAAAGATACCCGATCAAGAAACTAATTTTTTACTGAATAAACCACACACAAAAAATGGATTATACTTACACAGATATATATTACAAACTGTCTGCAACTATCACCATAGTGACCTCACGAGAGTGGCAGCAATCGTAGGAATTTTTCAGAATGTGAAGTCTGAGGTGGACATATTTGTCAAATTGATGAATATTTTATCAATGGAGCAATTCGCTTAAAAGTTTCCCTCAGCAACTGTACTCATTTTGCTGTTAATATTAAAATATGTTGCTTCAGTCATATCTTATCTTATCTTTTACCCTGCTGTGTACCATCATATTACATGGTTATTAATTATATTTCATGACCAGAGCCTCAATCATTGCAGAAGTCGCAGAACCCTCATCAGCTGGTCCGAATTTCATTTGATTTCAATGATTTTATAACTCCGTCCTGGTATCCTGAAATCAAGCAAGACTGGGACCTACAATAATAGTAGAATGGATCTCCCATTCATTATGTGTCCAGTAGTCCTTACCATTTCTACACCTGACCTTACAAAGGTCATGTGCATGTCATGTGGACAGCATGACGCTAATATTTAGCCATTTGCTATCGTGATCATGAGCCTTGTTGCTTATACTTGTAGCACTGTAGTTATTGTAACTTTGTATTTATTGTCACTCTCACGGCACTATCTGTGATTCTTAAAGCCTATTGGTCATCTACATAGTTACCTGTAAGACGGCACTAACTGCGATTCTTAAAGCATATTGGTCATCTACATAGTTACCTGTAAGACGGCACTAATAGCGATTCTTAAAGCCTATTGGTCATCTACATAGTTCCCTGTACCGTAAGTTAAAATTGTGACGCTGCATGCGTGACGTGCTAAGTTGAAACATCCTTTGAAGGTGGTTTGGGACTATGGTTGATTCACATTGATTTTAGATTTCTTTTAAAGTATGCTTAAATCTTTTTTTGTATGATATGTGTAATGTATTTGTGGTACAGTAACCGTTACCTGTATTTCAAGATTGATCTTGTCACCTTGTTGCATAATTTAATATGATACACAGATGTAGACATGTACCAGAAGAAATGTTAAACCTGTAGAAACATTTCTTAGAGAGAGCATGGTTCATAGGCAGTGTACATGTACTAGTGCATATATGAAGTAGTCTTTTCAATAGTCAACTTAAAAAATTCAATGACATATTCTGTTACATGTTATACATGTTTGAGATACATTGGGATTTCTATTTTATTGTATATCTGGAGGAAAATTAATACAAGTATATATTCAAATGTTCAAGATTATAATGATTAGCATGATATATAACACATTGTGTACTGTGAAGGAAGACTGTCAATGTAATTGTACATTTGAATCAATGTCTTTATCACTCGATCTTCACTATGTGCTGCAAATAAATTAATACAAGTATATATTCAAATGTTCAAGACTATAATGATTAGCATGATATATAACACATTGTGTACTGTGAAGGAAGACTGTCAATGTAATTGTACATTTGAATCAATGTCTTTATCACTCGATCTTCACTATGTGCTGCAAATAAATGAGAATAAATATAATGCAATCACATGAACATGGCAAATATGTAGGATGTAATCAAAGATGAGTTATACTTTGTAATAGTTGTGCATTCGTCAACAGGTCATATGGAAGGAAATTGGGTATCATTTGTTTCTCTCTCTCTTCAATACTTGCCTCTATCGTGTGCTACACATATACAGTGTATATTGTTTGTAGCAAAGTCCATCACGAAATTTTGGAAAATCAGTAAGGAGCAAGTCGTGTTAGCAGCTTCAAGCTTTTAAGCAATATCTCCTTTCATCACATTGAGGTCATCGCTAAGCAAACATGTTCGATTTGTTTTGTCATAAAGTACTTGTACTTTTCAGAAGAATGGAATTTTGCTTGTTTGTTTAGAACGGAAAATATATTTATGTTGATGTTAAAGTAGTTTATTTAAATGTTGTTCTATTGATACGAGTAAGAAAGGACATCAATTATATAGATCTTTCTTTCAAGTCCATCTTGTATATTGTTAAAGAGTTGACCGTGATATCGTGTTTCTAAACAATTCCTACTTGCAAAAGCTCTTTAACTTTGTGTTCCAATTCACCTTTGTACGTGTCAGTTTGAAGCTAGTTTATAATTATTTCCTGTTTTGCATTTTCATTCTTCTCTATACACTTTCCAAATATTACTTATAAGTTGCAGACGATTTATGGAAAGTAAGTTTCTAGATTTTAAAGAATTATATTTATCTTCCTGCATCACTTTCCGTTTACCTCGAATGGAAGGAAGCTGTTTGCACATGTTGTATCCAATATCCAATCAACATTGCTTTGTTGTTATGTATAGTGTAAGTTGAGTAGTTGACCATAAAATACTACACAATTATTGTTTATGAATGGCTGTAAATAAAACCGGAAATCCACGAGAAGTAACAAATTGTCTTCAATGTAGTTGTATTGTGATATATTAATATTCTTTGGTATTCTCGTCTGACATGACCTTCAAATTTGTTACCACGTGTATAGATTACATCAATTTCATTTTTTTTTTCTTTCTCAGTAGCCTATATGATTAGACAAATGCTATTTCAAGGGAATGTGCAGAATTGGCCGGATGATTGCGACCATGACGACAGAACCGATCGGCAGTGATCACGGCCTCCATTGCTTTCAAATACAGTAATAGGATATTATTATCATATGTAATCCTGAAAAAAAAAACGCGAACACAATGCGTTGTGTATGATTTATATCACGAACCTATTTCATCTTACTATAAAACAGAACAACCGTGCAGATGAGAGTTCAGATTAATGCTTAGACAATACTAGACAATACCAATAAAGACAATGATATATATTAACAATGCACTACAATGATGTGCTGTTTTATTTTTTTTATTGGAAACCGTGGCAAAATGGGTTATCAAGGATAAATGAAGCGAGTTACACTTCATACATCCCTGCTCTTTTGCTTATAGGAAGATACAATAATTAGTAATACGAGCGAGAGTGTATGTATGTGTTTGGGTGTGTTAGTATTCGAACGTGCTTATGTTAGCGCCTTTGTTTTCTTCCTCTTCTTGTATCAAGTCATCTCTATCCTCTTCTCCCTGTTAATGCGCCATGTCCTCTTCATTCAGCAATATTTCAGATCGACAATATGATTTACTCTATTATCCTACAAAAAGACCACGCTTTTGACTATTTTTCAAACGTCTCGTTGTTCTACCCTCATCATCCCCTTTTCTTCTATTCCATTTTTGTTAATTACGTCACATCCGTTATTTCTGTTTTCATTCTCTTACCATTATTCGTCGACGTTCCAATTTGTCCTGCCCTTCTTCTCACCCCCCCCCCCCCCCAACC
Source organism: Arbacia lixula (assembly GCA_963669155.1). Lineage (NCBI taxonomy): Eukaryota > Metazoa > Echinodermata > Echinoidea > Arbacioida > Arbaciidae > Arbacia > Arbacia lixula. Next base: position 15,988,714 of record OZ022581.1, on the reverse strand, counting down.
CTCCACCTTCTCATTTTCCCTCTCCATTTCAATCGTCTTCTTCTTGTTCTCCAAGTTTTTCTTTCCATTCTTTTTTTCCTCCTTCCCTAAGCACATAAATACAAACACAAATTTAGTTGTTCGTCACGTAACTCCCTCTTTTTCACTTTCTCCACCATGAATGGGGGAGTGTAGAACTCCTTCCCCTTTGTTTTCGCTCCTCTCTCATCCCCCTTCTCTCTTCTCTTCTCTTCCATTATTTTCCTTCTCCATATCTTTTGGGGCTTCTGCTCCTTTTCCATGTTGCATTTTCCCTCCCTTTCCCTTTCTTCTTCCCCACCCATACCATTGGCATGAAGATGTGCAGTCAGCCAATATTGTTTAGGCCTGTTAGTGTAAGGGTTAATCTTTCTCCGCATAACTCACCCCCCCCCCCCCCCCCCTATGCTCAAATGGGAACAGGCCAGTACTCTCCATCCGTTTCCTGCTCTTTACCTCTTTCCTCCTTCTGTTTCGCCCTTCTTTCCCCAAAGCAGGGATCATGTCCCTGCCAAAAGCATGCCAAAGGGGGAAAGTAGAACAGGCTCCCCCTTTATCCCGTCCTCTAGTATTTTTCTTTCGGGCCTTTCCCATTTCCTTCTTCTTTCTCCCTCTCTATCTCTATCGTCTTTGTTGTTTTTCTCCAAGTGAAATTGCCCTTCATCTCCTTCACAGTCAAGTCCCGAACCAGCACACAGTTTTGCTCTTACCTCCCACAACAAAGCCATCAGGAGGGGTAATCCACGGTGCATACAAGCTCGTTTTGTACGGAAGCCCCTTCACACGCCTGCGTGTTTTATGACAAAGTTGCGCTGGGTCATATCCGCGCGTGTTAACAGTAGTCTCTACTGCAGTCCCTTATTGAACTTTGGAAAAGAAAAAATGCTTTCAAACTTCATACTTCAAAGTCACAACTTCACTATTTTGAGCGAAATCAAGCTTACTTTACCTCCAATATTTTGTGAACTTTATATCCTACTGTTTTCATAAACTAGAGGGATGGTGATTGAAAATAAAGCACTTCTTAGGCCTATAATAATATTACAGTACACTGTTAGCCTACGGAACACGAACTAACAAAGTTATGTGAAGCATATTGAATTTGATTTACATCTTCATTGTAGTATCTTGGTTTAAAGGGAAATGTGTACCCTTCCGATCTGATAATACAACGCACGGTGTGTCCAAAATTTCAACTCCAATTAACTAAATGAGTTGAGAAATCTATTTTTGACTGAATACTAAAGACTACTAGTATTCAATCGCACGGCGTACGGCAACTCCGCTCGTCCGCGCCCGTACAGCGTACTGGCAGGTGCAGCGGATCTCCATGGAGATAGCTCTATGGCCAGCGCCCTCGTTCGCAACGACAACAGAACTTCGCGATTGGCCATTAGCGACCAACGAGGTCAGAGCGGCCTGACGTGCGGAAACCATCTCTCCAAGTAATACTACATAAAAATCAACCGAAAATGTTTAAAAATACGTTTCAAAGTGGATTCCTGTCGATCCTATATAGCATCGGCAGCAAACCTCTTCAACTCTGGGACAAAATGGTAAGTATTTCATAGTTAAATCACTAAAAATGTTCGTGGAGTGTTGGGATTTCAGCATGCGCGCCTCAATCCCAACGTGTGCAGTACATATGGGAGGAGTGTTGCTTAGCAGCACTAGGGCGATCATGTGCCAAACAGTGTTGTGGCCGTTTAGTCCCGACGGCTGGTATTTGTGTTATGTGGCAGTGCAAATTCAATCAAATTGTTGGCATTTTTACCTGTAAAATAATAAATGTCCTGAATTTCATGTTTCTTTCTTTGATTTTGACGCTTTCATGATTTATTCAGTGAATGTTGTGAGCTTGTTTATGTGAAAATGGGTAGGTTTCATTTTTGTTCAGATGATCAGATAAGAGTTGATTGATTGATTAGGATTAGCATTGCCATGGCATTCCCAAATGTCATTGCTATCATTTTGTGATTTGTGATTTTCTTTCCCCTCTTTATTTTATGAATAGTTGCCCCTTTCTTGCATTTTTACTTCCAACAAGCAGTCTGATTTTACCTTACAAGTTAACTTACACTAAATGATTCACACTTTCTGAAGTAATTTTTGAAATGATAAATTGGCTTTTTGAAATGTAATTGTTTCCCCTCTCCTGCGATTTTCTGTCATCATTTTGGGCCGTCTTTTCTTCCTTGTTTTTTTTTTTCAGTTGATGTTCTGTCAAACCTACATTCTCCAATCAGGAATCCTTGTTTTCCAGTTTTGTAGTACTTGATTCGTCTCAGTGTTAATATAAACTTGTCAATCAAACTAACATCTGTAGGCATATCACATTATCTGTGTGAAACATATTGTATCCCTTTTTAATTATCCTTTCCTTAGTATTTTCAGTCCTGTATTTCCTCAATCATATGAAATTGAAATATAGATCTATTTTTGTATTCTTTAAGGATTTGTCAGATTTCTTCAGGTACATGTACTATTAAAATTGCTCTGAGAATGAAGGTTACTTTGAGCATAAACATGTAAGCACAGCTACATGAATATAGTGGTACATTAAATCAACATTGTTCTCATTATTTTTTTTACTGATATAGGTCAGAAACGGTCACATCAAGAGAATAACAGACAACGACATCCAGTCTCTAGTCCTCGAAATTGCTGGCACAAATGTAAGCACAACATTCATCACGTGTCCGGCAGACCTCAAGAAGAATCTGGGTATCAAGCTGCCATTCTTAGTCATGATCATCAAGAATCTCAAGAAGTACTTCACGTTTGAAGTGCAAGTGCTGGATGATAAGGCAATCAAAAGGCGGTTCCGAGCCAGCAACTACCAGAGCACGACACGAGTCAAGCCTTTCATCTGCACCATGCCCATGAGGTTAGATGACGGCTGGAATCAAATTCAGGTATGTTCCAATCTTTCTGTCATAATCAAATGTACTTGTCCTCAAATTCTGTAGTCCATTGAAAGCTCCATTTTTTTTTTTTTTTTTTTTATATCAGTATGCTATAATGTTATTGAGAATGCAGGAACTATTATGCTTTAAAGTTGTATTGTTACATTTACATGTATGCCTCTACATGTCAGTGTAAGCATGCATTCTCTAGATTGTTCAGGATATACATTTGCTATTGTGTCATATTTGCAAAGCAATGTGCATGTTTGTTACCGGTACAAGATATTTTTTGAAGTATTGTACATGGACCTGTACAAAATGCTAAATACCTTCCAATTGATGCAACATCATGTACCATGCATAAGACAATATTCCATAACTATTTGAAATGTGATTGATAGATTATGTGGATTTGCAAACCAAATCTGTACACATGTTTATTTATAGACTGTACTTCCCTGCCATACTTGTGAGTTAGGTGATATTTTGTTTGCACAAATACATGTATATGTGTATTGAGTTATATAATGGCATTGATTTGTGACATGATTTCTCTTTTCCTCTCTTCTATATACAGTTCAACCTGTCAGATTTCACAAGGAGAGCATACGGAACAAACTACATTGAAACATTGAGAGTTCAGGTATGTATCATCTCAGCAAGATTACAGGTCTCTTCATATCTTATTTTATTGTGGGCATGGTCAAACCATCCACAAATTTCTTGAATAGCAATTGTCTTTCCTTGGCTACATCACTGCATGAGCATACATGGATACCAGTATGGTTTTTATTTTGAAGGATGGGGTATCTGTCCTATTGCAAGACTTAGTCATTAGTGTACAGCAATTTATCCTTGTTATTTCATTGAAAAGACATTTGTGCTTGTTGATCATGTGATGTCAAGCATCTTTCATCAATTATTTTTGGACAGGAATTCTTCATCAGGATGTCGTCACATTGGGCATTGAAGGGGGTGTGACTTGATAACTTATGCATTTATTTCATTTTCCCCCTCCAGATCCATGCCAACTGCCGAATCCGACGAGTCTACTTCTCCGACAGACTGTACTCAGAAGACGAACTTCCCGCAGAATTCAAACTCTACTTGCCCGTACAGAAGGCTGGGAAGAACTAACCCAGGTCAACTTGCAAAACGCACTTGGACTGTTAACAATAGCAAGGGAATAAAAAGAAGAGACACATTTGTGAACTTTTGCATCGTGAAATATGTCTGTAATATGACTATTGTGATCTCGTAATAGTCAGAGAGAAGGAGTGGATGCCTCAAAGTTCAGCGCCGGGGAAGTCAATTTTTTGACACCCCACCCCTTTTTTTTCTTTGAATGGCTGTGTCACAAGCATGTTTAAACTTGTGTTACATGTGACCTAATGCGTTAAATGGCATGTTACAGAAAGGAACTGGTTTAGATGGTTAGTTGCCAAGGATGGCATCACAGCAGTAGAACCTAACTGCTGAAAGCTAGGCAGCAAGCAGAAAGGGCACTAAGCCAATGGAGTGTGCAGGAGAGACCGTCATTTCATCTCCGCATTTGTTTCGTCTTCTGTGAATCTTCAATCTGGTGTTTGTTTCTTGTTTCCGTTACTATTTATTTGAAGATGGTGGTTTACATGTAAGCCCAAGAAGTACTTCCAAGATCATGCATGGGATAATTTAAGAAAGCTAGATATTACATGTGAGGCCTGACAGGTAGCATTTGTGACGATGGGGGCAATGGTCTAGTTATTTCAGTTATCTCTGAAGTACATGTACATGTAGACCATAAGAAGAAAAAGAACAAAAGGACATGAGTTGGGCTAGTGACATATGGCATGCTGGTCTTGTCAGTACAGAATTGGTGCATCTGTGTGCTTCTTCTTGGCGTATCATAACAACTAAAGATCAAACTTTTAGACACTGCCTCACAATATATCATCCCTCTTGTATGGATAGCATACATAAAATGCATAGCAGTTTGCCAACGCATATTTCACTAATGCTAGAATATGTTTTATCAATAAGAAACATGGCGGTACATGTACAGTACATGTAGCTGTACTCGTAGGTTGGAACATTGAAATGTTAAAACTTTTGGATAGAATTCACAAAGAACATTGTTTTTGCTGATTTAGTGTGTGACTTTCAGGGAGTTGTTTACATTTAAGTACAATTGTGCAGAGCAATTGAGCTGTGACAGTTTTTATTCTGCTTGCACACAGCATTGTACTGCAGGGAATGGTAAATATAAAAGAATATAATCACTTTTCATATTATTTTGCCATTTAGTTGCTGATGATGGAAAGGAACAAGGCTTTATTTTCCTTGGAGGTTTAAAAAAAAAAAGAAATGTGAAACATGCTCAAATTTATAGAGCACAATGAAGCATGAAACCTCTGTTCCCTGCAGTCGCAAAATGTTTGCAGTAATGTAACGACCTTTGTTCTGAGAGAGAAACACAACCGCTTGTGGTAAAACCTCATCTAAAGACTAAGAAAACACCCTGGTTGGTACCAGTGTGTGTCAGCATTCCTTAATCAGGTCCTAGAGCATGGAACATCTTGACACTTCTTGTCTTTCTGAAGACATGTTCTATATTGACAGATGTAATCTGGGATGATGTAGCTCTCCGTTTTGGTACATCTGTGAAGATGTTGGATCATGTGATGTGTTTGGGACCTTTGGCCATGGAGTAAGTGATGTTAATCAGTCTTAGCCTCGATTTATCCTTGAGTAGCTCATGCTAAGAGACTCTCCAATGGTTGCAAATGTATCACTACCGGTACTCCATAATATTTGAAAGAAGGTTAATTCTGCTGCACAACTCTAAAGCGCATTGAGGTATTTAATGTTGGACAAGTGAGGATTTTCCTCATAAATAACGGAAATTGAAGCAGAATTGGCATATCATTTCATCTAAGCTAAGTCATAGTATGTTATCCCTTATATTCTCTGTCAAAGCAGAGAAAATTATGTTGTTGCTAATATATTGGGTATGTTATACTGCTAACTGCTTGTAATCGTATAAATTATAAACTTGTGTAAATATTAATCCGTAGAAATACATGTGCTTGTAAATAGATAAATGTCCTGTAGCACTGTAAACAGTACTCAGATATTGTGCATGTATTTCCATTTTCCGAATGTATTCTGAAATCATCCAGAGTTTGTCTCCAAATCTTGATCATGTGAGGACTGGGGAAAGAAATTCAAATGTCAATCATTGCATGTTGTAGATCATGCATTGCTAGATACATGAGAGTTAGAATGCATGATGATATCTGTTCTACATTTTAAATGTTTATCTATGTGATAGATATGACATCGGTGCACTGGAATACTGAAGTTAAAATATTTTATATTTCTTTTAATTTGTCTTACTATGAACATCGCCCCTTAAATTTTTGCCTGATGTATTCATTTCAAGTGCACCATGGTCACATAGTGCATAAGAGCATTAGTATTATTTATATTATATACCGTAATATTCCTTGGATACGCTGTACAGATAAGTACAGCGTATCCTTGCAAATATCACATAGATTTGTCATGTATGTGTATGTCATCTGTCTACAATCAATGTCAAAATTTGTCTTGATTTATGTCCTTTTTTATTAGTACAAGGCAAAATACACTTTATAAATACATGAATATTGCATTGTCAATTGAGTCAAATTTTCTTTGCATGTATGCACTTGATTTGAGAGTGTGTAGTGTGAAACGGAAGAACCAGAGACACAGTGAATCTGTATGGTGTGGTAGATGGTATGGGAACAGGGGAAAGGGAATGTGAGTTGAGAGAAATGCGGTGTTGCAGGGCGAGTACCAGTAACCCTGTTTAAATCCCATCCCTTTATCTGTCTCTCTTTCTCAGTTCCACATACTGGTGCGATCTCTCTTTCTCATCTACACACTATCTTTCTTTGTGTATCTTATCTTTTTCACTGTCAGTTTCAGTACATCTTCCCCTATCTCTCTGCTCTTGCGTACATCTCTCATCCTCACTATGGTATATCTCAATTTAAATCTATCTGTTTATCTTGTTCAATCCTTGTCTCTCTGGTCTCTATATGCTTTCTTTGTCAGTTTCTCTTTCTCAATCTCTCTTATTCACTACTGCTCTGTCTCGCCCTCGTTCACACTATATCTCTTCAGAATTCACATACATGTGTACAAACACATTCTCTTTGCACTCCCTCACGCTTTGAAAACAGAGCTTGAACCTACAAGTCTAGACAGCCATTCCATATATCCAAGGGGAAATATGTGGATCTCTGAAGTGGATTAGAGTTCTTTGTTATGATGTTGGTGTGATCAATTATAATAAGAATATGCTAATGTCTACTTTTCTCTCACATCCAGAAATACACAATACATGTACTGTTTCTTGTGGCTTTATCATTGGCACAATTTCTGCATTGCGCAGCTGCTGCTTCCAATTTTAACAGTTAAGCCTCACTCTAACACACAATCAGACTCATAAAACACACACATAGCTGTTTCCCTCTCTCTTACTGTACAGTATGCTAAGATTTCAGATTCCATTTATTTGATGTACCCTATCTCTCTCTTTCACTCTCTGTCTGTTCAGCTATCTTTCTTTCTCATCCCACTCTATCTCCTCATGTTCTTCTTTCTCCATTCAATCCCTCCAACTTCTCTCACTGCCAAAGTACAACCAGTCAACAGTCGACCAAATCCACATTCCCAAGCACATTGACATACAAATCTAGCGCAAGGCAAATGATTGATGTTAACATGTTACAACGCCTTACTTTAATGAAATACAACATTGCAAGAGAACGGTATGAATACAAACATTAAGAATTTTGACCAAAATGTCCACAAATGTCCATAACATTAAATAAACTGTTTTATATACAAGTTAAAGACATAGACCAAAACTCTCAAAGGTGGTTCAACTGCGTATGCATACAAAGCATGGGTTAATTTTATGGGTTGCATATGCAAACATTATGATTGTCACAGAAGTGGTGATTTTGGCTACTGACTCAATTATTTTGTCCACAGAATAGGATAACAATGAATACAATCATCTACAGTGAGCATTCCATGACAAATACACTCATTGTAGAGATTCTGTGATCAAAATTATTAATATCATGACAACATCAAATGAATGTTTAACACCCCATAAAGTTACTCCAGGCTTGGTAAGCATACTATTAAAGTAAAACCATGATTAAGAATACAAGACAAACATTTCAAATAAACACTAACAATGAATTTCAGATTTGTTTGAAATAAAGTTGCTGAAAATGTTGGGCCAAAACTTGGCTAAGTCTCTTATACCAAGTATGTATCACACACATGTCAATCTACAGAGTTAGGTTAACCAAACTCATCAGAAATAGTCATACTTTGGCAAAGCTGCATAAATAGCACAAATTTCAGGGGTGTCGCTTTTCTAAGGACATACATGTATTAGTGTTCCCTCCCTCTTCTCACAATATAATACCTCCTTGATTTGTATGAAGAACCCAATCATTTCATATAAGACTGCACTATTTATACTGTGCATAATTTTATTCATAGAACCAACATTCAATGAGAGATGTTGCGTTGACCCTCCTTTGGTGTTCAATGAATTCTTAACAATTATTAGAAATGACCATTTGACACTAAAAACATCATTCTTTTCATTCCTTTCACTTTCAGCCTGATTGATTGCTGAATTTGCCCTTCCCATTATTTGACCACTTTAATGCCAGCATTGAAGATTGGATCAAATATGCCATATAATGAAATCAAAACACCTTGACATCTGGAGTAAGAATCTTGTACACCTACCTACTGCAGCATGGGAAAAATACCCTTTCAGAATTGTCCACTTATAATAGAAAAAGTGGTTATGCTTTCATTTTCAAACACAGATAGTTGCACCATAAATTTGCTCAAAACAACCAATATGAAACAATGTTGACACGGGTGTATCTGTCTGTCTTCTGTGTCAGTTTTAGACTGTTCATCTTGAAAAAGTCTTTAGATGGGAATTATGTGACATTCCTTTGTTGAGTTTTCCCATTAGTTCTTGGTGGGCTTTTGGACAGGCAGATAGAGCTTGAATTCAGCGGGGAGCTCGTCTTCTGAGTATAATCTGTCAGAGAAGTAGACTCGGCGGATTCTGCAGTTGGCATGGATCTGATATGGAAGAAATGAAAGAAAATACAAAGTAGGTAAATTTCATGGACTTCCATTCAGTGAACACATATTTTTAGTATGAGATAGTTGAACTGACATATTTTAATCAGTTTGACTGAACAACTGTAATCAATGTAAGCCCCTTGATAAAAAGAAAAATTTAGTATGTTAAATTTCTCACATTATTTTCTTACAAGACTGCAAGAAACAGTAGTGATGATTAACATAAGTACAATTTCAAATGATGTGGTCCTGTACTTGTAACAATGGGAAAACATCAAAAACGTTTCAAATGATAACTATAAAATTATTTGAAAAGCAACTGTACAGCGCATCACATCCGGTGAAAGCCTCTTTTAAAAGTTTTACACCAAAATGTGTCATTGGACAAAAGGACCTCACCAAAATGAATTTGGACCCAACATATCAAGTACTTGTACTTGTAGAGATAACATGGAAGGGGTAAGGATAGGAAGAGAAAGATGAGAGAGATTGGGGTATGAGAGGAAAGATGAAAGGAGGGGGAGAGGAGGAGAAAGGGAGAGCAAAAAAGATGAAAAAGAAGAGAAAAGGGTGAACTTGAATGGATACTTACATTTACTCTCATTGTTTCAATGTAGTTTGTGCCGTAAGCCCTCCTTGTGAAGTCTGACAGGTTGAACTGTTGCAACACAAAAAAAAGGGCAAAATATTAATTTCACTCATCATAATTGTGCTGAAGGGAATAAAATACTCAGATAAATTCATTGTTCAGGCAAAGTGGCACAGTACTGGTCAGGCTAAATTATAGGTGTATGAACAATCCAGAGGCAATCTTTATATGAACCCAATCTTAATGTAGGGAGCTTGATGCCCATCCCATTTTGCTTTTATTTGGGGGGAAAAAATCCAATAAGATTGTGAGAAATGTTAGGGACTTTCAAAGTAGCCCTAGGGTAAACCTCAAAATATGCCTTCATTCATTGAAGAAGAAAAAAAGGAATACTGTACTGAAATAAACTATAAATTTCACAAAATGTAATATCCACAGAAACTGCTAAATCTGTTGCATGCAGGAAAGTATTCCTACCCTTTGCTCTATCATAAACCGGGTAAGCAGTTTCAATATTGACCCAGACAATACACACACATCCTATAGAGCAGCATCTAGAAAACCTAGATCATATTCAACAGTGCTCTACAATGATAATGTACACCTGCTTCAAATGTGCACGGCATCAGCAATGTGTAGCTGCTAGCTATGCCATGAGCCCAATGGATGTTGCCTTGATCTCAGTGATTATCAAGTTACACTGTTACGTACGCTACCCTGGGTATTTGGACGTGGCTTGCATACCTGAATTTGATTCCAGCCGTCATCAAGCCTCATGGGCATGGTGCAGATGAAAGGCTTGACTCGTGTCGTGCTCTGGTAGTTGCTGGCTCGGAATCTCCTCCTGACGTTCTTGTCATCCAGTACTTGGACCTCGAATGTAAAGTACTTCTTGAGGTTCTTGATGATCATGACTAAGAATGGCAGCTTGATGCCAAGGGTCTTCCTGGCATCTACTGGGCACTCAATCAGGGTGGTGCTGTGGTGGTGAAGAGAAAAATAAGGTCATAACATGTAAATATAACTCAACTGACACTTGCTATCATAATGAATTAAACTGTCACAAAAAGTAAGGGGAGACAAAAAAAAATGTACATATGAGGAAAAGGTGAAACAAGGTCAGTATGGACATTTGCACCAACATCACTGATAGCTGGTTCAAATACAAAGATAATTTTTTTTTTTTTAAATGTAAAAATATGCTAAACAAGAAGTTACAACTGAAGAGACATTGGTATTTGCAACACTGTACAGTTATTAATAGATTCAAGCACCACCATTTATACATATGAAAAGCATTTAGATGTGTGATTTCAAACAGACAAGTGCACATTTAATATTAAAAACATATTTTGTTTGACTCAATCAATGCTGCACTCACCTGACATTTGTTCCAACAATCTCCAAGACGAGTGACTGAATGTCATTGTCTGTGATTCTCTTGATGTGGCCGTTTCTCACCTGGAACAAATTGAGAAAAATAGGAAACATTATTGGATATCTAATAATGTAATACGCAAATGTGGACTTTGCTGGCTCATTTACAAATTAAAGAATTAGACCGATCTGATTAATGCTTGCGAAAATAACAGTTTCTTAGACAGCAATCTGTCATTAAACAAACCCAAATGCTGATAATATGAAGAGGCATAAAGAAGTATTAATATGCAATTTACCAGTTCTGCAACATTTCAACTGAAACCTCTGGGAGATGTGTTTATATTGACTGACAAAGTTAGACCGTAACATTTATAATAAACAGAAATCAAACACATACAAAAAATGGGAGAACTTAGATTTTAAAAGAGGGAAAATAATGAAAAAAGGTCAGAGACATGATAGACATAGCACGGGGTGCCTCAAGTTATCGATGGAGAGTCAGTAAACACAAGATAATCTGCAGGCATTGAATTTTGGTGTAGCCGCCAGCACAACCCAATCCTAAGTTACCCTTCACACAGCTACCCGGCTAGACCAGGCGTTGTTAGGGAGCAAGACTCCGCTCGCGACACCATTCACCTGCGGCATCTAAATCACTCAAAAATTACTCTAAATTTACTCAAACTCACCTTTTTGTCCCATATCTTCAACGGCTTACTGCCTATGCTATACAATATTGACAAAAATCCACTCTGGAATGTGTTTGTGAACATTTTTGCAGGTTGGAGTTGATACTTTGGTTTGAAACTTGGATATTGCCGCGACGTGACTACACTCGGTTAATGACTGGTTGCTAACTGGCCAGTTGTTTTGTATACGCACGTGCTACGCACTCGACGTGACAATAGAGTCGAAGTCGCTTGGCAACATCGATCAAGCGGCTGGTAACGTACAACAGATAGTCTGTGTGAGTCATGTGTGGGGTACGGTGCATGAAGCGGCCAACGTTGTGTGTGTAATAATAGTACTCATTTCACACTTGAGTAGGTTTGGAAGTGCAAGTGGTACTTTCTCAAGCATTTTTCTGAGGCATTTCGGTCCTGTTGCCCCCTTTGTTCCGTAAGGTAAATAAGTTGGGGGTTGGAAACAACAACAGACTAGAGATACAAAAGCGGTAACGCGCTTTCGATGGGACCGGAATGGGTGATCTTCTTGATTCTATGTTCAGCGACTTTTGTCTTTCATTATCATATTAGACTTTTCAAAAATTGTCTTGCATTATCATATTGGACTTTTCAAAAATGTAATTTTTAAATTGTATTAATGTATTTGTCCTCTTATCAGAATCGCGGGTAATAAGTTCGCGTTATAAAAATGAATGACGCATGCTGCTTACCTATGCTACAAGAACAAAACTAGTTTCTTTCATCAACAAGACTGTAGGCCTATAATGATGTTTTCATATAAAGTTTTGTGAACCAAGAAACGGCCATTATCTCCCAGCAACCGCAGAATAAGCTAGATTTGTTTACTTCTAGACGACGATCAAGGCCATCTTGCTTTATCAACTCTGTACTTCATACTTGTTCACATAATAATCGCAACTACAAGGACAACAGTACGACTGTTAATTACTCACAGCCATTTGACTGTTCCCATAGAAACCATGATCATTACACAGCCATACCCATCGCTAGATAAGTTATTGTGCGAGTGTTGCGTGTTTACGCCCATTCACCACTCATCAAAGAAACAGTTGTCATGGTTACCACCCAGTCATCCACCGAATCCGTAGAAGCCGAACGAAAGAGAAAACATAAATGCTTCTACTTCTAGCCTAGTATGTGTATATATATGTGTGTGTGTGTGTGTGTGTGTGTGTGTGTGTGTGTGTGTGTGTGTGTGTGTGTGTGTGTGTGTGTGTGTGTGTGTGTTGATCGTGGTATAAATATTCAATTTCAAACATACATCATTTCAAGAAACATGAAACTTTGTCTCGTGAACCCCATCTTTATATCAGAATGTTTTTGAACATTTGATATGACTTGACATTTATCTCCAACCTCTGCCACACCTCTTTTCATCACTGGACAGTAGGCCTACCCCTACTCAAACCCAAACATAAAATCCACTTTTCACAGCAATCTTCAAGTCGTCACTAGTTTTTCTACCACTTTGAAATGTCAACTATTCACTTTAATCCTGTGTTTTCATTCTACAGACTTAACATAATTCTGGAAGATATTGCAGATAAAAATCAACATCGTTCAAATAATGATGTTAGTGCAAGAGTCATCCGGTGCATTTGGACATGGTGGTATCTCGTGTGTGGCATCAATTTTTTTCTCAGATATTTTGTTTTGCTTTTATTCATAATAATTATTTGTAAAGGTTGTGTTCCCCTTTAATTTCATGTATGAATGCTCATTTAACACCACTGTACACTTGGACAACAAACTTGCCCCATAAAAAGCATCAACAACCACCTCACACATAGCAGACCTAGAGAGGGTGGGGAAAATCCCCCCCCCCCCCACACACACACACACATATTTGTTTCCATCTCCATATCAACTAATGTGCTTCTCTTTGAGGTGAAAAAGAAAAAAAAATCCTCAAATATTTTTAATTAAAATGACAGTGATCCAGGCACGTTTTCTTTTTCAACCGTACATAATGTACGTTTTTATCATCGGGGTTGTCTATGCCAGGGAGAATTCTGATCATTGCACGTTCTCACATATCCTCTTGCCTAATAACAGAATAGATATGTCACTCCAATTCTTGTGTTGACAACAATAATCTTCAATATTTATTATTCATTATCATGTTTATGTACCACCAAATTAGCAGGGAAAAAGAAGGATTCAGGATTTTAATACCCATGTGACACTAATTTCTGACACTTGATGTAAAAAATAAAGAAAAAGGGCAAAAATACATAAACAATAAAATCACTTCTCTATCCAAGTGGTAAGGTGAACATAAGCAGAGCCGGGCTGTCATTCTACCAAATCACAGGAAAACATCGGGGTGAGGAGTACAGGTCCTCTCTATACCAAGTCTTTTTTTTTTTTAAAAAAGGATGAAATAATACATTACCTTACAAAGTCTACATGATGATCTCAAAAGGGGATTAAATTTACAAGTAATCAATAGATATTCACAAAACTCATAGCTTTCTGTAATGTTGTTACACTACCTAGTAGTTGTTATGCTGCTGCATGCGCCATTGCAAGCACAGGGCATGAACCAGTTTTCATCTCGGGTCAAAATGTCAAGAGATGCTCATGCCTTTCCTTACAACAATGCAGTGACTTAAGTCAATATTCTTTAGATGCAGCATAGCTATATGACAAACTAAAAATAAGACACACTACACCTTGTGTAGTACTCGCATATTAAATTCATCTACACTCCGCTGCACAAGGCCTGTCACTTTATTGCAGGCGACGTTGATACACAATATCACAGACAATTCAACTCAATGAAAAATATCACAATATCATAATGTCTGTCTTGTGACTTCACAGTACAATCAAGGTATTTCTTGTTAAAATGTGTTTGTAAATGGGATCTAGCATGGGGGAAAAGAATGCATCCTACACTGAGTCTGTTCCCATAACCATGCAGATATTATGTCCACTTTACTTTCCTGGAATGGGAACTCCAAAATGTCAAACATTTTAATAGCAGGAGACACTATGATTGCCACAGTACTGTATCACAAATATAAAATTCCAGATCTAAAGCAGTCATAAAGGTCAAAATAAAAAATATCTGGAGGTAAGTCCCCGTGATTTTATCTGGGTATTGTTTCTGGATAATGTGGTCCACCGTTACTGCTTTTGAACTAGAGGGAAGAAGAACAAAAATAATTCTAATCCCTACAACAATCCTTTGTTTAAAACTCATTCACTCACAATAAATTATCAATATTCAAACATAGCGTGTGAGGGCAATGCTGACAGTGAATTACAACATGAAACTCTCGAGCACACATATCACCAATGCTCAAAACAAAACGGACCACTGCCATGCAGCCGATGTGATTGTTATGCACAAGTAAACACAGCACATAACTGAAGAGAGGGGAAAGTACAGGAGAGTACTTGTACGTTTTGTTTGTACTAGACATTGCATCAATAAAAAAATCCAATCATACCTCATGCACCTAGTAGTATAGCACTCACAGGCGAGATACACAGATGTAAATCACCAGAGGACATGTTTTACCTCAACACAATTATACACATCAAAGATCCTCTTTACGTCAGCTTCATCTCAATACCTACTGGAATCAACAACCTATGACTCCCATGAAGTACAACAGTCAGTACCAGTCTTCCCCTCGCTGGTAGGTGTGATAGACATGCTGTGACTCTGTGATTCACCGATATAATCCTTCACTACAAAAAATACTTCCATATCCATCGAATTATTCCCCTCCTTCTCCTGTGAAGGCATTTATTCAAGGCAGTAAACACCAACTGGAGCTAAGCCCAGTGAAGACGAGGAGCGCAACGCATCTTGGGCTGGTATCTGTGGAAACGCCACAAGGCAGATTACCAAAATCAAACTGTCTCCCATGGGCCAATTACAATAGGCATTATTCTAACAAGTACCAAAGAATCAGGAAACATTCAGGTTTTCTTCAGAAAGCACAAGGTATGCATCACAGTAGCAATGCAGTGCTAAACATCAACATATGCAAAAAGGACTGCAAATATTTTACAAAGTATTTTGGCAACTTACTGTCAGAATAATGCCCATCATTATTTATATAGACCACTCTCACAAATGCATGTTATGGTACACCACCTTCGACCACTTGCAAATTGAGTTCTTCTTCCAATATTGTTCAGACTGGTGGTTAGCAAGACTTCTCATTACCTAAGATTAGTTCTAATTAATAATTTGCAACAATGCACATTGCCTGATACATGTACCACATGTCCATTTTTTTCTTCCTGTAGCTCCTTCAAATGCAAAGGCTCTGCGTGGAATAATAAATGTGATATCATGAATCACTAACCGGTCAAAGGGTGGCACTGTACACGGTATCTTTTAACTCTATGCCTTACAGAAACAAAACCATTCAGCTCATATCAATCAAGAATTTAACTTCACATGTTTCTTCATTTGAAAATTATATAAAAAGTGTTTAGAAAAAACTTGCTGAACAAAAAAGCACATCAATGCAACAATGAAGCAATGAATAAAGAAAATACGGAATCACATCATGGATGACTCATTGTGAAAATGATTTAAAATCAATAAAACAAAACAACGATAATGGCAGGTCTAAGAATATTTCTTTAAAAATGACTTAACGGTACTGAAAAGACAAACTTTTATTTCATATTAACATTAACTTCAGAATACTTGAAAATAACTAATATGAAGATGGAAGTATCAACGAAAAATGAAATGATGAGTTTGTTAATGTTATTCAAGTCCTTAATTGATTTGGCCCCCCTGGCTCTACTGCCCCTTTCTCCTTGTCTAAACTAGAACAAAAGGAGACATATCAACTCATAACATTTAACAAAACAATACAAATTGCATTGAGCTTTCTTTCACATCATTTCTGACAAAGATCTAAAGACTCTTTGGTTACATCATCCATGACCAACATCCACTGACTGAAAGGGAAGCAAATTCCATGCACTTCTCAAAAACTTATAATGCATCTTGCAAATGGACTTATCTTCTAATTAGACGTTGATTGGATCGGAACACCGTGTGCATCTATAGTTGGAACATGGTAGCAGCTTTGACTGTGTAAGATATTCTCCAGCCATTTATACAGCTTCATGTGTATTCTCATTCTGGAATACATAGAGGCTGCTGTAAAGAGCGATCAAATGCATGTCAAGAACAATATCCATCAATGAATTGATATCTAAGCACAGGATTCTAGAGGCAAAAGCTTCAATTTAAATAGATATTTGTTGTTTCAACACATTTTTTTTCTTCCTGTTTCCCTTCAACAACCACCATTTATTTCTGTAACTCTGTGATAATCAATTCTTCACACTTTCCCTGGCATTCTGCTCAACATGGCCTTTCTATTGATTCACTCTCTGAACGAATTAAATACTTCAGGTCAGGAATCCCACAGTATTCTCATTTCCCCTGCAGCTTGCCACTGTTCAGAGGATAATATCAACGAAGAGTAGTTTTTTGGTATTGTTCTGAAATCTTTCCATAGTTTATCAAGTCCCAACCAATGTTACAGAGAACCCTTAGGGTTGTCCTGATGATACTTGTTTGATTGTGATTGGCTTTTCAGGAATGCACACTGGGCGTAGTCAAACCCTCCCTAATTTACAACATGACTATCCCAGGAAGACATTCCGGAATACAGATTTCGTCTTTCCTAGGCACTTCCTCGCTTGTGGAGCAAATAAAGAAACTTGGGAAGAGTTCCTGAATACCAGCCCAGGGACGTATAAAAGCAATGAGGAAAACACGCCCTCTCAGTCTGTGCTGCATAATAACTAGCGTGATATACACACAAACATATCATTGTACACAACACACATGTATTCAGTACCGCAAGACACAAACGTGCATCACGCCGGAGGAAGAAGGAACCAAAATGAAATGCTGTACTTCCCACCATAAAGCATGAAAACACAATTAATCACAAAATGATTTATCCCAAACTGCTCACTGTAGAATCTCATCTGTTGCAGATTTATATATGAATTAACTGAAATTAGTCTTCAAGTCTTAATACTAGCTCCCACTACGTACATACACATCTTCATATTAAAAAAAAACAGCCCTTGTACTTTGTATTCAAGTTACAAATTTCATGGTAAAACAGAACTCATACATATATAAGTTATATTCTGCTTTGAGAACTTTATAAACATACATCTTGGGTCCTATATCACATGTTAAACATCTGCAAACGCATGTACCCTTTCTGTTACACATTGGATATAAAATCAATCACATCTTTACCAAGCTATACACTGCCATAAGTACTTGCAAAGCAATTCATCTTGTTGCGTGGCGATTTTCTTAGTCACTCGTCTCAAACATTGCCGGAACTTGTTCAGAGAGATATCTCAAATGACAACTTCTCCCTGAATCTGGTCATAATCTTGCTTTTAAATACAATTACTTAATCTTAATGACATACATGGAAACGGAGAGGAAAGTACGATTTCACCGTTCAATTGGAAATCAGATTTTAACATATACAGCATGGCGCCTGTTTTCTTGGCATATATTCTGCAAGCTTTTCTGTCGGATTGGCTGGTAATTCAAAAACGAAACAATACACTATATTCTCAAAGAAGTTTCTCACTGAATCATGACTGTTATATCCAAGATGTTTTTATGTTTCCTCTCTCAATGCCGAGTCCAAGACTTGTAATATGTTTGAGCCATCACGACCATCACAGACAGTCACAATCTCATATGTGTGCATTTTTCTGTCGTTCTTTTAGTCTGTTCTCTCCATCTCCGGTGTTGCCATGCCGATATGGATGAAGGGTTGTCATAGTGATCCTACCAGCAGACAGAGAGGTCACCGGACCTACAGGGCATTGGGGGCGGGGCACCGACACTCCTCCAGAGATGACATCATTCTATAACAAACAATGCTCCAACCTGTCACCTGTACCTCCCAAGAAAAGTGTCCTAAAATATGGGTACATAGGGAGGTGGGTGTTACATGTAGGCTGAAGCTAGCTTCATACGATCGGGGAACAACAGAGACACTTTAGAAAACATACTTCTTTTTCTTTCTCTTTTTCTTTTTTACAAAAGTGCTACACAACATCCCTGTATACATATCAGCCCCAAAGGCTATATTTCATTTTCATGACCAAATAAACACAATGGAAAAATGATGACAGATAAGATGACGGGGGAGATTAAGAAATAGTGCCTCCGCTCCCCCCTTGGTTCTTAACTCTGCCCATCTCCTGGGGGTGTGTGGGGGTGTGGTGTAGATCTGGCTACGCCCCTGTCTGCTGGTGGGGGCGGGGGCCTAGGGTGCTACAGCAGCTGCTGGGCTGGGGTTGGGTATCGGTGAGACGGTCTGGGCTGTGGGGGTCGGTATCAGGGGGGCACCAGGGATGGCGCCGGACGGCCTCGCTTTTGTGTCAATGGCTGTTTGGGGGAGAAGACAAAGAATGGCATTAATGATACAGGCATCATTACCTTTATCTTTCTCTCCCTTTAACACGAATCAGTACAGTAAATATAGAAGTGTTCTACCGCTATGTGAAAGTTATGCCAACTACCAATGGTAAGACCTTATGGGCTGAGGCGGCTAAGGTTGCTTGTAGAAATAAATTGGCATAAAAAACATCTCATCTTGAGCTTGACATGTATGCAAAATGTGTAAACAAAAGTAAAATATAACTCTGCTATTTCCATATTTACAATAGCACTCAAGTACAAATCTTGTTACCAAATGTTTGTTGCCACCTTCTAAGAAATAATATAATTCAACCCGACACTCTGAATTGCAGTGATTATTAGAAAGTGATCAAGTTTCTCCTTTTATCATGAAGCAAACAGAACTCTTCAGCTGTGGCTATCTAATAAGCAGCAATCTTGATGTTGTTGTTGTTTTTTCAATAAATGAAAATGTGAGCACTGCACTCACAGGGTCAAGACCCTCTGAACACGTTTACCTTGATTGAAAATCCACTTTTTTAATGCAAGATGTTTTAAATTTTCACTGGGGCGACTTTCAAAATTATCATATTGAGAACTACACCTTCATTCATTTTAATTAGAATGTAAAATTTGATGTAAATAAGAGTAAGACAGGAGACTATTCATCTCCATTGTTTCATACCCATGTCCACAACAAAACATGTGCTAGAGTTTATCGTGAAAGTACATGGAACTATTCACATAAGAGAGATTTGAATGTGAAATACACACAAATACATGAATAATATGCACAAATTTGATAAACTCTTTAATTTGCATAAAGCCAAGGAGATAATGCTTGATTTTAACATTTATCTGGATTTGAAGGAACAAAAACAGACAATACAGGACAGGACAATGGCAACACACAGACTAGGGATGGAGGAATAAAGCATACTCATGGTAGATGCATTGTACAGGAGGAAACATTCTTTCTAATGAACATATCATATCCAATTCTGTTAGCAGCATGTTAGATCATAATCCAAAGCACAAGTTTACGATGTTGCATAATAGGGCTTTTCAACCTTGCATGGGGGTAATGTACAGGAATGTACAGACATGTACAAAACACTTAGAAAGTAAGTGATATGCCATGGCAATATCATTTTATTTTTAAGATAGATTCCAGCCTGTAAAATGTACCAGGATGTGCATGTGCAATAGCAAGTGTGGTTGCATTGTCTCAAGTTGTATGCAAAACACTACCAGAGAACATGTACATCCTGGAGCAATCTACTGGAAACACAGATTCTGAAAAGTGCAATGGTGATATGGGGCTTCACATACTTCAGAAGTGTACTGTAATTACAGGCAAGTGAGAGTGATGGATAAGTGCAACCATGAAAGCATGCAAGATGAGAAGCATTTTTGGTTGTTGTTATATACTATGCAGGGTACTACATATAATTTACCCGGTATTGCAACCCTTGTCATTGAGGTACACTGACCGTATAATAATTAAAGTATTTGCCAGAGCATAAAATTGACCTTAGCATCCCCATGGGTACTAATATTGCTGGACATGGCGTGCAAGTGACATACATTGCAATATGATGTTCATTTATTTGATTTCATGTTGCTCCACTTTTGTGTTTTCTGTGTTCTTTTTTTTTTATCTTTGGCACATTTTCAACAAAATTCTGAATGGTTAGTGATGCAGATATCTTGATGAATGAAAACTAAAATCCATGAATGTTAGTTGAATGTCTTCCCAGCCGTTCAAACGCTAATAAGTAGTAAAGTACCGGTAGATATGTGTAGGCATTTTTTCCCGTCATATTGGAATTAACAATTTATAGGGTTATACCGCAATGCAAAAAATTAAAAAAAAAAAAGGCTAAAAAAGATAGGGGAATGTGATAGATGGAAGGAGCAGAAAACCAGGTATTAGGTATTCTTTTTAATTTGAGATGGCTGCCTTTTAATGCCCATAGGTAAAAGGGACAGAAACAGTGGTACAGACGGAGAGAAATAGAAGGGGAGAAAGGGAAGGGGAGGCAGAGAGAGGGAGATAAAGAGAAAACAGTGGCAAAGACAGAGAATGATGAGAGAAAGAGAAAGAACAGAGACAGAGAAAATGGAGGGACAGAGAGATGGAGGTGGAGAGATAGATGGAAACAATGACACAGAGAGTCAAGAGATAAAAATAATGTAAGAGTGAAAATGGGAGAGAAAATGACAGAAAGTGAAAGAAGTGAAAGAAGTGATCGAAAAAGGAAGAGAAAAAGACCCCCCCCAAAAAAAAAAATAAATAAATAAATAAATAAATAAATAAATAAATAATAATAATAAATAAATAAATAATAAAAAATAAAATAAAATGAAAAAAAGTAAAGAAATAGAAATAGACAAACAGATAAACAGAGAATGCACTAATACAGAAGGGAGAAAGATAAAGTGTGAGAAAAAAAAAAGAAGCCTAAAAATCATTAGGGTTTTCTTAATGACTTTCAGTCTGCATCAGACAGAATACATGAAGCTTATACAACATAGCATGTTGTAAACGAGTACTTCAACTCCAATATATCATACATATTACTTCCTGCTGTTTAATCACCACTTCAGGAAAAGAAATCCCTGTAAACAAGCGTTCAAGGTTTATATCAATTTGCATTTATTGACTACTACTATATACGACTTTTGAAAAGAATTTAAATTATTCAAAGGTCAGGCACAGAGGGTAATGCTCTCCTCCCTGAGAGAGTGATCAAAGATTCTCAGCTCGTTCAAATAATAAACACATGCACAAACTTTGACATGAGAATTTAAAAGGTTTTGTATCATTAACAAATTCATGAATGTGTTATGAGAACATTTGTTTTCTCCCACCATACATTATTTGTCACACTTTGTAGACAAACTAAAAACATCCTTACCCTTTGATGAGGACCTTTTAAGGTTATCAGACAAACAACCGGCTGCAGGTACAGTTTATGCACACATGCAAAGATGTCTAGAACTGACTTATAGTACGTTTCCTTAAGAGTTACATTTCACAGTAAAACAAAGCCTTGCAGGACAGAATTACATCTGCACCTTTTTTCACTTTTCGATATTCCCTCAAAACCTTCCCCAATTGCAAATAATGAACGTTAATTTGCTTGATCTGCAAATGAAATTAGAGCTGCTATTGATTCCGAAAGTGGATAAATCAATACAGTGAGCATTGAAGCCTAGTGGTGAGAGCTTTTGACCCTCATACAAGCAATCCTGGAGTCAAACCTGGACTGTTGTGTGCATTCACCCCATGACAGGGTGTTACGCTTGTCTTCCCTTTCAACTCAGGCCCTGTTGCATAAAACTTACTATTGATGGTAACTTTGCTACCAATGCCAACTTCTATGGAAACGAGGACCCCTGATGCAGTAAATGACCTGGGGCCATATTCCATAAACATCTAAGATTTTTGCATTAGTCTCAGCAATTTGTCTTGCCTTTTTCTTGTCTAAGAAATTCGTCCTAACAGTATGCCCTAAAGTCAGACGATATGGCTTAGCCAAATCTTAAAATTCTTTGACGTCATGAGAAAATCTATGACGTTATGCAAGTTTTATCACACTAGTATTCTCGAACAGCTCAAGGCAAGGCAAGGCATTTTATGTGTCAAAGCAAAAACTGCACCAACATTGAATCAAACGTTAAAGCTGTGCATACCTTGTCTATGGGCTCAATAGGAAAGTTCCAATTTGCCATAGGGGCAATGTCATCATAGATGAGACTAGTCAGTGATGTTTAACATACTGTGCCGACATTTCACCAGCACAAACGCAAGTTGAAAAACATAGATATTTCGAACGAAAATGTGCAATTGTCAAATAAGTAGGCTACACATTTTGCTTTTTTCTTCTGTTGATCTAGCTTGCATCTTGTTTACCTACATTGGATATATACACAAGAAATAGCTCATCCAACCTTCGATAACGCACATTGAGCAGAAATACGCTGTCATAGCGTGCGGTAGATAAAGCTGCTATACATACTGCGTGCAACCATACTGCATCCCCAAAGGTAAGACAACTCGCAGCTGTCTTAAAGTTAGGGCAAAATTCTTAGCCATTTGTAGTTTATAGAATACTAAGTGTACGATTTCAAGAAAAGTTACTTAGCCATACATCCTAAATCTGTCTTAGACAAGCAAAAATCTTAGCCAAATTCTAAGACAAAATTCTTAGCCAAATCTTCATGGAATATGCATTTTGGCCAAGAATTTTGTCTTGGACAGAAATTCAGACAAATTGCTTAGATTTTTTTTTTACTTAAGCATGCTAATCTTGTTCATGGAATACGGCCCCTGGTAGGATTTATCCTTCATCTCATGAGACCATGTAGCTTATAAGATTGAATACAGCAGTTTGGCTTAAAGCCAAAGGAAATGATCAGCCACTTTCGAGTGGCGATATGCAAATAGACAATAATGATTATTGTGCTGAGTGTGGCTGTATGTGCATTTGAAGAGAGAAATGTTGTTTTCTGCAGGAGCTGGTTAGGAAATATGTGAGGAGTTAGTGAGGATGAGTGATGGGTGCAGCATGCCTGAACAAAGGTTAGAGATTGGCTAATTACTGAAACTTGGTGGGTGGATGAAGTGAGGTGTGGTGTGGTGGCTCCCAAATACTAATGCATTTTTACGGAATAAACGCCTCTCCATTACCTTTACGGGCTGATGCTGAAATACAAGAATAGAGGTAGATTTGGGAGGTGAGTAGGGGATCTATGCGTGGGACTAAGGGAGTCTCTACACACATGACATAACAGGTAAACACAGTTGTTGCAGTGCATATTCGGAATAGGTGCTGCATTTTGGTCCTGTGGAGTATACTGATTATATTCAAGGAACAGCTTACCTGAAATTGACATGGAATTTGAATAAGCTAGACCAGTAAACATGCTAAATGTATACATGTATGTCACCATCCATGCTGAATTTGGGATATCATTGGATTCAATATCATTCCAATTGTACAAAACTAATTAACATAGATGTGTTTATTTTTTGCTCAACAGAAGTGATGAATAGTGAAATATGTTTGAACACTTCAATAGCATCAACACATTCCAGAATATGCAAGTTTTATATTTACCTTTGGGGAATAGCATCACTTGATGTGTGATAAACATCCACAATATCAAGTGAAAAGAAAAATGGCATTAATTTATGACACCTGAATCATCAAGCAGACATTATTTCTGCTTTAGGGAAAGGCGTTAGTCATAACACTTAAAAAGTAATCCAGTACTTATAAAGACGCCGCCCCCCCCCCCCCCCCCCCATAAACCTTACACCTCTTAAAAACAGTTGCAAACCCATTGTTAGTAAACAGTACTCATTTCCATTTCACGTAAACTCCCAATTTTGGTTCAGTAAACTGTTTTCCTGGGACAAAATACCAACCATGGCTCACGGAAAGAAGGTGATGACACTTATGTGTAACTGGTGACACTTAAAGTGTATGGAGGCAATATGAACCAGAAGCAAGGGTGCTGGTAACACAGTGCTGAGTGCTGAGGGATAGCTTCTAATATAGTGTATAAACTCTACATTCACATGGTAGGCAGCCACAGAAACAAAGAAATACCAACATCACAGAGTACATTACATATGCATGCACAACTTATTACCACACCTCTATATGTCTCATCATGCATACCAGCATAACTATATAGACAACTCTGGCAAGTCTTAGAGCTTTTTAGCAATGAATTTGTTTATAATAATATGATTATTTGAACTGCAAATCTTAGTATTTTTTGAAAATCAGATTAGAATGATACTATGTAATCATTGTATTTCACTATTCAATCACATTTCCAAGGATATATATAGATTGAATCAAGTGTGGCACATTTGATCATATGAATTATGTTTGTATTATAATATACAGCAATTTGGAAGTCAAAACCAATTATTGCCTCTTAGCATTAGTTTCACACTGTCACTGCAAGGACCACAACCACAGAAGTAAACAGAATAAATCATTAGACTCATCATGGGGGGTTAAACTTGGTATCAACTCTCAAGACCCATAGAAATATGATCCAAGAAGTTGTGCTAGCAAGGAACTGATACCCACAAGAAAAAGGAGAATGTGAAAATATATAACGGTAGTAAGTATTGCAAATGTACCCGGATCTAGAAGTGGAATATATAGAAATGAGAGTACCCAAATCAGCCTTTTGTAATACACCCACTTATGAATGTGAGCAGCAGCTGGACTAGGATAGGATAGGACCTTCATATTTTAAAGAGTGTGGGGGAAAATTTGGAAGTGAGGTTATTCCCACTGCTGCTGTAGCACTGATTCTCTCTGCATGAACTCGTATAGAAGTTTGGAAGTAAATGGGTATGAAATGTGCCCGTTCCCACTGCTGTCAAACTTACACATGCTGCTCGGCGTCGTAAGAAACTTTAGGGGCTAAAAAAGGTTTTGGGAAGGAGACCGTTTCTACTGCTGTGTAACTTACATTCACCGCTTGAAAAAGTAAAGACATTTTGGGGGTAATAGGTTGAAGGAAGAGATTGTTCCCACTGCCTCATGACTTACATGCACTGCTTGAAGTTGTGGCGCTAGTTGAGGTGTTGGGTTGTGCGCTCATCACTGGTGGCATCGATCTATTCTGCTCCTTCACTACAGGGTCTACAAAACCAGAGGGCAAGAAGAACAGTTATTCATTAACCCGACTCTTTACCTCACTGCCTGAATTCTTGAATGAACTACATGTATAACAGACGGTTTGAACTACATTTAGCTTGTTCTGGAAATCAAAGTGCATAAAAAATCATTAGAATTTGTAAGTCTGCAATCATACAAAGGGCTTACTGCAAACAATTCAGGATTGATCACATAATCATGAAAAGAAACAATTATGTTAATATTAGAAAAAAACAATAGACGGTGGCTGAGGGTGATTTGCCCCCCAAATGCTTGAAAAAGCCTGTTAATGAAGAAATAGCCACTCAAAAAATTTTCAGTCAATGGATTCTGCGATATAATCTCGCTGAAGGAGATTTCACTGAAAAAAAGCCCTCGCAAATCAAATTGGATTTTATACCCTGATGACTATCCTTTTTTTTTAACTGTACTTACAGAAGTACGGGTGCTCCATGGCTTCCCTCGCAGTGAGTCTCTCTTGGTGGTCGTAGCGTAATAGCTTGTCCAGGAAGTCAAGAGCCTCTGGACTGACTAGATGCTGGTTCTCACTGTGGACAAACCGCTCCCAGCGTTTCCTTGAATGCCTGTAGAGTAAATGGGGATGTTCATTAACCCATTCAGGACATGCAAGGACTGTACTAATGCAAGTTTGGGAGCATTCTGCAGATTTGGGGGGCATGTACCTCATGAAGATGGCTTAGAAAAATTGGCTTTGACGGGACAGATTCTTGGGGAAAAACAAAGCAGGGGAAGGAGCATAACTTAACTTGCATAAGCAGCCTGCCTAACTGGATAGCAGACGGAGGGCGTGATTACCATGATGTGCAGCTGATACAAAGAGCGCAGGACAGAGAGTTGTAGCACTCCATGATCACCTACATCACAGCATATGCCACTTAAAGGGGAAGTTCACCTTGAAATTACTTTGGTTTCAATAAAAAGAGACAAATGAAAGAAACATATGAGTGAAGGTTTGACGAAAATCGGTCAAAGGAAAAGAAAGTAATTTGATTTTAAAGTTTTGGTTTTGTGACGTCACATGCGAGGTGCTCTCCCATATGTTGTGTACATTTTTTTTTCGAAAATGTGCATTTTCTCACAAAGATATGCATCATTATACTTGTGCATTTGGTACATTATTAGAAATACGTTTTTACACACATACCTGTACGAAAAAAATCATTCCGTTGTCAAAAACAGAAAAAAATGCAATTTAACGACTTATTTTGTACACAACATATGGGAGAGCACCTCGCACGTGACGTCACAAAATCAAAACTTTAAAATCAAATAATTTTCTTTTCCTTTGACCGATTTTCGTCAAACCTTCACTCATATGTTTATTTAATTTGTCTCTTTTTATTGAAACCAAAATAATTTCAGGGTGAACTTTTACAGACCTGCAAAGTAGCTTTCCAACGACACCAAAGTCCTGCATGCATGAATGTCTACTTGTTAAGGTCTCACCTTCCCAGGATGTCGTTGAACCTGGGGTCCAGCTCAATCTGGTACTTGTCGAGGTACTCGTACAGCTCATCGGTGCCCAGCACCTTGGCGATGCGCACCAGCTGGTCGTAGTTGTCGTGCCCGTGGAAGAAGGGTTCCTTGCGGAATATCATACTGGCCAGCATGCAGCCCAAGCTCCACATGTCTAGTGAGTAGTCGTACAGCTGTGTAGAGCAAAAATACAACAAACATTTCATGAGGCTTGCTTAATAATGATAATATTTCCTTTCCTAATACAAATATATAGAAGTATCACACTGGCCAGCATGCAGCTAAGGCTCCACACTAGGGATTGGTTCTTCAGCTGAGTACACCAAATACACACCTTTAGGCTTCCTTTGTAATAATAATAACATTTGTTATAATTGCTAATCGATGAAAGTCAGAAATGAACATTAGAAAGGGGATGCGGAGACCTGCCTTAGCAAGGGTAGGGGCCCTGGTGGGGTTGCACGAGACAACACACATGGTGAGTGTTCAGGAGGGTTCATCTTTGAGAGGAAAGTAGTACCATTGTATTTCACCATTTATATCATACTCAACACAGCAACATTGCACTGGATGGCATATCCGTGCATGGCACACACATATCTCACCTGGTAGTCAACGAGTAGCTCAGGACCTTTGAAGTATCTCGATGCTACCCTGACATTGTACTCTTGGCCAGGGTGGTAGAACTCTGCTAGACCCCAGTCTATCAAGCGCAGCTGGAATTACACAATCATATATATACCTGTAACCTATCTACTACTAAATATAAATGTGTATAAACAAAGCTTTCAAAACATAAGACATGGTTGGCTCAAATATCATATCTTTAGCGTAAACCAAATAAATTTGAAAAGTAAAAACGCAAACTGTGGACGCGAACTGTATAGACAGGCTAACACAAAAACTCACATATATATGCACATGCATACAATATCTTATTTGTCTCTAAATTTCTTGAAAAAAAAAACTCATTTTATTTTAAAAATAAATCATATAATCATTCAAAACATCTAAATCATATTTATAATACAGAAATTATGCTCCCTGATGACCAACTTGACACTGGAAACGTTTACACGAGTCTACATGTTCTCAGTTTAGATACAAATTCATAAAATGCTACTGCAGGTCTTCAAGATCATACCCGTCTGTTTTCATGATCGATCATGACATTGTGAGGTTTCACATCCCGATGCATGATGCCCATGCTGTGACTGTAGTCTAATGCCTGCAGAAGGATAACAAGAGAGATAGAGAGAAAAGGTGAGTTATCAAGCAATAAGGGAGAGAGGGAGAGGGAGAAGGTAGTGGGAGAAAGAGAGAGAGAGAGAGAGAGAGAGAGAGAGAGAGAGAGAGAGAGAGAGAGAGAGAGAGAGAGAAGAGAGAGAGAGAGAGAGATGGGCATGGGTAGACAGAGAGACATAAGGAGAAGAATCACAAAGTGAGGGACAAGAATATGTAGGACAGAAACAAAGACAGTGAGATAGAGAGGGGAGAGGAAAAGAAGGCATTTAAAAAGATAGAGCAAGGCTGCAAAGAATGACAAAAACATGAGGAGGAAGGATGGAGAACATACAAAATATGTGGGCAAAGAGAGAAACATACAGAGTGAGAGAAGGCCTCACACAGTGATGACATAAAGGTACACAAACAAGACACATAGAGAGGTAGAGAGATAAAGAATTAGAGACGGGCTCTCACAAGGAGACAATGAGCGCATGGCCGAGACAGTGACTGAGGTAAGAGAGTAAGTCATAATGATTGGAAACTGAATCTTCCATGATCACTAATGCAATGCTGGATTACACATCCAAATAAATTGCTTCCTTTGTAAAGTCATTACAGGAACAATAAAGAGAGGCCTGTGAAGGTATTGTTGGATTATAAATGCAAAAGCTATAATGCTACAGTTTTGGATTTCAAAATTGACCAATTATGACCAATGTCACCACGTGATCTTTTACCCCAAGCAACAAAATGCATACCATATTCAAAGATGGAGCACAAATGTCTATGTACTGTAGGATAAATGTACACGTAAACGCTTTTTCTTAATCATCCTCTTTTTTTTCAAAACAGTCCTCCAAATGTTTCTCTTTTGCCATGGTTTTTAGGTGTTCAAGTGTCTCCCTTTTGTAGATCCACATACATACCTCATATCATTTTTCAAATTACTTTGATTTGCAAGTATGTACCATGCACCACCTTATCTTGGACACAATCTCTGCCATAAGCAGGCAGGTTAATGGCAAATAGGGAGGCTTGTTCTACATACTTCTATTCAGACCCCAGACGTCATTTCCAATCCTTCAAATCTTAATGGAAATTGTGCATTCACACAGCACAACCCTAAAGAACCTCAACATCGATACAACTGCGATAAACCCCAAACGAAAAATCAATTTCTGATGAACTCAAATGCAATGCAGTACACATTGTACAGCCACATGGAATGCACACTGTATACCAGTACCTGTAACCAAAATGAAGAAATCTGCATTGAAATGGCATTGCAATTCTCCTGTCTCTGAGTGCACCTACATATGTGTACATGTAGATTAACAAGTCTTTTTACTTTTAATGTTCATGTTCAATCTAACGTTTTATGGAACAACATTACATTCTTCACATGTATAATTTCTTGATAAAAACAATGCTAAAATCACAAATGCAGTTTTAAGATGACAATGTTTATTTTTAAATTTTCTTGTTAAATCTACTGTTTTATGGAACAAGCTAACAATATTATTCTAAACAAAACAAAAAAAGTAAGTCCCCCCTAAGCAAAATGGTATAACTTTTGATCGAAAAGGTTTTGAGCAATATAATTTGGCAGGAATGTTCTTTAACATATTGACTAACTTTTGGGTGAAAATCGCATTGATCCACTTAGTCACGCACGAGTGAGCACACATTAAAGGCAAAATCGTCACTTTTCAAAAGTCACAAGGGTAATGTTTAGATTCTCTCATATGAATTTTTAATTAATTCAAATTCTTGTGCATAATTTATGTCCTTTCAGTGTTTATCATCCATCTCTGGAAGCACTAACACCTATCCCAACACTTAATCCATTGTTCTGGTTGAGTGAGCACCATTTAAAAATACTCATCCCTCTTGAGTTTTAAACTTTTAAAACCCCTTTATTTTTGTGAAAGAAATAAAACTAGATATTTTGACAAAGATGTAACATGACCTTTTATTTGACCATAAGAAGTCATTTTTGTGTCATGGTTGAGTGAATACACTTTAAAAATTGCACAAGAAATGCCAAAAATGTACTGTTAAAATGGCATAAACCATCACCCTTGTGACTTTTGAAAAGTGACAATTTTGCCTTGAATGTGTGCTCACTCAAGCATGACTGATTGGATTAATGTGATTTTCACAAGGAAGTTAGTCAATAAGTTTAGAAACAATCCTGCCAAATTATTTTGCTCAAAATCTTTTTGATCAAAAGTTATGCTATTTTGCGTAGGGGGGGGGACTTACTTTTTTTGTTGTGTTTATAATAAGAAAAACTGCTGTAACATCATTATTTAAGCTGAGATGGATTTACCATTAGCCACTACTCATTTTTCTATTTAGAATAAAAGCAAACAAATTACAACTTCATATTGCTTACATTTTGACATGGCGTATAGTACTGTTCCTACAAATTAACTTGATTTGCTTACCTTTAGCAGCTCGAACAGGTAGTACCTGATTTCATAGTCTTTTAACGTTTGGTACAGTTGCTAAAAGAAGGACAATTAAGAAAAACAAATAATTAAATGCATATTAAAAAGCCTATTGAATACATGAATAATCAAATACTGAGTAATTCATCAGATGTTGGTTCACAGTGCAAGATATCAAAGACTCTTCATAATCAATAAAAAATTAATTTTCATGATCATTACATTTTATGTGATGCTATCACATTGATATTATCCTGAAGCAAACAATAACTCCATAGCCATTATACAACCATAAAGTATTGTGAGAGTGTATTAGAACAGAATAATTTGAACGTGATGATTTGCAAATATTTTTTTGAAAATATCGTGATTCCTCTCTCCCTCTCATACATGTAGACCTCTCTCTGCTTCTTTTGTTATATTTCCCCTTCTCTCTGTAGCAAATTGTACATGTTCAAGTACAATTGGGAACAGGCAATCAAGGTATAAAATGATGGTACAAAACAACATTCTTGAAAAAGTTATAGCATATCATTTCCACATGATGAATATTTACATTAATTGTACTTTGCAAAGCAATACCATAAAAAATGAATTTCCAATTTGCAGACCTTCAGCCATGCCAACTGAAGCACAGAAATGGGGCTGTCTGTTAAACAGATCAAGTGTAAAAGTCTTTTAAATGAAAATAAATTGTACATTCTATGTAATTAATCATGCTTCAAGCTTCACTCACCTTGAAATCTGTGTTGTTGACATACTCAAATATAAGAGCTGGTGTTCGTGACTGCAAAAGGAAAAAAAAAAAATCATGTTTCCATTAGTTACAAGTTGAAATGTACACACAAACCAATGATTTTGTTAACACTATTCACTTGAGAAATTTCATCTCCAGATTATTCCCATAATCCCTCATGAATTTTATTTTAAGTCCTGGGGAAAAAAACAATTTGACTGTTAATGTTGACTTTGTCCGAAAACATAATTTCATCGTACCCATTTTCTTGAGTTAAGAAGATAATCCGGACACCCCTGTGCATGGAAGGACGGACAGATGGACGAACAAGAAATATAATGCCACTTGACATTTTTTTTGGCAGACGAGGCAGAGAGGCATATAATGTACAAAAAATTGATGTAGATACTATGATTGTAAACCATGCATCCTTTTGCAGCGATCTAACAAATACAACAAGAGTTTGTAACTCAGTAACTACTGTCCACTTACTACCTAGTGATGTGTTCCTTGCAGATCAACACCAATTTTTATGCACAACAATGGCTACAATGCCTATACATACATACATACTGACATGTACATGTATGTACTAGGAAGTCTGTATAATTTTACCAGCTACAGTGTGTGTCCAACTACATGTAACATGAACCTGTATGTTCATGTAGCCATCTCCATACCATACATGTACCTACAAATGTGCAGCATACATTCCATGGCATTGTTCAGAGTCGTCATTCTGGAGACTTATCTTTTAATCATGCGACAGAACCATCAGTTCTGATGAGTACTGATTTTCATATCAGTCTGCCTGTCCAGCCTGCTAGGCATACCAAATTAATTTGAGTAACGGTACGCCTGGCATCCCAACCTTCCTGCAATGTAACCTATTGCCATTGAAATAGACTGGATACTCAGTAATTGTCACTCACAGGATAATTCATAAACTGCTAACTTCAATATCATAACACCACTGCATACAATCTTATTGTGTACAACTACATGTACATGACAAGTACAAGAATGCATAATATACATGTATGTACCGGCATCTTACCATGACTTGATGCGTGAATTTAAAAATTAAACCAGTGAAAACGAAGATGGGGCTCTGCGTGATTTGCAATTCAATTCAAGCGCATGATCATGGATGAAAAATGGATACACTGCAGCAATAATGGAATGCGGAATATTTCAGTAAAATCAAACCTACATGTTGAAGTACATGTACTTAAGATTTGCTGGCAAAATAGTTGTACACTTATATCCTGCAGTCATTGTGCATTTCAACTCCCCATGGTACTTCGATTGCAATTTGCTATGTGGGGAATACCTTTTGTCTGGCCTGACATGCATGGAATGTGAATGAGCTCTCTCTGAGAATTACGTGTGGGAAAGAGCCTACAGCCCTGGGCATCCACAGTGTGCATGTACATGTACTATGGTATGTGGCTATGGCTAGGCTGTGTGTGCCCTCACATGTACATTTTATGAAATGAACATGTACTGTATCATATATTGTACATGTAGCTCCATTCATCTATCATTCCATGCAGGCTGTGCTATTCATATTGCATTTTTCCAATTATTGTATCATTGTTGCACTTTTAATTATAGGGAATGTAAACAAACTCTGTGATGCCTCTACCATGCTAGAAATTACATGTATAATGTTTACACTAAAAAAATGTAGTGTAAGATTTACTGGATGTTTTTGTTTCCAAACAGCACATAAATAAGCTTACGTTAACACAACAGATTTTTATAGCAGCCTCCGGCCGCTTCTAATTTGTATGTTTAACTGCTCAATAAGAAAGCCATCAACCTCTAATGTTCACTGGGAGCTTCCAAACAAAACAGCAACTTGTCTTCCTGAATAACACAACAACAATCGTGGATGCTGAGCAGCATATGGAAGGAAGCTGAGAGGTGAGGCTTCAAGTTGAATGCTAACAGACCAGCCTAATAATAACAAGACAACTGTTTATGTGAGGCTGATGTACCAATACAGGCTTCTTGGTGTTTGAACACTGCATATTGTATGTAACGACTAATGAGTGGCCACAGCTACAGTTTACATGTATGTTTTCCATGAATTCTTTTTCACTTGAAGGTCATTGTAAGGGAAATTATGTGATCATTGAAAAGAAGGTACATTTGACAAAGTATTACAGTATTACAGCCACTAATAATAATAACAAACTACAATATGTTCAAACCAACATGGATTATCTTGCTAAGTACACATGTTATTGGTAAAAAAAAAAAAAAAAAGCAGGGAAATTCCCCATTTAATTCCCCCACAGACAACAATGTATGCATATAAGCCTAACAACTTGTTCAGGTTACACAATATGAAATTATCAATACAAATGTATGAATAGGTAATTCTAGGTCAGCTTTCCCTGGAAACAGGATCTTGACATTATAATGAAGCAAGATGAAAGAGTAGAATATAATACAGATAGAGAAGGGGCTTAACCCTATTGGAACTAAGCTACATGTATTAAAAGCCCATTCACTTACTGCACAAAATGTGCATAATGATACTTAGCGGGAAAGGGTTCAAGGGAGTACATCAGTTTTGAAGACATTTGCCAAAATGTTACAAGAACTACAATAGGTGTAGATTATGAAACTTAAAGGGCGATGCAACCCTAAAAATAAATTGAATTTGATCAAAGTAAACAAATCAGAGCAGCAGAGTGGGACAAATTTGAGAAAAATCAGACATGGTATCAGGATTTATTTGTGTGTTTAGCATCTAATCACCTTGCTCTGTAAGTTCAAAGTGGATATGTGACACTCTGGGTATTTCATTGTGTACTGCAAGGTACACAAGAGCAATAACAAGTCTATTTAGAACACTATTGCAGACTAAATAAGTGGCCTACAAAAGTTAATGATCAGGATTCAGCCGTTGTATTGTTAAAATCCGAGGATTCAGACAATGATAAAACAACAATTTTATGGTTTGCCTTTCAATGCTCATCTTTTTGAGAAAAAAAATGTAATGAAAACTGGCAGTAACAAGTTGATGCGTTGATGTGTCTTCATACTGTAGACAGCATTCATCTTATTGAATCACTAAACCTGTGGTGCATAAATTTGAAATGTAACAATCAACTTAACACTACTAAAAATCAGTGTCAGTTCCTAAATTACATACGTTACATAGATGTTTTTAAGTATATTGTCTAACTGTGGGATGTTGTTGATACACAGCTTAACATAATGTGGGATGTTGATGATACACAACTTCATATACTGTGGGATGTTCTTGATACACAATTTCATATTCTGGCCTGCACAAAAGGTACACCATGTTGAAGAAAATAAGGAGGAACACAGTGAAGAAGAAGAAAAAAAAAAGAATTTATTCCAACTCACCACAGGATCTTTGACAATTGCTTGAAGTGCTATGATGTTTGGGCCTCCTCTCAGGTTTTCCAAGATCTTGATTTCTCTCTTGATCTTCTTCTTTTTCACAGGCTAAGATGTTAAAGAGAAACAAAATATCATGAACTAGAGTTTTGCAGTATGTTAAATTGATAAGCAGCAAAAAAAAAAGTTGAAGCATGCTGAAATACAACCACATTTACACATTAAAGACCAGCTGAAGGACCCTTGATTGCATATCATGTATTACAATTATCCCAGAATTCATAACTCATGCAACATCATGAGCCCGGATATCTTTTTTTGCCAACTCAAGTCACTTGCTAAACGTAAAACTGGCAATACATGATTTTCAATAAATCATACTATTCATAATTTTCAGATTTTCAAACTTTCACTAACATGCTTCAGAAGTTTCTTAGAATGCCTTCATTTATCATAATTTTATTTTGTTAAGCCTAAAGCATTTGTTATGAGAAAAATAAGTATATAACATCGAAATTGGTAAATAATGTTACGTTGAATCTCTTTAAGTCTTTTGTATAGGACTACAAAAAGGCAAATATAATAGATGCAATCAAGTTACTTCTTGCCAGAAGCCAAAAGGCTACCTGTTATTATACAGTCCTCACCTCAATATTGGCTAACCGCGACCAAATCATGGCTCATGTTACTCATATAGCATTGTGGATTGGGTGCACCTTGCCAACATACACACTGCACATCAAATTCACAAAGTTGCGACCTAGAATGTTACAATGTTTATACAATTATAAGGATTTGAATCTCTATTTACCATTTCTATTAAAAAAAAAAAGATGGTATCGCACAGTAATGAAAGTGAAACAAGGGATATATTAAGAGCTACACAATTGAAACCTACATGTACTATTATCATTATTATTATTATTATTGTACATTCATTGGAAGATAATCAAGACTTTGACATACCTTGAGGATTTTGATCACACACTTTTCATTGCTGGTGATGTTGACAGCCTCGAACACCTCGCTGTACTTGCCCCGCCCCAGCTTCCTCACGATCTGGTAGTCGTCCTGCTGCCTGCAACAGCATTGGGAGAAAAAGAGGAAAACCGCGATTAGAGCGAGGGCGCAAGCCTTGAACGCCACCGAGTCCGACATGCTCGGCTCGCTCCTCCTCTCCCCGGGTGCCTCTAACGGCCGTGGAGTGGTCGTCCCAGTCATTGAGGGAGTCGGTGGTCATACATCACTGGGGCAAGACGTCTGCAATGACTTGGGCCGTGACAGTACAAGAAGCACCCGCAGCCTAGACATGCAGAAGTAATGGTGGAGGCTAGGCTGTGAGTGGGATGGTGGGATGGGGGATATACGATGCTATTCATGGACGATGTAACGCTGTGGACAGTCACCAGTACAAGCAGCATCTCAAGAATTTGCATCATGGAGAGATGAGGGGAGACAGGAACCGTTCTCAGATGAGGGGCCTTGTTTTGCACCGGGCAAGTTGTGTTACTCAATTACATCTGCATGGACTGAGCTCCTGACCTTTGGTCCATGCAGAATGCTTCATGCTATATTATATGCACTTGTAGACTGTGAAAGGCAAATACATACCAAGCTATTCATGTAAATGTTTACGCCTACAGTTTGTCACAAGTACACTTCATGGTTCACAGGGTCAGTGCTTGTATTAGCATAGTACCTAAATGGATTTTGATCATAGTTTTAGAGGATGTTTAATGAATGTTACCTATACTCATTATACACTATCTACTGTACATGTACATGTATGATGAGTTGGCTCTTTCGCAAGGCCAATTCTTTTTTTTTTATTTCTGGGGGCACTGTTTTAAATAACAGGGGCTCAATAAGCGTGAGCCCACAATTTACAGCTAGAAATTTGCACTGTAATCCAAATTATGTTAAAAGTAAAATTATATTGGATCCAAATTTTCATTGCTGAAGCAAACATTTTCCTAATAAATTACATACATGGCATGTAGTATCACAGCATTATGACCATGTTTATCCAAATAACATGTGTATTTTCTAGTCTAACTTCACTTTTTCTGATAAGCTTTTACCATTATTGGAATACAACAAGAAGAGTTAAGATTTTTAAAAAAAAAAAGTATATTACATGTACATGTATGTGTGCATTGCAGTACAACTATAATATGTGCATCTATTATGAAGTCCAAATGCATATACATGACATATTTAAGGGACAGGAAACGTGATCTCCATAATTCCTTATTAGAAACTGACCTTTGCGATGCTTCTTTCTGGCAAAGGGGAGTTGCAATTCTACTGGGTAGGCATGCACTAGCTATATCTCACATTCTTTTCTTCCAATTAGCAGTACATACATCTGTACACAGCACTGTAGTGAGTGTAATCCAGTGACTGGACATATTACATGTACAGTTCTCCAAATGATAACAAGCTCTGAAAATACAAAGTTCATGTCTGATGTCAACCAAAGGAATCAGAGCAATACCAGCAGTGTATTGTTGTGCGTATGTTTGTAAAATGTGTATGTGATGAGTGGGTGTTTACTGTATGTGCTTGTGCCCTGCAATAACTTCATACATGTACATCCAGTTTCTAAAATGCACAAAAACAAGCTGTCATGACCTTAGTATCATTTTATTTGGTCCTGAATCTTGATTTTTGAAAGAAAAACAAAATGTCTTGATCCTCAGTGTATAAGACCACAGTGCTTAATGCCAATATGAGAAAGTAAGTGTGAGCCACGTAGTAATTTACTGCACCACCCATTAAAACAGTACCAGTCTTATTAGTCTCATTGTTTTTGTGTTCTCTAAACCCAGTGCTCCATACTTTGTGTACCGTGTATCCAGATGTTTACCTGATGAAATTTGACATGCTGCCAATTTGAGCCTCGCATTTACAATATTTTGTTCTGGTAACCACTCTGGCAGCAGGTACTGTACAACTCTTGTTTTCCCACATTCCTTAACAGTGGATATAACTGGCTGGACTTGTATCAGGATCTTTCCGCAGTGTGGAACCCTATGATTGGATACATATAGAGTGTGTCTGCTTCTTGGAACTTCATACCAAAGTACTTTTTCATGAGATGAATTGTCAAACATGACAATGCCAGAGACCAGAGTCACTGTCCTGTTTATATGCGGTAGCTGCACTCTATCGCCCATACAGTGTACTTCATATACCATACACTAGTCCAGGTTCTAGGATGTGGAGTCTGTTTCTCTTTCATACACCATAAACAACTAAGAGCCCGTTTACACATGCAAAGATGGCGTGATCTAGCGCACGCTAGATCACGCCATCTATGTTGTGTAAACCATACAGGCCTTTCGGTCCGCCCACTGGCGGACCACGGTGAGCCAAAACGGCGTGCCTTTGGAGCACCTCAAGGGGGTGGTCCATGAGCGTTGGCGTGATCTAGCGTGTGCAAGTGTAAACGGGCACAGAGAAAACACGCCGGAAATCCATATTCAACACGCGGGAAATACCCATTGCGTATGAGCCTATTTGTCAATCGTTGTGCTTTCTTTGGTGGTATTTCCGTGAAGAATTTTGTAGTGACTTTCATAATCATGCCTTTTACACTGTTTTTGTTGGTTATTTAATAAGATAATGTTAGATATAGTGTATTGTAACTGGTAAATCGTCCACATCGGAGGGACTGGAGGGGTGAGGAGAGAGAGAAGGATGGATGAAGAAGAGGAAGCAGAAGGGTGAGGAAAGAGAGATGGATGGAGGAAGAGGATGGAGAGGAGGGGTGAGGAGGGAGAGAAGAGAGAGGAGGAATGCATGTACGCTACAGCCGGCAACGACTGCGAGATATTATAGATACCTTCGTAAATAGCGCGCAAAATCTTTGACCGCGTCATGGCAACAGGTCCGCCCAAAAAGGGAGTGCTACGATGGACCGCGCTATGATCACTGCAATGTAAATGCGGCGAGTTTTTTGGGCGGACCGCCCTGTAGTTTTAACGGGCTCTAAATCTCCACAAGTAGACTAAATATACATCTATGCATTCCTTCCTTCAATCTTTCCCTCTCCTTAGTAGAGCAGGCCGAGAAGAAAGTATTAGCCTAAGCATCCAGACTTAGTTGTGGTTAATGCAAGCGTCACTTGCAGCAGTCCATGCATAAGAAGATGACTCCACGGCCTGGAGTGTAAGCTAACCATACACACACAGATATGCCCATATCATCTCCCATGACATGATTAATAACCATGGCATGTATGTATTCCAGCAAGAGTCAGACATCGCAGACTGCTACTGTGGCAGACAAGCAAGGGGTGTGTTTACAAGGAATGAGATCAGTGATGCAAAATACTCTTTGAAGTCAGCAACATCATTATCAAGGCAAGACGGCTGTGCAAACTGAACATATTATGTATCATTTTGCTGACATTATAAGGTTGCTTAGCATATTGCATGAACCACAAGAACATTAATTCAGGTTTAATGTACATGTCTGATTTGTAAAAAACATGTAGTTTTTCCCTTTCACATAGAAAATGCAATTCCAATTCCAAATATACATGTAGATCAAGTTTGTGCAATATGAAATATGTATTACCATGACATTACCATATCGTATCGCAAAATTGACAAGAAATAGCATTAACTGCAGCATTGATTCACTGAGATTGTGATACAAATTAAGCCAACCCTACAAAATAAACTCGAATTGAAATGTTACACTCACTACAATTCTACTTCTGAGTCATTTTCAGTTCCTACATTCTGAATGAAGTTCTTCAATAGCATCTGCTTCTTATTTGACATTGTATCATTTAGTAAATTTGACTACTGCAAAAGGGATACACTTCTGACATTCAGTACTAAACTATACCTTAAGGAATTGATCTACTACAACTATTGGAATGTGAAAATGACTAGTTTGCTTAGAAGTTACCCACAATCAAGAATTGATTCACAGGTTGGTCAGCATCTGAAGTTCTGAACTAATCAAAGATTCTGCAGAAATCTTTGATTACTAGTAATCATTTCAAACTTTCTACCGAATCAAACTGCCAAATTAAAGTCACAGAGGGTTTTATAATGTGGAGCTCTTCAAGAGCTCATGACTGGGGAAAGTGTAAACAGGCTCTAAAGCTGCTGCATGGCCATGGCATGCTTCCGTATCTAAACTCCTCTCATCATGACGCCAAGGGGTATGCACATACAATGTAACAGGATGTCAATGTGTGATGTTTGTCGGACTGCATCACATACAGGTCTCATGTTACAGTGATTCATGGCATTAAAGTTAGACCATGTCCTCCTCCATGCATCACATTCACATGCAAACTAAAAGTACACAACAGATGGAGATCAGATCACTAGGGAAATTGTGGCATTCCAAGCATACTTGTATGATGCATGACATGCAAAAAAACAACAACTTGAATTCTGAATTTGTCTCTCTATTTGAACATACATTTTGAGTTACATGTAAATGTACTGTAGCACAATTCAAATTCTAGAATAATCAAATGAATGAGAGAATAACTTGCCCGTCCTTTTTGCAGACCCAATTCTGAAAGTTCCCTGACTTTGTCATCATTTGAGAGAGAGTGGCTATATAAGCTTTCCCTGGGATCGACAAAGCGTAATATTCGGTTTTGAGGAAATAATCTTCTATAATTGATCTACCTTTCTTTTTTTCATATCACAAAAATAGCTAAATCCTAGTGAAAACTAGTCAGATATTCCTTTATTCTACAGGAGTTATAGTACCTCTTAATTAAAATTTCAATTGGTATCCCAAAGATATGTGCTAAATATGTGCAAACTTTCATGAAGTTTGCAGATGTTTGTAAAAGGGACGGGCCATCTTTAAACAAGAAATCATACTGATCTGATTGATCTCCCTTGATAAAGGACTATTACAGTAAAGGCATCTTAACTTCAAGTCAGATGTCATTGTTGAAGTAAGGAAAAAGGAAGATACACTCCAGCTCAAAGGAATTGGCATTGGGAAAGGGAAAGGGAAGAAAGGGAAGGACCCGCAGTTTTAAACCACAGTATATTTTGTCCAGTTCAGCATGAAACATGATGCTTTGGCTAAAGCATCGTGTTTCATGCTGAACTGGACAAAATATACCACGGTTTAAAACTGCGGCTCCTTCCCTTTCTCCCCTTTCCCTTTCCCTGTGCCAATTCCTTTGAGCTGTAGTGTACAGTGTATGCTTTTGTCTCACACTTGCTTTTTGTTTATCCACATTAGTCCACGAGTTGCAAATTATGCATAATCCCTTACATAACTCATAACAGCTATCAAAAAATTAAACTCCAAAGAGTAAAAAGCAATATGTTGCATGCAAATATCATATTTTGGCAGGGGAAAAAAAAAGTTAACAAGAGTAGCTAATCACTTTCGCAATAGTTGTACCATGGACCCTACCATGAATGGCTGTACACTGCACATGTACACAATAACAAATGTACACTTTGGAAGTAAAAAAAAAAAATGTTTTTTCCTGATTCCAATTCTGTTGTCATTTTTGAATTAGTTATTTATAGCTTACTGAGTAAAGACGAGATCATATTGCTAATGAATACAATTTAGAAAATAGTCAAACCTTCTGTAAGACCATGTGGTTGTATTCTTTCAAGGTAATTGACAGACTTGTGGGGTGAAGAAAGGACAGGAAAATTGAAAAGGTGTGATTTTTATGACACTTACACAAGACTATTTTTTGCTTTAGTTTTCAGTGTTCTAAGTCCAAAATGGGATGAAATATAAGTAGAAGAGGGTGGTGATGAGAGTGGTGAGCTAGTCACAAAGTACATGTAGTTATACAGAGAAAGGATGAAGAAAGAAAGGAGAGAGGCAACGTATGGAAAAGTAATGTAGTAAGTTTTGCAACTAAGTATAGATTTCCTTCAAAATCTGAAAGAGAGAGTATCAGTCTCATATTGGTCATCAGATCATATCGGTTGGCAGCTCTGTCCTGTTACTGCCTATTAGTATATTACTAATTAACATACTGTATTAGCAAGTACAGTATGCAGTGTTTGCATTGCACGTTTCCTATCTATTGATTATACCTAAATCATAAAGTGACGGAATTATATTGATATACTTTGTATCACTTCAGGTTACAATCAGACCAGTGACCATCACAAATACTCAAATTCAACATCAATCCTTCATCTTTACATACATGTACATGAAATAGGAGAGGCTGAGCCACAGAGAGCTAGTACATACATTGAAGGGGTACAGAGAGTGTTTTTTTTTCGATCTTTTTGGCTTCCTTTCATTTCTGAAACATAATAATATCTCGAGATTTAATTCTCACAAGGTAAATTTTGAAGTAATTGTTCAATACTTTCTCTTTTTTTTTTTTGTTAACTTCCAGTATGGACACTTAAAATAATTGTAATTAATTGTAATTCTGCACAGACAAATATATGAGAGCAGTTTTTTTTACAATGTTATGCATGTTCCTACGACATGAGCATTGCCTATTACATTGTACAACATCTACAGGTATACAGTGTAGTTCACCTAAATAATCGTCAATGGAAATGGCAATATTACAGAAACAGATGCTGGAAGTTTGAGAAAAAATCTACAAATATACCAATCTTTTAATGAGCCAAATCTGAAAACCTGTAACAAGGCTATGATGTTGTGGTTGAGAGAAGCTCTCTATGCTTTTTGTGATACATAACTTAACCACATTTTAGATA
Organism: Arbacia lixula; assembly: GCA_963669155.1. Lineage (NCBI taxonomy): Eukaryota > Metazoa > Echinodermata > Echinoidea > Arbacioida > Arbaciidae > Arbacia > Arbacia lixula. The sequence continues at coordinate 15,945,813 of OZ022581.1, read as the reverse complement.
TTTCAACAAAAATGTGATCATTTAAGCTGTTCGGAAGAACAAGAAAATATGCCTTTCAATACAACAATGTATATGAATGTGAGAACTTGTTTCTTTATGAGGTAAACCCCATCCCAAAATGTGTTGCTGTGAATAAAAGTAGAAAAGACTGAGAAACAGTAAACCATGTCTAAGGAAAATGTGATACATAATAAGAAAGTCTAGAGTGTTTCAATGATTTGAAGATTACTATTTTGAAGGCAAATTGGAAACTCTGAGAATAAGTTCTTTTCTTTTCAGAAGCATCAAATGAGCAATATTTATTCATAAATTTGAGCTTTGTACCAAATTTTACCAGTCCACTTTCATCCTGTTTTTGGTAACATGAAGATTTCTTCTATATTTAATATCTGCATTAAAAAAATATACTTTGAAAACAATTGAAGAAAAAAAAACATTTAAGGAAAACAAACATAGAATTTTGTATGTCAAAACATGCAAAATACTAGACGGAAAGTAATCCTGTGACATCACATAAAAATAACGGAGTTGCCAATATCATTGTAACATTCACAATTTCTTATCCAATTTTTCTTCACACCTTTTTTTGTTCTGCTTGTCAGGATTCTCTGCTTCGACTAAGAGCTACATATACATGTACACTGTACTTATTTTTGGACCAGAATATCCCTTGAAGTCAAGCCTGCTTTACAGTATGTGCATTAAGAATCAACCACAGGCAAATGATAAACTCGAAACTCCTGCACATCTACTCAGACCTCTTCAAACTCTTTTGACTCCTCCTTGCTCCTGAAAGATAATCCTCCTTCCAGCAAAAAGCCAACCCACAGCCACAGCAACAAGCCTCAGTAGAATCTTCTGAAATAACCTGCTCCAAATCCACTGATCACATCTTCATCTATTCAACAAATTTCAACCTGCACCCAACAACCACATATCATTTTTTCATTAACCTGTTCAGATTTTCTGGTTCATGAACGCTGGTCCTGCTGGACATCAACATTTGCCATGAAACTGCATTACCCAAAGTGATGTGGCTTGATTGCACTCTATAATGAGTTTGAAATCTATTCATAGCCTGTAGTATATTGTTCGGACAGCAGATTACATGAGTGATGCTGCTTAACATCTGAGAGGGAAACCATTCTCTCTTCATGACAAACTTATGTTTTACTTTGAAAATAAAATGTAGAAAAATGGTAATGGGCCACGCTATCTTTCAGCAAAGCATTCAGCGTCTCCATGAGCAGTAACTTTCTACCTTTGCTGCAAACAAAACTGCTAGTGGCTGTGCCTGTGGCATGTTTGTTTGACAATTAAGGGAGTTAATAAAAGCACAGCCACAACCCAAGTTCTTGAAAAGTCAACATTTCTGTTTACTCTGTCATTTACTCTACCCATGTCTAGCTACATCATTCATTGACATGATTGAAACACATTACATGGTCTATTATTTCTGCTTCAATTCGAATATCATGATTGTCAAGGATGCACCACCTATGGCTATAATTATAAACTGACTTTTACTTACAAATACAAGTCTTAGTTTGTAAATTTGAACTTATTATAAATTCTTCATATCTTACCCCCATTCAACAACATGCGATTCATAGTCCCAATATTCTCTTGGTCTGTGTGAATTGACGTCAGCATACACTCTTGCCCTCGTCATGCTGGCCATCTTGGAGTTCGGCTTGTTTTCTGCTAAATTTGCCACAATGGAACATACAGCACTGTGCCCAAACGAATTTGGCACAAATACAGAAGGGATGAATGAACGAAGCCCAACTTGGCCTCGGACTCGGTTGGTAGGATCCAACTGGAAAGTACGCTTCACTGATGTGCATGTACTCCTTCTGAGAAGCTTTCTAGCCCCTCGAGAAGCACAAATTAATTGATGACCCCAAATGGTCGTTCAGTTCGTAGAAGAAGTCGAAGAAACTATCAGTTCAAACTCAACTTGTGACAGGCGAAGTTCTCATTTTCCTAGTCGACAGACATTAGATCCCGCTGCCTCGTGCTCACAATACGTAGCCGACAGCAGATAGCACCAGCTGCATAGCAGGGTATAGATTCGTGTGGGGAACGAATTATCAAACCCCGCCTAAGACCGTGACCATTTTACCCCTTACATACGCACAAAACACCAACATAGATACCCGTCTGTCCGTATGAAAAGGTTTAACAATTTCCGGATTTCGCTCTGGCCTTGATATCTGACAATATTATGGATGCCTGATCTCCAGTTTCTGCCAATATTGTTCCTAAAATTATTCCGAAGTCGCAAGATGGCGAGAGTTGACCTCAGAGTACCTCCATTTCCAGTCTGGGTGGCCGTGGACGCGCGCGCATGGTGAGCGGCTCGCAAATGCCATTTTAGCATACAAAAGTATTGTGCGGGTTTCCCGCGCGCTCGATCTGGAAGATCCATGTCGGATTATCATTTGAGGCACTTGTAAAACCTTATCATTATGAATATGAATCAATGATTCTGTAATTGCAGCGACTATCTCTCATAGACTATATATGGTACATGACTCTTTATACAACTGATATTTCATAGCCAAATGTTTTGAGACAGTGTCACAAAAATGTGGCTATGTCTCAACAGCAGACTACATGTACATCCCTTGCATGTTTGTGGGATGGTTATCTCAAAACTGTACACAGACCAACTACTAGTAGGCCTCCTATACCTATAGCGTTTTGTAAAAACATGTACTCAATACAGTGATTTCATGTCGATTGAAAAGTAGGTTTTCTACAAAAGTTAGTTTTCTACCATATTCATTTCCTAGTAATCATGTCGATATACAGTACCTAAAACACGTGGGCGTGGTCTATTCTTGGCCGGTTTCCATGGTGAAGCTACACTTTTTGGTGAGTATCAGCACTGCCACCTGTGCCCAGAGCTACAGAATATTTCCTTTCTAAATGAGGTATTATTCATCCATAACTCCATTGGAGAAACTAATTTTTGAATTTTTGACCTCTCACGGCTCACCTTTTAAAGGGATAGTTCATACTGAAATTATGTTGGTTTTAATAAAAGGAGACACATACATGAAGGAAACATATATTAGTGAAGGTTGGAGGAAAATCGGTCAAAGGAAAAGAAAGTTTTTTAATTTGATTTTAATGTTTTGAGTTTGTGACGTCACGTGCAAGGTGCTCTCCATTATGTTGTGTACATAGTTGGGGGGGGATGTTTTCTCAAAAGGATATAATTTACCATTTCACCTGTGCGTTTGGTATATCATTCGGCAAATGTATTTACACACATAAACGAATGTATTCCTTCATTAAAGACCATAAAAGGGGCAATTATTTATGAAAAGGTAGTACACAGCATAATGGGAGAACCCCTCGCACGTGACGTCACAAAATCAAAACTTTAAAATGAATACCTTTCTTTTCCTTTGGCCGATCGCTAAACCTTCACTAATATGTTTCTTTAATTTGTCTCCTTTTATTGAAACCAAATCATTTTCAGGTTGAACTATCCCTGTAACATTGATTCAGCTATAGAACACCAGTAAGCAGCCAAAATAATTAGGCACGGTCCTTGGTATACCTCGTTTCTCTATCATGGTGTGACTAGTAAGAATAGGCGTGGCCATAAACAGCCCACTCTTTATGCACAGACTCAATCATTATTTGTGTCTGTTTGTAAGATAATCTACGAGGGCTTGACTTGCCATGCAGTTGGACATTGATGGGGAGGCGTGTACAATCATAATATACTAGCCAGTCTCTGAGCGGGATTCAAACTTTCGGCTCTTTTAGCTACTAAAGTCAGATGGCATTCTGAAAGTTGGTGGCTGGTGCTGTTGACGGGACGGGAAAAAACAGAAAGCTTATGAAAGAACTGACTCTCTATTATATTACATTATTGTGGCCCCAACTGAGATGCGGTGGGGGAATGTGCATGCATGAATAAATATTTAGCCATTTTCATGCATTCATCTAATGCACAAAGTTACAAGGTGATTGGACTTGTGCAATATCGTGTAGGAACTGTTAAATTCATTAAACTTGACAGAAGGAACTGCTGTTTAAACAACACTAACGAATGAAAGGGGACATGTAAAACCTATTTGTTCATTGAAGGTCCATTACCAAAATAATTGAAGATGTTTGCAGAGTTCCAAATAATACGCTACCAACAAAATAAATTTAAATCATAAGTTTTGAGAGAAAAAAACAACAAATTGCGATAGCGGCGATGAACGCGCCATGGGTAGACGGATAGCGGTGGAACAACGTCAAAGAACGAAAGGGGGGGGGGTGAATCTTGGGTCTATCATCATGGGTGGAAGGCCAATATGCTTATATCGATTTTAGAATAGGAGGCTGGGGGCTTACGTCCTGCGCAGCACCCACACATTATAAAATTTGTCTTAAGACGAAACTCGAGAGGGGGGGGGGGCAGTGTCCTTGTCGGCCTACCATAGTAACGTGGTTGTAATGTCTGACCATTCGTCATCACCTTGATAGTGCCGGTCTCGGCCTAGTATCTTAAAAAAGAATGAAGTGGGCCGCCCCCCCCCCCCCCCCTTCCCGATCACACTCATGCACCCTATGATACGCACATGCACGCATAGGCCTAATTATAGAATCATACCTCACTGCTCCACCTAAACAAAATGATCACAGATAGGATACCGGCGCTAACGAATATCGACTGTGCACATCCACTCCCTGCCCATATAGGCGCGGAGACCGGGGTCATTCACTTTCAAAATACTATTCGCACAATACAGGTGTAGTCCTATCGGCATGAGTTTGTCTTCAGCCTATTACTTCAGCCTATTACATTGTTACATGTAGTAACGCTCAGATTTTTTCTTCTGTTCAATTATCTTTTCTGTTCTTTATATATTGATTTTGCTTCACATGCCACAAATATGTTAGTGCTCAATGATACAAACATATTGTAAAAACATAAAACATAATCATTGGTGCCACGTGTAGGAGACTGAGCAATGAACTTTCCTGACCGGAGTTCCACCGAAATAATAGCCAGGTAAACACATGGAAATGAAAAATCGTGAGGGATTCTTTCTGATCCCAGGCTCTTGTTCCTCATTTTCTTCTGAATTGTGTCTTCCTGTTTTCGACTCATACGCCTTCTTGGTCTTCTCACCGCCTTTATTGATGGTCTCATCATAATTTCATCTCCTTTTCCCCGATTCATTTTTCTCATCCCTGTCGACGTCGGTGTCCTTCACAATTCTTTATTCCGTTCTCCGTTGTATTCTCCTTCTTTGGAACTACAGTAATGTCCCTTATCATTTTGTTGTTTTTCCTTACTAATATTCCCCTTTAGGCCTATTGCTTTTTTTATAATGATTCTTCTCATTCTTTTCTTGTCCACCCCCCCCCCCTTTCTTTTCTTTTCTTCTTCATGTTATACTTTTGCTTCTACTCCAATAGTCGTGGTATTGTGGTTTAGGAACATCTGCTGGTTGAATGCAAGCCCCATGCAGTAACCAGTCCTCAATCGTGAATAAAAGTCGTCTAAACGTAAATAGAGTCCATGCGGACTAGAATTTCGGGGAAGAAAATGGTTCATTCTTACAAAGTACTTTCTTTAACCGAAAATGATAAGAGAATAATCAGAAACAGGTAGATTTTGCAGAAGATTATGATATTTCTGTGTTGGTATCCAAGGGTTGATCTCAACGTAGCAACCGATGCGTGTTGACAAAATGGAAGCGAGAGCAACGTGCGCGTACGCGAACGCAATGAATTCCTTAGACCCACATGTGTTAAAAAATAGTTTCGCTCTTGCGGGTGTTTACGTGTGCGATACGTGTATTATGCGAAGACATTGTATGAGGTGAGCGCGCGCGCTGATGATGTTGAAGCTAATGTTGATATCAACGCAGGACGAACGAGTTGGGAGTTGAACGTGTTCTTCTGATGTTATTTAACAAATTACAAGTTTACGTTGAAACCAATAGTGTAAAGAGAAGGACGACAACATGGCTGATAATGAGAGTGTGACGACCTCAACTTCTCATGATCCTCAAGATGATCCGTTGCACAATTATACCGACGAAGACATTGCCGTGATGTTGGAGGAACTTCAGTAAGTTTGCTCACTCATCAACATCGTAGAATAGCTGCGCTGGAGGCCGCACAGTTCATGCTGCTGTTGCCTTCCTGTCTCCGCTTGCTCTTATGACAAGTCCTGTTAACTTTGTCTTTGTAGCTCTGATATTATGTGCCTATTTCTAACACAGTTGCAGGAAACTCAAAAGAAAAGCATTCTAAGTCATTGTCAGTATGTGAATAAGTCAGATCGCCAAACTTGTAGCATCATAGGTTGTTCACATCTTGTCTTGTCAAACTCAAATTATTTAATTTCTGTCACACTCTCACACATTCACACTCACACATACACGACACATATTTCTGTGTGATATTTCATTCAAATTACAGTGTGACACATATCTTCGATTTTGAAAAAATATTATTAATATGAAGTTTTCTCTGTAGGTAGCCCTGGGACTGCTCCCCCGGGACTTCTCCCGTGCAGCGGGAGCGTCCTGAGGGCTTGCCACCAATTTCCTTGCATGGCGGGTCCGACTACTGATGAATAATCGACCCGTGCACATGGATTAATTACTAATTTCAAGTATATTTATCACATATGAATGGTTGAATATAACTTCCATATTTCCGGGGTATGAAAATAAAGATGGAAAATATTGAGCAACGTAACCTTTTTCCCCTTCATGTATAACTCTAACGATGGTCAAACAAACAAGGTCCTTCCAGGCTGCCATCTTGGCTGCTTAATGACTTGGTACGCGTGCGTAAATTAATATTCATGATGATGACGCTTTTACTCTGATGACCGTATTTAGCGCTATTGATGAATAGGCTTGAAAAGTGATTTTTGTTGTTTTGATTGTGCAAATAATCAACCAGATTTGCATTAATTGTGTCATTTAAAGTGACCAAAATATCATTAACTTCTATGTTATAAACTTCAGTGGCGGATCAAGGATTTTGTAAGAAAAATAGGGCGGAATCTTCCAACTTTCCAAGTACCGTACATGCACCGTCCACCATAACTGAAATCTATCTCAGCGAGGTGGCCGTGGGGTATGGGATGGAGTTGAAAAAAGTGGCTCTGAAAAAATCTTTTAAAAAAATTGAAAAATAACGGACAAACAAATATATAAAATATAATCAATAAAAAAATAAATTGCAATAATAATGAAATAAAAATTAAAATATAAAATCTTTTCCAATAATAATGAAAAAAGAAAAAAACAATGATCTGAAAAGTGTGCCACGGTTGTTGTTAAAAATGTAAGATACACGAATTGTATAGAGAACTGGCGCATGTGCATAAACTTCAAAAAGTCATATCAATCTTCAATATATCACAAATATATAACTTCAATCTTCATATATCACAACTGCATTAATTCTGACCAATGTACCGTTTACAAGAAAAAAACGCATCATGGATCTAACTCATCTTTAACCCAACCCCAGAACTATTCATGTATGTATTCTCTCTAAGTGTGTTCAATAGCTCAAAGTTCTGAGCAATATAATTGATGATATTTCGTAAAATAATCACTGCTAATCTTGATTCTCTTGCACCAGTGCTCGGTGTAACGCAGCCCGCTCACTGTGTGTGCGGGTTGGTCGCAGTAACTCTGTAGGTAGAATTCAGTACACACTATGCAATGAGATTCCATAAAAAGATATCTAAGTTTTAGATATAATTTGTATGACATCAAAGTGGTTATTTTATGTCTGTATTTTATCTCTCCCTTGCATTGCAGCCTGGGCAACAGAGTACTGCAAAATGAGACGGTTATGTTTGATAAGTACTTGAAGCGTGTGGAGCCCAACATGACAGCAATGGCCACTGTCGCCCCTACACCAAGCCAGTCAACGCACGACTCACGGGTGATGCGTAAAAGAAGCAAGTCAAAGGGCAGCGGTATTGACAAGCACCTCAAACTCTCATCTGAGCAGAAGTGTGACATTGCCCAGCGAGAGATTGAAGAACTAAGAGAGGAGATTGAAAAATTGAAGGAGGAATCAGAGAAAGTTCTAGACAATTACAAGGTATGAGAAGGGGAAAGTAAAGTTCTACTTTGTTTATGCCGTACATAAAGTCCTTGGGTAAATAAAATCTTCATGATTTTCAGTTTGGATAGATTCTAATGTTTAGATCCATTGTTGTAATATCCTTTTGAATATTCTGCACTGTAACAATCTTAAAATTTTAAAAGAAACTCCTGTTACTATCGCCAATTGTAAGCTGGATAAGCTAACATTATCATACACATAATTCAAATTCCTCCAATTTTGATCTTGGATGGAGCCTTGATATACGTAAGAAAGAAATGGAAAATCATCATTTTTGTTTATTGATCCTCTCTGATTAATCAAATTGGCCCATTGAAAATAATCATACCTTTCCTTAGCAGACAAAGATTGATGCTTATGAGTCACATTTGATTCAATTCACAGGCTGTAATGGAAGAAGCAGATACAAGATGCGCTGAGCTGAAGAAGTCCCGATACGAGTATGAGCGTGACATCCTGAAGGGCTCTGTCAATGACAGGACGATGAAGGTCGTTGCTGAGAAGGTCGTCAGGTATTACGAAGACAAGCAGAGGTCCAGGGATGCTCTCATTGAGAAGCTCCGTCTGAAGAACTCCACCCTCAAGGTCCAGAAGAAGAAGCTTCATCTCCAGTTGAAACAGGTGAGGTGCAAGTCGTCAATGATGAAATATATTCCATATCATTTTCAGAAGTGTGAAAACAATTGGAATAACAGCAATGCTCATGGCTTATTGGCTACTACTTGGCTAGTGTCCATGGTCATTATATGCAAAATGGCACAGGACATGGCTTTTTCAGTGTATCATTTGAAAAAAAAATAATATATTTTTCTGCCAGTTCAAAAGTACAAGGATTAATGATAGACCTTCCTATTACATGACGAAGATATTCAAGTTGATGTTTCACTTTCCCTTTTTCAAAATGTTCACTTAAGAAATGTACAGAAAAAAAATTGTCTCTCTCAGCATCAATGTATCTCTCCCTCTCTTTATTCATCTTTCTCTCTAAAATGTATGTTTTCCCTGTGATCATTCTCAATGGGTTTTTTTTATCACTGCACTGTCGTTCTGTTATTGTAACATCATTTTCATTTTCTCCCTATAGAAAGAAGAGATGGGAGAAGTTCTACATGAGGTTGACTTCCAACAACTGAAGATTGAGAACAGCCAGTACCTGGAGAAGATAGATGAAAGGAACCAAGACTTGCTGAGACTCAAACTCATGGCTGGAAACACATTGCAAGTTCTCAACTCATATAAGGTATAAGAGGATGAGTGATTAGTATTGAAACTTCCCTTGGCAGTTTCACACAAATATATTATCTGAACATTTGTCAAAAGGAAATATACATGTAGCCACTCGTGTTTAAAAAGTATATGGTAAAAATGTACACTTTGCAGACATTATCATTGTATGAACTATGATAGCAACATAAAGCCTAAAGGTCCATTTCTGTTACCTCCAGATAGTGTAGGGGATATTAAAGATTGTCCGTCCCTTTTGCAAGCTTAAAATTTGAAATCGTCTATCACGATCGTAAATTGAAGAAAGTGTGATTCAAGACCATTTCTAAGAATATAGCATGTTGAAGCTTTCTGTGTATGTAAAAATTTCAGCTGTTAAATTTCAAACTGACTTTTTTCGTACTACAAAAAAAGTATTAGTCTTTGTTACAGTATCTATGTGGTTATTATGCATGTGTGAAATCCTAATTTTATGAGTAATTACCAAACTTTAGAAATGATTCCTTCGATAGAACATTTTTTTTCATAATGCGTTTTATAATTTAATAAACAGATTAATCAATAAAGCAGATATTTCAACACAAACTGCTAAGAGCCTGAGGTAAAGACTATTAATGAGACATTGTTTACGTGCATTATTTGAATTTTACACTACGTATCAGTTTCAAATTGTGAATAAACAGCTTGCTAACACTTCTCCATATGTTTTGCCAATGTTTTGATGGTTTTGTGGTGATCTGAAAAAGGGACGGGCTGTTTTTAAGTCAGGAAATGTGATCTTTTAGTAAAAACAGTTACATTCATTGTGTTTTTTCTTCTGCATCACAAAGATTTACAAAAATAGAGTCATATGTCTTCAAGCATGAACTTTAGAGATGTAGCAATATCAAGGTGTGCCCATACAATATCGCATCCTTATTTTCTTTATATATATTTCTTTGTCTTTGTGTAGAAAAAACTGCAGACACTCACAATGGAGTCGGATAGACTGAAGAGTGAGATTTCATCCAGAAACGAGCTGCTCTCCAGAATTGACCAAGAAACAGAAACTGTAGAAGAGGTAAGCCCAGTGTGCAGTATACTCCTTTGAGGGAATATTGGGAATGGGATAGTGATTGTTTTGTTGTGAAAACTGCAATTAATATGATTTTCTCAATAAGAAGTGTGAAATGTGTGCAAGAAATCCATCCTGTTAATGAATTAAAAATAAGTAATTTATAGGATTGAACATGCTATCATTAACAAGTGTATAAGCCTGGACATCATTTCTCATTGAAGTGTTCCTAGAAAGCTTCTATATAAGAATTATTGGCTGTAACCAATTTAAAGATAGAATGTTGACAAGTCCATTCAGTTCTCATAAATTTTACAACTTTGTTTGTGGTAATGTCTGTATTCAGGTTTACACAAACTTAAGGAGAAGGAATATAAAAACATTTGGAAGTAAAGACTTGATATCAATGCGCTCATTCTGCACCTGATTTGGGACTCCACTGCGTTGGTTATCATCATAATGAAAGCAATTTGAAGTTTATTCCAAACCAACCAAAGTGTCATTCTTTACAGTGGTTATTTCACATATTTACATCACATTTTTAGATTTCTTTAGATATTCGTGGCAGAATGATTAGAAATGATCATCTATTGAAATGTAAATCTTTGCAGGAGAGAGCCTCAGCCGAGGAGCTGAACAGGAAGCTAAGGACCCAGCTGGAAGACTTCAAGGTGCCGGAGGTGGTGGAGTACGTGAAGGAGAAGGCTGACCTCTATGAGCTACAGAAGACAGTCAAGAGCTGGGAAAGGAAGGTGGAGATTGCAGAGGTGAGTAGAACTCCTGTGTCTGTCCTGTGATTGTACAAACTGTGCATCTACAACAGTTACTCTGCAGTCATACCTGGGATTTCATTCATGTAAACTTGATTTATTCACATAAAGCATACACATACATTGTACAGAGTGGTAGACTGGGGACTTTACACAAGTAGGATTGAAGTACCAGAATGATAATTATGAGTAAAACAACAAAATGCAAGTATTAAAATTACCATAGTCTGATTTGTTCACATTCACACCCGCAAACGCAACCACGCCCACAAATACCTGCACCATACACCATACCTTTTTTTGACACCACCACAAAAGTGGGTCTCTAAATATTCTTCCCGTTGTTTTAATAAATATTCATTTTCTGTATGAGCCAATTAAATATTTTGTATCTTTTTGTAAATCTTCTTAGATGGCCCTGAAGACGCATCGAAAGACGTGGCAACAAATGAGGATGACTAGTGACAACCAGCAATGGGTCATGAGCTAAAGGAGAGAGAAGCGTATTGTTTTTACGATTGGCCTTTGCTAGAGAAACGCCTGTAGCGATTGCATATAAACACTGTGATGCCAGCTGTGATCCCCGATGATGCAAGAGAAGCAGTTTTGGAGATAAAGATACATTCTCCACTTCATCTTTCTGAACTGTCCTTTGATACACATATTCTGGCATGCATCCATGGAATTTATATCTTTCACAATATTTTTGTTTTTATGCCAAAAAAGAATGGCATCCTCTCGCGTGGCACATCATAAACATATTATATTGTGCGCCATTCAAAATTAAAGATTATAGTTAAGAATCACGTTATCTGCTTGAAACTGTTTATATCTTGTGTAATGTCACAATCTGTACAAGCACTTGTATTGAACTTGCATACTCTCCAATGATCCAAACATTCATGCGATGACTATTTGGAGTGGTCAGATACAGTTACAATAGTAGTGTGTGATCTTACAGTGTTTCATTCCGTCCGAATGTTTTGTACTAAACTTGTATATGCACGACATAATCATTAAAATCACCTTGAAATTGAATATTGAACAACTGATTGGACAATCAATAGCATTATCTGACATTTTGAGGAAATATTCTCTGTATACCAAAATGATAATTGTGATGTAATCATTCATTAATCTTGACAAATATGTTAAAATAAACATGTCTCCATATGCATGTATAATGATATTCTCACTAAGATCAATTATTTTAAAACAGCATATGAAAATTCACATTCATGTTATGCCCAGGAATTGGTGTTTACACAGATATGTAATTTGATATCATTGTCAATATTCTACTTCCTAGAACTGTACTAATGAATTCAAAGAGGTAGTGGATTGTAGATTTTAAGGGAGAAAGAATGAATATTGGTGTAAATAGTATGTATGTATGCATGTATATATTTATATTCTATTATTGCCTGTACTGATTGGAAATAAAGTTATGTATGTGATCTAGAATCTGTTCATACAATGAAAGATTTTGTCCCACTATTTTATGATGGAATTAAGTTATAGTCATTGAAGTGAAAGAGTGGACAAGTGAGTGAGTTAATGAATGAATGAATGAATGAATGAATGGGTGAGTGAACATTGAATTGTGGAGCGTATGTTATTACTGTGTGTGGGAATGAGTGCATGAATGTGGCGTTTGAGCGAGAGAATGAATTGTTGAGATAGTAAGTGAATAAACAAAGTAGGTGAGTAATAATCGATTACAGATTTGTGTGAGAGAGAGAAAGTGAGTTAACAAAAAGTATGAGTGAGTGAAAGAGGGAATGATTAAAGTGATGTGTGCAAAGGAATAGGTGGATAACGGGGTTTCAGTGATCAAATAGATGGCATAAGGCATAGTGTAGCAAGAGAGGAGACAGTAGCTAGCGACCAACACGAAAGATGTCCTGAAAAAGTGGATATTTAACCCATTGGGTACCAGATAAACTGCGTATGTATGGGATTTGTGTGTATCAGCTTTGAAGAAACTACCCAGTTCCCACGTGTCACATAAATGGTTAATAACTTTTAATGCATTTCTCTTATTTGCCTACCGTTTCATATACTCTTCCAAGTCGGGGGAAAGAAAGAAAGTTACACAATTCAAGCTAGCGTATGTAAGTCAATGTGGGTGTTGCAATTTTCCAAACATCATTGGTGAGATACTAGATATCACTTCCCGTATAAATGTGATTATAACGACATTTTGATAGGTAATACACTTCGCTGAATCTTTCAATGTGTATAACCACGGTGAAGACAGTAATATATACAGAAAATAAATACGAAGCCTCAGAAACCATCAAACCATTATAAAAGGGATGTGCATATTCAATTACTTTTCAGCCCCTAGAACTTTCTGGGAACGTTTCTTTTTTTATTTACATGAGTATGCCAGCCTCACCAATTTCTAAACATTTATTCCAATTACAAATGTACCCGTAAATTAAAATATATGATATCCTTTATCTTTTTCTTTGCAGGTGTGTCTTTTTTCTTGTTCGGGTATCACTTCCCTCTTAATCAAATCAATTAACTTTAAATGTTCAATAGCAGCCTTTTATTGACACAATAAGGCAAGGTATTCAGTTTCTCACTTTGCTATCCCATTGCTTCAGACAAGTACAAAAATTTGGAGGGGGACCCAAGCGCCAGCGACGAAATCAAATTCGACGGAGAATGTTGGCGATCGCGCGCGAGCAGCTCGCGACTAGTGTATTGCGCGCCCTCACTTGGTGGCTTATGAACTATTGGCATTTTGTCTTAGCTATCAGCGCGTCGATTGAACGTTGAATTTTTATAGTCGGTTGCTGATTGCAATCCGACAACATCATGAAGTTGGTCAGGTAAGTTGATATTTTTACAATAAAATATGAAATATGACAGAAGCATGGTGCTCTACTTTACGATTTTGACGATAAACGTTAAACAGAAACGTGTGTGTTGTTTGATGTTGTTGTGCTACATTACCTGACGACAAGTGAATACGTGGGACTAAGGGTAATATCAAGGATACTAGATTGTGTCATATGATGGTTAAGATTTATTTTTTTTTCGTCATTTAGTCATTTCGAATGTAAGGTTTAGTCTTCTTGAGATGTAAGTTTAACTGCTTCAGCAAACTACATGTTCCTATTAGACATGAAAGCTGGTAAAGCTTGCATTTTGGCCAGGATCTGGGAATGTTTTCACTCTACTCTCGTCCGGTACAGTCACTCACACTCACAATCACAGTGGCCGCTGTTTTGGGTTTGTATGGTGGTGTGACCTAATTTTGCATGTGCCCGTATTTTGCGCATTAACACTAAATAGTCATGATAGTAAAATATGCTTATACGAGAGGATACACAATGCATACGTGGGACTAAGATACTGTATTCTTCCAACAGTCGAACAAGAAAGTTTGTCTAAATCTTAAAATCAATAAAAAATAACAGTTTTACCAATTTCGAGGTATTTACTCAAAAAGTCTCAAATGGCTGGTATGTGCTTGACAATATGAGGTAGTTTTTAAATGTTTTGACCTTCGTTGTTGACCACAAGAGGGCAGCAAACTTACTGTGCAAAATTGGGTCACACGGGTACATGTAAACCTACACTACAGCAAAGTCAGTAAGCGTTGCAAGTTTCTTGAAATTACATTGATTTTAATCTTTAATTTGAATTCCAGGCCATGAAATGTGATTATATAAGATACAGTATTCCTGTTCTTTTTGAGGGGAAATTGAGGTATTGAACGTGATGTGTAATAATCTAGGTAGGTACAACCACTGGCGCTAGATGGCGCTGTCGCGCATGTGTACCGAAAGTCAATGTGTGTTGTGCGTCACCGTATCCCCATAGGAATACGTGTTGTAGCCGCAGCTATCGTTTTGCAATCGCTAGTGCTTGTGTCATGGCAAGTGGAATTGGAAGGATATTAGTTTTCAACTTGTGTTATAGGTGTCATACACAATGTACATCGTAGTATCGTGAACGTACGATATGTATACTTACTATCGCAGGCGAGATCTGCCATCCATAAAGCTCAGAATCATCACCAGTCACCGCGAATTGTGCCGGTATGCACCAAATTAACAGCTAAATTCCGTAAAGTCTTTGTTCGTTGTTATTTTTATCCACATGTATATCAAATTCATTAATTTTTTGTGACATTTTTGGAAAGCTTAGACTGTGTACATTTTTTTCGACACGCAAGCTAAGCTCCCCTAAGCTCCCCAAAGTGTCTGTGGTGGCTGGAAGTCGGCTACCGTGAGGCCGACTTCGACAGATTTCGAGTGAAATTTCGGATTTCTCCGCGCGTGCAGGTTTCTTCCCGCGCGTGCGTCTATGGTGTTATGTATGTTAAAGCGTATACAATTGACATGTAGCTTTATCTATTATTTTCATTTTTTAAGTTGTAGATTCTAGACGTAATAAATTTGATTTACATTGTTAGTAATTTAATATTCTTGTCATGTAACATATTGAGGGGAACCATATTAGAATCAATCGGACACTCACAGAAAAATCTGCCAGATATTCCTTCCGATTTTGTGGAGCATTGACACAAACACGTATCACGCGGTTTCCATTCGATTTGCATGCTGCACGCCGCCTTGCCTCGCCTCGCGCATACGAGCGAGCGCAGCGTGATCTACCCGCCGTTACTTCAGGGGCGCATATTGTGCGAAACGGTAGCTTCCTTGCAGCGTGCATGGGCAGTCCGCTCGCCACAGCCACGGTATGGGTAATGCAGCTAGTAGCGGTTCCCATTCGATTTGCATGCCTCATGCCGCGCCTCGCTACTCGCATACCAGCGAGTACAGCGTGATCTACCCGCCGCTACTGCAGGGGATGCGTATTGTGTGAAACGGTGACTTTCCTGCGGCGTGCATTGGCAGTCCGCTCACGCCATGGTAGCAGACGCCACGGTAGCAGAGCGCGCATTTAAAATACGGACACGCACAAATTCCGATCATAGCTATCGTGCGATATCGCTAATGATGTGGGGCTTCAAAATTTACACGTAGATTTTGACATATTATTATCAAATTTCGAGCCGAGATTTTTACTATTTCTCGCATGTTTTTTTAAATTCCAAGGTACAGGGTAAGATTTTGTGGCATTTCACTTACCAATGAGTGTTATTCTGGAAAATCTAGAGCAAGTTTCACTTTCTTTTGCATGACCCTAATCTAGGGGGCTTGGAATCGTCAAGAAAAACTAAATGCGCGCAAAATATGGTCACCCTATCATAAAGATATCTAGTACAAAACAGAGAGTTGGGACTAGAACTGGCAGAGGCAAGAAGAATAAGAAAAAAAGAGATGTCAATATGATTCTAGCACCAAATCATACTAATCACCACTCACTACCATTTTCGTCTTATTGACTGGGGCTGCCATGTCATCCACCATGCTCATGCTATTTGTCATGTTTGCAGTTTGTGTTTGTGTTATTGTGTGATCACATAATATATCTATATGCTTGCCTTGACTCTGACTGAGTTGACTGAATGAGAGTGACTTTGTAGTTTGTGAGAGTATTTGAGCTTCAGTGACTCCATATTCGGTTTATCAGCATACAGTTAGAGAATTCCGTACTGATTGATCATTGAAAGTTATTGTTATTGTCGTCGTTTGCTGATATAGAGTTTACATTACTTCAAACATAAACATCAAAAGTCACGTCTCCTATGCTAGAACTCATTTCTTCCAAAAGACATTCTTTCAGGATGCGACAAGATTATTGAACTTTTTACCATTGAGCATTAAACTCTTTCATTTTACAACAACATACAGTAAGCTTGTTGAAATCAATGAACCTACCTGAGCTAAAATTTGGAGGTGTTTTAGGTATAAGAATGATGTTAAAGTTAGAATTATTTGAGATGCTTCCCTAAGTTATATGTATGGTATGATAAACTAACAGGAGGGTGTTTCACCAAGCTGTTCGTAAGTTACAAATGACTTTACGAATGACTGGTGATCCCATCTTTTGCTAAATGCGTTACCACACTTTGTTCATTGAGAATCTGATATAGCACAAGAAGGGATCACCAGTCGTTCGTAAAGTCGTTCATAACTTACGAACAGCTTGGTGAAACACTCTCCTGGCTCTTTATTGTAAAAAAAATACCAAAACCCATGTCACCCACAAATTACATGAATTGGTATGCTGGCTCATTCTGTATTTGACAATAAAGGAATTTGCAATCAAGTCAAGGCAAGGCCAAGGGCTGTCAATTATGCCCTTTCAAATCATGCAGGAGGGCCGATCATTGCTACCAGAAATTGGCAATCGTGTCATTTGTGTTACTGGCTTAATGTGCTAAAAAAAAGCCTTAAAATGATAGTGAATGTACTATTTGTATTTTCTTCCTTGTCCAGGTTTCTCATGAAGCTCAGTCACGAGACTGTCACCATTGAACTCAAGAATGGAACTCAAGTCCATGGGACAATCACAGGTATGTACAAATGCACAAATCTACTTTCATGACATCTATTATTTCAAAATCTAGGCAACATTATTGATTTTGATAATACATGTTCCAAGTATTCATAGCTACTAAAGCTTTCCCTGATACAAAATGCAAAGTCCTTTGGAGTGATTAAGGATGTCATTGGTGCTGTTGAATTCCAAAATGGCTGTAAAAGAAAAGAATGAGGGAAAGAATGGCTTGCCAATAATCTTTATTAGTGATTGTCATTGATCAGCTACTTTGAATGTAATATGAACATGTAGCTTGCATTTTGTGAGTTGCATCACTTGTGAGAATCTGTTTTTGTATGTTGATGGTAGATGGGTTGGAATCTCCATCATATTTTCTTCACTTGTTCAAACAGCTCCTCTTTGTGTTACTATCCCTCAGGCGTTGACGTCAGCATGAATACCCACTTGAAGTCCGTCAAGCTCACACCAAAGAATCGTGAGTCACAGCAGCTGGAATCACTCAGTATTCGTGGCAACAACATTCGGTACTACATCCTTCCCGACAGCTTACCACTAGATCAACTGCTGGTTGATGACACACCCAAGGCCAAAGCACGCAAGAAGCAGCAATGTAAGTTTGATTTATACATTTTAACGATTGGACCAGTGCTCAAGGCGAATTAGCCCTGTGAAAATGCTCAAGAGTATAATGATTTCATAGTTCAGGGTGTCCCTTTCATCAGGCTTAAAAAAAAAGAAAAAAGGTTTGTGTGTGCGTGGGTTCAAAAGATCAGTGTTTAGATGTCAGGCACTAGAAAAACTGGCATTCCTTTTAATCAACAGATTTTTTAATGGAACTTTGACAAGTAACCAATAACCAAAATTCTAAGTATTGACAATGCATTAAATTCAAAGAAAGCTTAATTGGAATGCTCACAAATGTTTCTGGGTACTGGATTCCATATTTTGTTGGCTCAACGTCGCTTTTTTTACTGAGATACAGATAATGTGTTAATGTTGGCCATGCGTTTTCAGCGTTTTATCAAGGCCACTCACAGCTAGCGTGACACAGTGGCTGGGAAAAGAAGACAAATGATGTTACGATCATTAGGATGTAAGCTTTTGATCTGTGGATTCTAAACTTTGGTCAATATATTTGCATAAAATGTGAATCACGTATGAGATAAACACAACATCAGCTACTTCAAAATCAGGACAGAAAAACACTCTTGGACTTCACCGCTCAAATCATTGTGTTTTTGTTTTCACTCGCAGTGTTAGCAATGAGTGGCCTTGATAGCTTGCTGGTATTTTTAACTGTGCACTGTGATACACACATATGAGCTAAGTTTACCCAGCAAATTTAGTCCACTACCACAAAATATTTGTTTAAAACACTTGCTTTTAAGGAACCCTTTAGAGTCGACAATGCCTGTGGTAGTGTTGGTATTGTCATTTTCAAATCATGTGAAAATACTTTTCAACAAAGAGCTTATTTCCAACATTCTTCACATGTGCATTTTCTTTTGACCTAAATAGGTCCTTTAGAGCACAACAGATTAAATCTATCCTTCAAGAGTGTCCAAAATGTGTTTTTTTTTTTTTCTCAAACTGTCACCAATGTAGTTTTCTAATGTTCTCTTTTGAGTGAGTGAACATGTACCTCTCTAAAGAATTACCCTTTCAGATATGAGATTTAAATAACCAACGAGAATCAGGAGTTTTCAGCAAAATTCTTTTGTGGATGAATGTTCATTTCACAATGCTTATTCTTACTCAAAGACTCATGGGTTTGTTTATGTTCCGTTTTTTCTTCTGCAGCGATGGGCAGAGGCCGAGGGCGTGGTCGAGGCAGGGGAGGACGTGGCAGGGGTAGGGGCGGACCCCGTGGTGGCGGTGGTGGTGGAAGGAGATAAAAGGACCTTGTTACCCCCACTGGCTGGACCCTTCAGTTTGTATTATATATGTATTCTTTCTATGTGACATGCCCTCTGAAAACGACTTACCAGTCTTCAGGTAGCAGTGCAGCCTCTTGACTTATGACAAGATCTAGATCATTGGGATCATAATCATAAAGACTCCTTTCAGTCAAATCTTTAAAAGCCACATTGGTAAGCTCTGTGTGAATGTGATGCAACTTTGTTATTTGGATCATGAAGATTTGTTTTGGGCAAATATTTGTGACGTGCATTTCTTCTCAGGTAGTTTTTACTGAACCTTTTAGAGAAATTTGGGCAAATGGAAAGGAAAATGGATCCAAGGAATCTTTAATTTTGGAAGCAGTTGCCCTGTTGGTGGCCTGGACATCAGGGCTAATGAATACAACAATGTGGGTCATGTCTCATTTCAGTGCAAAGGACTCCTCTTCACCAAGTTCCATTTTCTTTTCATAAAGTTTTCTCCATGAATATGGCCAACTCCATATTCAGTCATTACAGCTTATGCATAGGTATCTCTGTCTAGGTTAAACTGTAAAAAGAAGAAGAGTTCTCCAAAAACACAGACACATTGAAGGACTACTTATCATTTGAGTGTTACAAGTTAGTATGAACTTATGACAGGCATACGCTACAGATGAAAGTTCTAAAGTAACAATTTCAATATTGTCTGCAACAGTGTGAGAAAGATTTGAAGCAGAGTGAAATTATAAAATGCACATTGTGCATGTGTTGATAACTGGACTTTTTCTTTGATCTTTATCATTTCATTTCATTTTTAAATTGTAGTACTACATGGCCTTACCGTCACATTGTTAAATGTAAATATCTAGTTTGTGATAATGGAAGACATTGTATAGGTTGGTATCTTTGTAATAATAAAACAATCATCAAGTGATGGCTGTTTGGATATGAGGGGTAGCCAGTGCTTGAATGAAGGCCCAGACATGCAACTTTAACACCTATATTTACACCTGGCTGATTTTACTCGGCCTCAGACAGTCAACAATCTTGCTTGTATCATTTTGAACATGTGTTTGATATTGGCAGGACATGGGTCGTAAAGTCTCATCTGTGAAATCGGTGTAAAGATTGTTGTGAGAAGGTGGAAGCTTATTAAAATACAGTGGACGAGAACAATATTTGAAGGACATTCCAGTGTATATAGGAAGCGGAGTGTTGAATTGAATGCCAAACATGATGAAAACACTTTCCCACATAATTTTGTTATGTTGCTTTGCAAATATCCACTGTTATGAAAGTTGATACCAGAGGCCCAGTTGTAATTTTGCATCATGTAATGTGACTACCAGTGATGCAAGTCTGTATGTAATATTTTCAGTATGTTCCCATCCTCCCTCTATTTTGTAAGATGGTTTGTTGATAATTAAAATCATGTATGTTTTGACAGAAAATGAACACAAGTTCTGATGTTCTATTCTTTGGTTGTGTATTCGTGTAAATCGAATGATTAATAGATATATTGTAAAGTAGGAATGATGTATGAATGAACGATTGAGTGGTTGCTTGCTTGGTGTATCATATATAGGGATAGGTGATGTTAAAGATTATCAAAAGGGAATTATACTGTACCTCTATAATAAGTTGACTTGAAAGCAGACAAATTAGAAAAACAGAAAAGCACAAGTTTGCAAAAAATCAGATGTATAGTAAGTCATTTGTTAAAAAAAAAGAAGAACACTTCATCACTAGACCTGTAAGTTTGATCTCTTAATGGGAGGGAGTCCAGGTGTGCTCTATGTCTTTTAATCTGGGTATTATCTATTTCATGTATCTTGTGGTACACAACAACAGTGATTCTTCCCTACAGTATGTCATTTCAGAACAATGGAGTTGCCAATGATGGTTAGTAATCAGGAATCAGTTTAAAAAAATGCACAACTTCCCTGATTTTCTAACACTTTTGTCAATCTGGTTTTCTGATTTTTCTGCTTTTATTTGATTCAATTCAATTCATTTTCAGGGCTCAATTCTCCATTAAATCTAAGGTCTTACAAGGGAATATGCAATAGTGATTGAATGCAAACCCTTTCCACTAGACATTCTGTCACATGGTGGATCCCATCTTGTAGGGATTCTGCACATTCACTTCATCACATTTCACGGTACATGTATTGTACTTTTTCCTATCATGACAAACTTTTTTTAGAAAACCAAGGATTTAACTATTATGAGTAGACACTACCAGCGATATCAGATACTTCTTCAGCCGCTGTCGATCCACTGCTGGATGAAGGCCTCAGCATGGTCTCTCCACTTCTCTCTTTCCCTCGCATATTTATACCAGTTGGCATCATGCCAGATTTGCCCTATTTCATCTCTCCATCTCTTTCTTTGTCTGCCTCTGTTTCTTTTTCCGTCAAGAGGTCACTGGTGTCCATTCAGTAATTTGTGTATTCCATCTTCCATCTCTCCTTCTGGAGACATGGCCAGCCCATTTCCATTTACGTTGTTTGATTACTTTCATTATGTCCCCGACCTTGGTCTGCTCCCTTATCCATTTATTGGTTTTGCGATCTTTGTAAGTGATGTTGAGCATATCAGATATCAGCAGGCAAATAAGACTTGGCAAATTATCAGTTTGCTGATAGCTAGAAACGAGAAACGTGTACATGTACAATATTTATTCAATCAACATCAATGTCCATGATTACGTATTGCCAATAATGTGCAATCAATACGATATGTGTAAATGTTATCAAATTATTTGCACAAGAAAATTGTTTAACTCATAATGCAAATTTATCTTCTTGTATTCATACATTTAATTAAAATCATTTTGTTGACTGAAAGCCCACAGTGACTTGTATAAAGAAGGGTATGCCAACAGAAAAGACAAAGTACTAATTAGAAATACATTTTGTAATTAATTTGGATCTCTTTGGGATGAAATACTTTTTTTATGATAACATATCAGTCGTATCATCGAGAGAAACATAAGCATATATGTCAATTCCAATGCAATATTGATGAATATCATTGATTGTACACTTTTCTAAACCTTATAAATCATTTAACCACTGAAGAAATATTCCTTGTAGGAGGCTATTTATAATGGCACAGAGCACATATTTACATATGATTATATTTATAACTTATAAGAGTAATGACACAATAATGAATTTGAGGTAAACTTCTTAGTGCAAGCATGTAGTGTGTACATGTATGTATAATATGTGTGTGTGGGGGGGGGGGGGGAGGGGGGGCATGTGTGTGTATATGTGCGTCTATGAACGTGCGTGCGTATGGAAAGTTATGTGAAAAGAACAGAGTTAACAAATACAGTATCATGGCGTCGCGGTATTAGTGATATAGAGTGATTTCCCTCCTAGTGTAAGTGTTCTAGAGTACTGGCCACAAAAATAATGTTCACGTCAGAGACGATTGTCATTTATTTTCAACCACATGCCTTTATTAGACATGTTAAATGCTCATCTTGAGTTGGTTGGGGCTTCAGCACGCCCGGCTACCTCTTACACAAGTACTACTGCAGCTGTTTCCTGCACTGATACATTGGCCCCCACCGAAACCATCTATTTTTGCCGTCTGCTAACCTAACTTATATAATTAATGAATCAATGTGAGTTTTCATTGTCTTTTAAAAGACACATCTATGAAAATTTCGATCTGACTAAAATGAAGCATTGGTGTTATTCCTCGCTAAAACTCTTCTTCAAATTTTCCAGAAACTCAGCCGGTAGCTTTCGCTGGAGGATATTCTTGGAATAGCGGGCGCGGGCCGCAGCTCCGGCTACGCGGCGGCTCCGGTTGAGGCATCTGCGCGAGTTTGGACGGCGGCACGCCCTTGCGGTCGTTGTCGCCGGTTGCTGGGTGGTGGTAATGGTGGTGGGGGTGGTGGTAGGTGCCGTGGTGGTGGTGGGGGTAGTGGTAGGTGCCGTGGTGGTGGTGGTGGTGGGGGTGGAAGTGGTGGTCTTGATGAGGTTCCCGCCAGAGTCTGTATTTTCCGCCTTGTAGCACTTATCTGTATTAGTGCGCACACCCTGCGGTGTTCCCCTGTAGCACCCCAGGATGTACGGGAAGTCTGCCGTGGTGTGGTACTGGTAACCACCATCGCTGGCGTACCGACCGTGGCACTCGTCCAGGTCGGATGACGTCAGCGTGTTGCCGTTCTCGTCCACGGGCCCGTAGATGGGGAAGCCGTCGAAAGCGACGCCGATGAGTGGAGAAGGGACGCCGGGTGTGATGGTGAAGAGACAGCTGGCTGGCTGTTGGTGGTAGTGATACCTGTGGGAAGAGGATGATATTCAAATCAGTGTACACTTCGTTTTCACATTCTTTAGTAAACCTCCCCCACCCCTCCCTTTCTTCTTATTTTTCTTCTTCTTCCCTCTACTCCTTCTTTTTCTTCCTCTTCCTAATTCTTCTTCCTTTTCTTTTTCTTTTTCTTTTTCTATTCTTGTTCTTGTTCTTGTTTTGGTCTTGTTCTTGTTTTGTTCTTGTTCTTTTCTATTTCGTTTGCGTTTTCGTTTTCTTCTTCTCTTGCTTCTTTGTCCTGTCTCTTTTCACTTACATTTCAATTAGCGTCAAGCCGACAAACCTAAACAAAATGGTTAATGCTTCGCAAAGTATAATGTTTCGTCACCGATATGGTGTCAACTCAGACATGTTCATATCAGAACGTGGGATCACGATCTACCTCTATGACGATACGACTCATGTATGTATAATGGTCCCGTTATTCTTACACTATTTTTTTATTACCGTTGACAAAATAGTGGTATTTAACTCTAAGTTTATTGCTTCGACTTAAAGTCATAAACATCCTCTATTACTTCAAGCTCAGACATTAATCCTTTTCGCGCAGTTTATGCGCAATTCACTACACACTTCAAATGCTGTCCGGTCCTGAAGGAGATCCTTACATTCCCTGTGCGTCGGGGTGACCATCGCACAGATCAAAGACCTCCGCGCCATCACCCTCCACTGCGTTCTCCCCGTCGGAATCCCACGGACTGTACATGACCACGCCGTTGACGCCGATGGCGATGGGGCCCATGGGCAGGCACGTGGACTCGTCGCTGACCACGGGGGTCTTGGAGACAAGGAAGCTGCATGGATGACGTAAAACAATTTGGTGCAATTTACGCCTCCTTTTTCTTCTTCCACTTCTCTGTCTACTTCGTTGCCATTTCTTTTCTTAGTTTTCATTCTTTTGCTCTTCTTTTCTCGTTCTTTTTTTTTATTGCTCTTTTTCTTCTTTGCCGATTTGGACGTCCGTTTCTTATCTAACTTTTCCCGGTTCTCCTTCGTTTCCTTTCTTCTTTTTCTCCTTTACTTCTTCGTCTTTTTCTTCATCGCTCTTTTCTTCTCCGTTTGCTCTTCTGTTTTCATATTCTTCTCCTTCCTCCTTTTTATATTTTTCTCTTCTTCTACGCCTCCTGTATAATATGAGTCGATAGTGCATATACGTTAAACCAATCAGCATGTAGAAATTCGTCGTTTTCGCGTCATTCATCACGTGCAATAGACATTTAGTTTCTCATGAAGATATTCTAACTGATTAGATTATCTGTATAGGTTTTCATTATGAGGAAATAATTACGATTTAGGCCTACGCCATGATTAAACTATGTACATGTATAACCCGGGGGGGGGGGGGGGGGGTATTGCTCTAGCACAACCTTTTTCTTACAGAGTGCGCTACCTCATAGACAAATGATCAGAATGTATAGTGTCGGGTAATCTTATTACCTGAATTCCTGGCTCGTTATGTAGTTAGGATTCCCCTTTCCAGGGAACGTGCCCGTCTCGTGATCCGGGATGCCGTTAGACTCGATAAGCCAATCCTCCCCCTTGTCGGTCACGGTTACTTCGCCCACAAGGCCCGTGTTACTTTCTTCCAACCCCGACGTCCCGAAGTAAGCCGTCTCGTCTAAGGACAGCCCGTAAGAGCATCTCGCTGCCATGGCAACGCAGACGGTGAGGATGAAATGAATCGTCGGATGAGACATGTCGCTATAAAGTCTGACATATAACAAAAAAAAAAGGGGGGGATAACTTTCGAACTTAATGCTAGATGGTGTTGTGAACAGAAATATAAAACCGTAGACACGAAAAGAAAAACATGTGACATGAAAATTAATGATCTCACCGCACACAACAATTCACAGAGGTCAATCCGTTGAAATTTGACGAATATTTAAATTATGTGTGGGTGGGGGAGGGGGCTTCGAGCTATTACATCATCAACACAAATATAAACAGACAGACAGACAGACAGACAGAGGAGGTAAGTGTTGAAAGAGCCAACCCAAAATGATATTCAGTTTTTGTAATGTCTGCGCACGGTTCACACAGAATATGGTAAACCCCACACAACATTGCACAACTTCCGAAAATTCTATTACAGCATATCTTTTTGGCAATCAATCTGCTACGAAACGTGCTTTTACATCAAGTACAAGTTACATGAGCACTATGTTTTACCAAAGAGATGGATTAAAATGGAAAATCATGAACAATATAAGAAATGAAGCGCGACGCACAAAAACACAGAAAGAGCGGCGTTTGGAAAGAAAAAAAGAAACATACAAATGTATGAGAAAAACCAACAGAAACGAAGATAAGTTTCAGCAAGCTATACTCACTGGTCCTGCCGATCTTGAGATTTCGTTTCTTCAAAGTGATACAATATTTATGGCGCGAGGGGTATTTATTGACGAGAAGAGGAATGAGCGAATGAGCGAGACTAATTACGTTCGATCTGGACACTAAAGGTGTCCGGTTTCTGTTTGAATAGCTAGTTTGGGGTGTTTGTACTCTAGTCATTATGATGGTAGGCATAGTAGGGCAAGGTCTCTCCTCTTCTCTCCCACATACACAAACACGCACACACACACACACACACACACACACACACACACACACACACACACACACACACACACACACACACACACACACACATACACACACACACACGTAGACACTTTCTCTCTATATATTTCTCTTTATATATGATATATCAATCAGTCAATGATGTTTAGGAGCAGCTTGTCAGAATCTGACGTTGCGTGTCAGAATGATTCCTCTTTTTTTGCTGGCAGTGGCGTATGATATCATGCAAGGGGCCTAGAACCAGTGGCATCTCTGAGCCAAAACAGTTAATAATAAAAATGGGGACAGATGGTCAGGATTTAAGTAGACAAAGAATTGTTGAAGTGTACAATATTTCCATTGATTACCTAACATAATTATAAAACAAGAGTTTGGTAAGAAGTTGGGCAGTTTTTCACGACATGATAACGATTTTGTGAAGTTAACCACTCTACTCAGACCACATGTCATTAGTATTTTGATGAAGCAAGAAAAAGGGTGTAAAAATAGTTATTAACATGTTGTGGTATTCCTCTCCCCGTCCTGATCTACTCCCTCCTACTCAGTATCCCCTCTACCTACCCCAAAGCCACTGCCCGCAAGGTGGACCGCGCTGAACTTCGGACATAGCTATAAGACGTTCGCCAAAAGTTCAAAAAATGATCTCTGGGCTTACTTCTTCTGCCATCCCTTGGAAGGGGGTTGGCGGCTATGCACCTTCATCTACTTCCGTCCCAAACAATAATTTATTGTTCGTACATCATCATAAGTAAGTGCTGTCCATTTCTTGATATCATCAACGTATGCAGTGATAGACCGTTATTCGTGGTGTTCAGTGGTGCACATTGTACAGAATGGTAGGCTATGCAGTCAAGAGACGTCGCCGGTTAACTCAATTTTCTTTTTATAATTTATTGGAGAAAATGATGATATCTTGTTAAGAATATGAGTGGTGACTGTACAGGGAAACACTACCATGATTAAAAATAGAGTAGGCTATGAGGTATAAAATCAGCTCCCAATAATGAATATAAATAATTTGTATGCATGTTATAAGTATGTTATACGGTGACGATATACTGGTGGGAATGTATTTTATATTGATGTGTAAAAAGAAGCTGGAATATGTGAGAGATCAAAATGTGAAATGTTGACATGCGCACACCCATACACTTTCCATAATTATTATTTAAACCCCTCCCTCCCCCCCCCCCCCACACACACACACCGCCACCACCACCACTGCCACCACCTCCACCACCACCACCACCACTCTTACACCCTTCCCGACTTTTTGATATATGACAAATTATGAGCATTTTTTGGTCTCCTTGATACAGGCCTATACGTCCGGACAATACGAGCACATTACTAGTAGTACACAAGGTCGTTACCTAGCTGATACATCACTGCCCACTTACGACTCTCGAAATGTTGAAGGTCACGTACTTTGTGTCAGTCACAAAGTACGTGACCTTCAATCATGCTGAAAAAGAGGTAAACAATATCAATACAGGCCTATGAAAGTGGAGAACCGTGATCCTCAAAAGCAATGTGACGTAAACAAATAAAGAAATACATGAAATGAAAGAAAGAGAGAAATAAAGAAATATGTACAAAAAGGCACCCCTTCAATCAATATACTTTATACTAATCAAGAATAAAGGCCAATTTCATAACGTATCAAAATTAGTTTTAGTCCAAACTACAGAGTTATTGCATTTCAACGTAAGACCTAGCCATTTTTATGAATGGAATGTATTTTGAATGTATACAAGCCTTATTTTACTAGAAGTGTATGTTGCAAGTCGGATAAAATAATTGGACATTGTTTTTATCCGTAGGAATGCCACAAAATGCCTGTTATAGGCTTTAGTCCAGACTTTAGTCCAGACTTTAAATATTTATTTCATAGCGCCTGAATCTAGCCTAGCCGCGAAGAGAGCGGCCATTCGTCGTGTTGACAACACTAGACGCCCGCAGGTCTTTATGCACAGAAAAATCTCTGGTATGTAATAATTGCGGTGCATGTTACGGATTTGTTAACGTTGTTGAAATTCTGTACATCTGCTGGTGTTTTGACATATTCAATATGATAACCCTGTTTGCTCTGTGAATATGAATATGAACAAGATTCTGGTGCGCTGCCGTTGTCGATGATAGTGCCGTGATGTGATGCACGCATTGTACACTACATCAGTAAGAGATTTGTTGTGAACAAACTCTCAGTGGTACGTACGTAGCCGCAGGAGATCACATATAGACAGCTTCAATGGTTCTGAAAACCGTTGAAGCTGTCTGGCAACAAGAGATGGTTTACCAGAGAAAAACTCTTGATCACCTTCTCAAATTTTTATTCCAAATGTACATGTATTTCCAATGCAAAACGCAAGGGCAAGGCTATACAGTAACACGCAAGACATGCAAGCTGCAGTGCAACTATACAGGAATAACTTTCTCATTCTGGGCATTCTTTAATCAAAATTACATTTTTGGACATACCCCCAAATAGAGACGGTATATCCATACTTTTCCATAACACACGCAACTTGGCAATTCAATACCATGTATTGGCTCAATGCGCTAGGAGTCGGAAAAAAAAATGACATGTAGAAAGTCTATGGGAAAACAGACTTAAGGACTATCATAGCTACTTCGTGTCAAATTCTAACATCTTTCAAGCTCTGATGCAACAAATCTACTTCAATCAAAATTAGATCTTCACTCATTTGTAAATTCTAGGACTAAAATTCCCCCGAAATATATAGAAAGGTGAAAATTAAAGGCTTACTTCCCGCCGATCGACATCTATCGCAGACAAATAATCTGCTCAAGTCTGAAATGAATTTGACCAATCAGATTGTTCAACGGGTTGTTGGCTATGAATATTTGAATTGTCATATTTTGACGAAAAAAAATAGCACATGGCAAACGAGGGGGGGAAAAATTTGCGCATATGCTTCAAATTACTTATTCATTATGCATTAGCATTACCGTTTTCATATTCAAAATGGCAACCCACATTGAAAGAACAAACGATGAAACGGACCTTGTCCGAATTTTTCATTTGAATCCGAGTTGTATTTAGCCAGATATTGTAAGTATAGAACCTATGCGATTATATTTAAACACCAATTTTGGATTTTGGTTTGTGAAAGAGAGGGAAAAGTAAAATTGATCGGCCGTTTGTATTCATTTTAGTTTGACTGCACCGAGCGATAGCTTGTCATGCAGTGTACAGGCCTACAGGGGTAATGCTCAGTCTCTAGGTAGGGCTTTCAGAGGAGCCAGATGCAATCTCAGCGGATCCAACGTCCTACAGAGACTGATTTTTCGGTCTACAGTGCAACTTGCATTGCATCAACATTGTATTGATGGATGATGCATGTGTACATGGTATACGGTCCTGCACAGAGAATGTGCCCACCATATTATTATCAAATTTTGCAATCATGCCAGGTATATTAGTGAAAGGGCTTTCTGGGGTAATTTCAATTTACAAAGAAATTTTAGGCATACACCCAGTAGTAAGGATAGCGTGCTCCATCCTGTAAATGAACGAAAAAATATATGTACATGTACATATACAAATATATACATGTACATATACATGCCAGGTATATTGTCATTTGATAGGATTATATAGTTGCGGGTCTGGAATTGGGCCCCATAACTTTGGGAAGACATGAATTGGAAATGTAATCCAGTTAGGCTCAACATACGAGACCAGGCAAATGCTGGTGACATATTCTGCCATGCCCATGGTTCTGGGAGAGAGCTCAAGAGGAGAGGAGATCTACACTACAGCTCAAAGGAATTGGCATCGGGTTAAGGAAAGGGAAGTAGGCGCAGAGGAGATCTATGTGTGTCCATCCTTATTACAAGGTGTTAAAAACTGTTAACACTTCTGATTGTTAATGATCAGCAATTACTACTCCAATCAAACTCAAATTTACCCATTGTAAAGCTCCAAGATATCATACATTTTGTCACATATATTGTGAAATGTCATTAATCCTTATCCTAGTATCTTTAAATAATGCTTGGAATTATAGATACGATTTTTCAGAAAATCCTCAGTAAGTTTACCTACACCAGCCCAACTTTCCTCTAGGTCGAAGGAAGGTTACTAAGACAAACCTGAGTTGTGAGCATGTCTCACCAAAAGATCACCTTAGCGTCATCCATCCATATTTGCATTCCCTTTTTCTTCACTTTACTTCAAGATTCAAAGACGGGATACCTTCATGAATCAACATCCTCCATTTTAGACCAGGTCTAGCTGAGGAAGTTAGTCCATCCTACCATGACAGACCTGGACAATGAGGTGGACCTGCTGCCCAGCATCAGGCAGCTGGTGTCCAGTGTAGCATCGTCCATCCAGGGCGCGTCGTCCCTGGCGGCCGCTGAAGACATGATGATTCATCTGGAGGGCACGGATGAGAACTTTCACCGGTGAGTACGGGCCACTTCTTGTCTCCTAATATGCTTCAGCAGGCCCAGGTCACACCCAACAGACTACTAATTGACTACTGATTGACTTCTGTAGGTACATATGTTAATCATGCCTTTTTAATTGACCCAGAATTAGCCGTTCGACCAATGGTCAAGTTTAGGGGAAAGTCCCTTGCAGTCAATTCTTTAAGTCATCTTGATGTCATGTTCATATTTTGATTAGTTCTCATTGCTGCTCTTTTGTTATACCTGTAAAGATCTGCTGGGAAAATACATGTAATGATCAGCACTTTGGCTATTAAACGTTGAAAGTGGCCTCTGTAAAGGAAACAGAGAGAGTGATAAATATCTTCGTAAGTTATGCAAATTTCCAAAAAATGATTTCATTCACAATAGGATGAATGAATACATTATTTCCTTGCTACACCCATATGCAATTTTTTTTTGTCTCGCCCACCGGAGGTGAAGGCGAGACTAAGGGATCCAAATGGCGTCCGTCCGTCGTCCGTCCGTCGTCCGTTGTCCGTCGTCCGTCGTCCGTCACAAATGTTAAAGTTTACCTGCAAGACTCTCTTATGATCCATAACTTCACATGGGTTGCTTGGATTACAACCTAACTTGGGTCATAGATGCACTGGGGGTACCTTCATGTTATGGTGGCGTTGGAGGTCACAGGATAAGGTCAAAGGTCATTTGAGGTCATACGTTAAAGTTTACCTGCAAGACTCTCTTTTGACAAATAACTTCACATAGGTTGCTTGGATTACAACTTCACTTGGGTCATAGATGCACTGGGGGTACCTTCATGTTATGGTGCTGTTGGAGGTCACAGGATAAGGTCAAAGGTCATTTGAGGTCATACGTTAAAGTTTACCTGCAAGACTCTCTTTTGACAAATAACTTCACATGGGTTGCTTGGATTACAACCTAACTTGGGTCATAGATGCACTGGGGGTACCTTCATGTTATGGAGGCGTTGGAGGTCACAGGATAAGGTCAAAGGTCATTTGAGGTCATACGTTAAAGTTTACCTGCAAGACTCTCTTTTGACAAATAACTTCACATGGGTTGCTTGGATTACAACCTAACTTGGGTCATAGATGCACTGGGGGTACCTACATGTTATGGTGCTGTTGGAGGTCACAGGATAAGGTCAAAGGTCATTTGAGGTCATACGTTAAAGTTTACCTGCAAGACTCTCTTTTGACAAATAACTTCACATAGGTTGCTTGGATTACAACTTCACTTGGGTCATAGATGCACTGGGGGTACCTTCATGTTATGGTACAGTTGGAGGTCACAGGATAAGGTCAAAGGTCATTTGAGGTCATACATTAAAGTTTACTTGCAAGACTCTCTTATCACACATAACTCATCACATGTTGCTACAATGGCAATCAAACTCGGATGATGGATGCACTGGGGGCACCTGCATGTTATTGTGCTGTAAGAGGTCACATGATAAGGTCAAAGGTCATTTGAGGTCATACATTAAAGTTTACTTGCACGACTCTTGGTGAAGGCTTCCTAACTTGTGCACAGAATTGTGTGAGCATGTGTGAGCATTACTGATGTAGATTTAGGCAAACATTACTCATGCACATTTATTCAAATTTATTCAAAGTCACTATTTTGCACCTGATTTTGATGTTGTCTGTTTAAAGTTGCTTATTTGTTTGTTTCAGTTTTCTTTTGCGTAGCAACGGAGATCGCGATATTTCTGGTTATTTTCGCAAGTG
Organism: Arbacia lixula; assembly: GCA_963669155.1. NCBI lineage: Eukaryota > Metazoa > Echinodermata > Echinoidea > Arbacioida > Arbaciidae > Arbacia > Arbacia lixula. Next base: position 15,913,241 of record OZ022581.1, on the reverse strand, counting down.
GGCGAGACACAATATTGCTAATGCCTTGTTTCTTTTAGGTACGAGTTGGTGAAGTACATTAAGGGGCGTATCGAGGAGGTGCTGGGCCCGCTGATAGAAGCAGAGATTCAGAAGCGGAACCTGGACCTACCTAACAGAGCTACAGAGGAGGCCATGGTCAGAGACGTTACAGAGAGAGTCATCAATGATCATGCGTGAGTACACAGCTGATGACCAGTTTGGTTTTATCATAGTTAAGTCAAAATCGATGACAAATACAGTGATACCCATTTGTGATTAAAACATATACTTTGTAGTATACATCATGATGGTCTATGTTTATACCAAGAGCGAATACGAGTTGGAAATGTATGCTTCCTTCTTTTATTCTAAAATTAGCATTGATATTGGTGTTAACAACAGAAATTATTCTTTTATGTAAAGTATTTTTTTTTTTAGTTTTATACAGATTTGATGAAAAAAATACTCCATGAAAGGTTATTTTAATGCCTCCACTGTGATTTTATATTCATAATTTATCATATAAGTATTTTTTTTTTAGTTTTATACAGATTTGATGAAAAAAAATACTCAATGAAAGGTTATTTTAATGCCTCCACTGTGATTTTATATTCATAATTTATCATATAAGTATTTTTTTTTAGTTTTATACAGATTTGATGAAAAAAAAATACTCAATGAAAGGTTATTCTAATGCCTCCACTGTGATTTTGTATTCGTAATTTATCATATCATCCTATGTGGCTCATACACATGTAGCTGTACGGAGATGATGCATTCATTGAAGGGGAGTACGAGGAGTGCAGTAGACCGGCTCACCCAGGCCTATGATGAGGACAGGCGCCAACGGACCAGCCAGGGCTTGTATGCCCCGTCCTACCGCTACCAAGAGAGAACCGCTCAGAGCCTCAACCCATCCAGCGGGGACGATGAGTCATCGCTCGACTCATCCTTTAATCAGGTGCTCATGATGATGCTGTGATGAGGAGGATTATGATGATGATGATGATGATGATGATGACTTTGACAGTAATGATGATGATGATGACTTTGATAGTGATGATGATGATGATGATGATGATGATGATGATGATGGTGGTGAAGATGATGATGGCACTGATGATTTCATGACGATTGTAATGATGAGAATTATGATGATGATGATGACTTTGACAGTAATGATGATGATGACTTTGATAGTGATGATGGTAATGATGATGATGATGATGATGATGATGATGATGATGGTGGTGGTGGTGAAGATGATGATGGCACTGATGATTTCATGACGATTGTAATGATGAGGATTATGATGATGATGATGATGATGATGATGATGCTGATGACTTTGACAGTAATGATGATGATGATGATGATGATGATGATGATGATGATGATGAAGATGATGATGGTGGTGGTGAAGATGACGATGGTACTGATGATTTCATGACGATTGTAATGATGAGGATTGCGATGATGTTGATGATAGTAATTGCAATAGTTACATTGATAAAGATCACAAAGACAGTGATGATAATGGGGATGTTGATAATGATCATTTATGATGACAAGTTTGATAATATGTCCTCCAAATTGTGCCATTTCTTCATTAACTTGTGTATTACAATGTCAAAAGCAAAATCAGAAATCCTTACAGAACAACACAATTTTGCACCTCCAAGTTTCTGATTAGATAGATGTACTTGTTCTCCACCAAATGTGCATACTTAATAATGAATATTCAATAAACCAAAAAATCCAAGTGGAGTACCAGAAAATTGATGTGTGATCTTGTTCTTGCCCTGCAGAGCTCCTTCATGTTCATGAACCAGGAGGAGTTTGTGACGATCACGGAGAACCTGGACGCCTCGCAGCCCTTGCAGAGACGCAAGGACGCCCTCCAGACCCTTCTCCAGGTGCCCCCCTCAGACATCCTGGCCTGTGAGAACTGGGGCCGCATGAAGAAGGGCCTAGTGGCCGCCCTGGCTGACCCAGACGAGACACTCGCTGTAAGTTAACCCTCGGAGAGACAATCAACTGATCGACCCATTCTGAGTACTGGCTTTGATTAGCATTTACGATAATACAATCAAAATGTTGTCAGTGGATTGCTTTTCTTGGCACTATTTTCTTAATCCCCCTCCCCATCTGATACACGTCAACAAGATATGAACTCAAAGAACTGCTTAACATTGCATTTATTTTCATATTAAAGGCCATTCTCTTCATAGAACATGATGATGCATAATTTGTAAAATTCCTTGTTGATATGGTTAAAGCATCAAGGAATGCATTATAAATATGTTTTATATATGTTTTCTAAGAATTCACCGTGGTGTTTTGTTCCTTTGAATTCATTAAATGCATTTGCGCTTTGCTGCTTCATTTCATGCAGGATAGCAGTTTGCGCTTCCATGCTCGGATGTTTGCTTCAAACTCACACAACGTCATGAGAGAGCTCTACACAAACCTGGGTAAGCTGAGATAAATTTGAGACTGTTGAAGAGAAATGGTAATGATATTTATCTACATGACGCATACAAACTCTCGATAAAACCATGATGGCTAGGGCTATTCAGCCCACAGCTGGTTGATGTAGTGGAGAGATACGATTAACATTTGGCATCTGGCATCAATACTAAGTCATATAGAGATACCACCACTGTGGGGATCTGTGTCCATTTGCCTCACTGGCATAAGTGATGTCTTGACTTCCTGGGTTCAGTAATGAAATCATCACTGTGTTCATTTATACGTAGTATGGGAACCTATTTTGGAATGTTCTCTGATGAAAAAGCATGCTAAGCGGAATTGAATGAACTCATTATCAAAGCAATACATAATGCAATGGGTTGGATTTCTCCCACTTTCCTGTACCTTTGATTCTATGTCATGTTTATCTCACCCTTCCTCACAGTGGACCATCTGAGCAATGAGTTTGTTGCCATGGCAAGCCGAGGGGGAATGCTGGCCCATCAAGGGATAGATGCAACCCAGCCCGCTGTTCAGAAGCTCCTTAGGAAGTTCCGTCTCATGAATGAGTTTCAGCTGGAGGTTCCCAAATACTGGATCAGATACCCAGACAGGTTTGTCTACAACCACTTGATTTTTTACACTCAAAAGTTGTTCTATGAATAATTTCTTCCCTTTAAAACTGTTTTGGACTTGTACCTCAGGCTCTCCTTCTGTGACTTGTTGATGATGGATTCTCTAAAGTGGAAATCAAGTCTGGATGTAGATTTACGATAGAGAAATGATAAGAAATTAAATGGTGATTGAAAATGTTAATCTCTAAACCTGATATTTTGCATTGCTAATTATACTTGTTTGCCAATGTTTGTACAGACACATCATTTGTACTTCGTAATCCTCTACCATTTTCAAGTGAGGAAAGTCATTTTAAACATGATCTTGAGCTTAATGTGACATTATCAGGATATTGACATGTGCACAAGTTCATGATCTGTCTCCCACAGAACTCTCATAGAATTTGTAGGATGCATGTCTGGAGAAAATGTCATTTTTCATGAATTCTTTTGGAATGTAGAAAACTTCTGAAGTGAACAGGAGTTGTGCTTTGGTCCTCTTTATCCACAGGTTCCTGCAGGACCTGACAGACAGCACACTGAATTTCCTCGTGATGAGGCCATCCACTCAAGTAAAGTCCATCACACCCATGCACTTCATGGCACTGCTAGACCCCAAGGCTCTCTGGTTCAAGAAATGGATGGTAAGACATCAAGGATATCTTCATCTGTCACGCCGTTTACTTGGTGAAGAGACCATGCCATCATCCCCGTCCCCAGTGAACAAAGGAAAGTACTGCATATTTGTGACAGTGAGATGTTATGTATGATGTTGCACTATTTGGTGTTCCATAATGCTGCCATGACTACGGCGCAGAATAAAAGATGGCTTCAAGCTGGTAACTACATACTGACGTGTCCGCGATGATTTATTAGTTGTAAGAACCCATCATACACATCATGAATAAACTAGATTTTTCTACTCTGCTTGTTTTGCACACAGCACGCAAACTACAGCAGGACTGTGATACTGACCCACCTAGAGACGACAAAAACGCTGGTAAGTTAAAAATATATTGTTTGTGGAATTGAGTGTGATTGTTACTATTTTTAGTTGCTCCTCCCTCTCACTTTGGTATCATATCTTGTCTGTCAATCAGTTGTGTTATGTGTGCTTGTAAGAGAGGGAGGAGGGGTGGGGTTGTGTATGAGAAATTTTTGATCTATTAACTCAATTCAATTCAATTTTGGTTTATTGATAAAAGCATACTGAAAAAGAAAGTCAGTAGACTTATGGCATTCAGTTTACAAATAAAGATACAATCATTTACATACATGTAGATAAATCATATATGACATACATAACAGATAACTACAAAACTTCATTGTAACAAACTAACAGACTAGCACATAATTATAGGTTTGAATTTGATCAGCAATTATTCATAGATTGTTTAAAGAAAGTGAGGAGATTTATAACATTTAGTTTGCAAATAAAATACAATCATTTAAATGGGTAAATTATATATAATGTATGTATAGATCAACTAAAATACTTAAGCCTTATTGTAACAGACTGGACTAACAGATTAACAAGCAAATAATTATAGGTTTGAATTTATCAAACAGATAAATTGGGGGATCGACGATGGTTTATATGTAAATTGTTAAGAGAAAATTCAGAGACTTATAACATTCAGTTTAAGATTATAAAAAACCCCAAATCATTAAGATAGGCAAATCATATGTAATATACACAAGATAACTCTCGCTTTATTAGGTTATCATATTAAATGATGTCTATTATGTTATGTAATGTTTCATTCTGACTGCTGGTGCAGTCCCATCCTAACATTGTGTTGCCTGTCTGCTTGCCCTGACAGCTGGTGCAGTGTGTGGTGCAATGCCTGGAGTTTGTGGAGTCCCGGTCAAGCTGGGTGGACAGCATGGGCGAACTGTCGGAACATTTCAGCAGGAACAGGCTCGGTGAGTAGAGCATTAGAAAACAGTCAAATTAGAGGGATAGCAGATTTGGTGACAGTTTGATGAATATCAAGAAAGATAGATAATATATAAAGAAAGTAAATAAATTGTGCATGATTGAATGCCTCGAGATCATTAAATTGTTACTTCAATTTTCCATAGGAGCAGCATTACCTGGGATAGGTCATTCTTGACTTTATAGCAAGTGCCACTTAAACTTTAAATTTGCAAGGTCCATCAATCACTATGTTGCCAGATGCCTGATGAGAGTAAAAATCAGAACTTCAGGTCCGGAACCTGGAAGCTTTAATGATACACAGTCAAACCTGTCTATAGCAGCCAACCTGTCTATAGTGGCCACTAAAATGATTCCCCCGGAGAGAGCTCATGTGTTAAAGAACCTGTTTATAGCACCCACATGTCTATAAAGGCCACAATTTGTGTTTCCCTTGGGTATTTCTAAGCAAGTTATGAGGATGATTTTGTGGTGAAGTCGTCTCTCTGATAGCACCCCATTCTCCCCGTTCTTTCTGCTGCCCTCAGACTCATCCCGCAGAACCAAATACACAGAGAAGGAGCTAGAGTTCCTAGTCTTCATTCAGTCTCTAGCTATTTTAGCCCGTCTGCTGGTGTACGTCAATGGCCGGCAGCTGCTTCCAGTCAAGGCTCTGGGCAAGGAAGGTCAGTTTGGGTTTGGTCAAGCTGCTCTCATGGAGAGTAGTTTGTCATTGTAAGGTTGTTTTCCCCTGCAGCATGGTTGCAGGATTCTTAGGCATAAAGGTCATCAGATTATGGGAGTATTACCAAAGTATTGGTTATAGAAAGTTTGCATTTTGAATTTGGATAGTCTGACCTCAAAAAATACCAACAAAAACCCAGAAATACCCAAAATATTTGGCAGCCTGACTGAATTCAGGGATCAAATATCTTGAGTATTTTTTCATGTGATTTCCCAACTGTGATACTCCAAGGATACTCTAAGTTTTTATGCCTCTGCCACGAAGTGGTCGGGGGCATTATGTTTTCGGGTTGTCCGTCCGTCCGTCTGTCCCGAATCCGTTTAGGCAATATCTTGAGAACTGTTAACCAGATTTGCTTCTCAAACTTGGTACATGTGTGTATTGCATGAAACCAATGAAGTGTGTAAAATGGGGGTCAATTCTGATTGAGGTCAAAGGTAAAAGGTCAATGAACTTAGTGAAAAATTGCCCAAAATTGACCTTTTTCACAATAAAGCCAAATCAAAGAATCCAATTCTCATGAAACATGGTACAAAGATGGATCACTACTAGGGAATAGACTGGTGACATTTTTGATAAAAAATCCTGAAAGTTCAGAGGTCAAAGGTCAATGAACTTTGCCAAAATTGGCTAAAAACTGCCCCAAGCTTAATATTTTTCACAATAAATCCAAATCCAAGGATGCATTTCTCATGAAACATGTTACAAAGATAGATCACTACTTGGGAATAGACTGGTGACATTTGTGATAAAAATCCTGAAAGTTCACAGGTCAAAGTTAATGAACTTTGCCAAAATTGGCTAAAAACTGCCCCAGTATTTTTTTTTTTTTTTTTATTTTTCATCATAAAAGCAAATCCAAAAATGCAATTCTCATGAAACGTGGTACTAAGATGGATCACTACTTGGGAATAGACTGGTAATATTTTTTGGTGAAATTCCTGGAAGGCCAGAGGTCAAAGATCAGTGAACAACAATTTGCTAAAAATTGGCCCCAAATTGATATTTTTCACAATAAACCGAAATCCAATGGTGCAATTCTAATCAAACATGGTAAAGAGATGTATCACTTCATGTAGGTAGATTGATGAAAGTTTGGGTAAAATTCCTGAAAGGTTAAAGGTCAATGAACTTTGCCAACAATTAGCTAAAAAAATTGCCCCCAAAGTAATATTTTTCAAAATAAATCAAGATTCAATCCTGCAATACTAACCAAACATGGTGCAAAGATGGATCACTAATTGGGGGTAGACTGATGATGTTTTTGGTGAAAATTCTCAAAGGTCAGAGGTCAAATGTCTATGAACTTTACCCCAAAATTGGCTAATTTTAAACAAACTTGATACAAGGATGGCTTTAGACGGACTGATTAGATTGGAAGGCAAAGGTCAATGAACATTGCCAAACTTGGCCAAACATGGAAAAACAGAATATGATATTTTCATTTTATAGAGGAATTAAATGGTTCATTGCCCACCAAACATGTTTTCTGAGAATAAATCTAAATAGAGCTAGCAAAGAGGCGAAGGCATATTTATTGACTTTATTTTTATTTATTTTATTTTATATTTATTGGCAGTCAAATTGCTCTAGTTTTGCAACTCTCGTGTATTGATGGCAATACCCCCCTGATGCTGCATAGGTCAGCTTTGTACAAAAGTTTTCTTTTCTGGTCTTATTTTCTACCAAAATATTGTTAATCTTTTGAACAAATAGCAAGGTGATTTTCTTTTACAGTCTACTTGGAAAATGATTATCTAATGCCAACTCACCATAAATAAGATTCTAATCTTAATATGCCTACTGTGCTGTGTAATATAAGTAAGCTGACTTCTAATGCATCTTGCTTGCTCTTCAGTGACCTTGACTGACCTTGTGAGGAGTCTACTTCCTTTGGTCACAAAGAGGTCGTTCCAGGTCAACATGCCAACAGACACAGGTGGGTAACATTGTTAGTTGCTTCATAGTGAAACATCACCTCAGTCTGCCTTATTATGATTGCACTGATTTGGAAAATAGGACTGGTCTTGTCATTATGATATCATCTAATGTAAAAAGGTAGGTCAGTCCTAATAGAAATGTAGTCCCCACTCAAACTTCGTATTTTCTACTGAAAATAAACGGAATGCTGAAGGTTTTAGTGACAATACTGAATCACAGCCACGTTTCTGTGCACTTTTATTTCATTTTATGGGAAAAAGTGATTCTCTTTTCAGAATATTGATTTATTAAACAGCAAAACAATCAAAGTATTAGGAAGTTGGCAGCCCTGGACTTAGAACTGCAAGCTAAAAGTTAGCAAATTAGGTGTTTAAATCTGAGACCACGATTCCTCCTTGCCTCAACAGAGTCTTGGAATCCGGAGTATTACACATCCATTAAAGATCCAGACTATGTGACAAATCCAAGTTGTACATTTCTATGTGAATTTCCATGTTTTTAGGTGCCCCAAGCCCAGCCATGCTGGTCACAGAGATGCTGAAGATAGTCAGCATAGACAGGGCGGCATGTGTGGAGTGCTTGTGTAAAGACGAGGTCGTCTCAGACATACTCAAACCAGTCAGTGATTGGCTGCATGATGACAAGGTAGGTCAAAGTTTAAAGCGATTATTTTATACCGCGTTGATGTGAGAAATGGGTGAGAATTTAGAGAAAGAAAGAAGAGCCTTATGTTGTGAGAGGCTAGATATGAGTGAGAAAAGATATTAGAGAGCATGGTATTCTTTTTGTTAAGGTTAGCTCTGAAAATTGTCCTTGGTCTTTTCCCCTTGCCTCTGCCCAGCCATCTAGTGACCTGACCATGCTGTGTGCTGCTGAGATCCTATCAGCCATGGCCAGCTGGGAGACTGGCACCAGACTGCTGCTATGTGGAGAGAATGGAAACACCTTCCAACATAACCCGTGAGTAAAAGTGCTCAAATCACATAAAAAACACAAAAATATATGTGTGTTAACCATTTATGTTTGTTGTTTGGCAAGTGGCACATTTCAAAATGTTCATCAGCCCATGGGTCCGAGGACTTCATGTTTCCTTTAACTTCATAGGATATTGGGTGTGTGCTGGAGGCAGAATTTTGTAGGTTACTGCAGGATTTCGATTATAAGAACTGTATTAAATGATGTTATCTGTGAACACACAATAATGGCTGCAATCCTGATAATGAATTACAATCACAAGAACTACATGTACATTGATAACTTTTGTAAATACTGTATATTTTTATAACTGTGACAATCAAGGAAGATAGAAAAGTGTTCAACATTAATCACATTGACCAAAATGACAGGACAGTATGGAGGAGAGCCATATCAAGGCAATGAACGGTTCAACCCCACAAAGTGGGGAAAATGGACTTTAAATGTTGACGATGATGATGATGATGATGATGATGATGATGATGATGATGATGATGAATCAATAACAATATGATAATCGTTAAAATATGATCATACGAACGTAACATCACCAAATTGTGCAGGTCTGCCGCTGTGCACACCATAGCCAAGTTCTGCAAGCGGGCCATGGACCAGCCTTCCTCCAGTGCGTTCCTCACCCAGCCGTCCAGGCCGGTAATAGGGGTGTTCCTCTACGTCTGCAGGCAGCTCTACAGCAACTCGGAGGGCCTCCTCGTCCTGCACTCATATGGGCTACACCACTCAGTGGCAGACGCCTGGAGAGAGGTGAGGGAGACAAACACTGAGTTTTAGGACCAGTCGTCGCCAATTTTCATGAGGCAATGCAGTTCTCCACTATTTAAACCTCTAGGTTAAGATCTGAGACTTGGGACTATGCATTTCTTCTCACCATTAGCACAATTAGGTCTTAATTATAATAGTAGCTGTATTGTTGCTATGTTTATTGTTTTTGTGATGTTCGTTCTCAGTCAATTTCCCCAATATCTTAAAGATTTTTTTTTTTTAACTTACAATACAGGAATGTAATTATTGGAACCTATAGACTGTATAATGGTGGTCAAAAGTTCAAGGGACTTTGCATAAAATGGCTCAAAAATTGATCTTTTTCACAATGAATTGAAATTGGAGGTCAGTTCATATTTCTTGATTTTAATTGTGCTAGTCCTTACTATTGTTATAATTAATGTTGTGATTATTCTTCTTCTTTCAGTAAAGTGCTGCTTCATTCCTGAAGATTCCGCACTGTGTATTACCATCACTATCATCTTTATTCATTCTTTTCCTACCATTCCCCCCCCCCCCCTTCCTACCCAGGCCAGCAGGGAGGTGGAGCTGGGGACCACACCCATCATGGAGGCTGCTGAGGAAGTCAGCCCTGAGAACATGGCTGCCAGGGATGCCTTCATGTGGGAGCAGAACCTGCTAGACAACCTCCTCAACTTCGCAGGCACGCCTAAGGTAGGCAGGCCCCGGCAGATTTCCGAATGAGTCTGTTTTTGTGTGTAGGATGTGCCCATTATTAGAGACTGATGAGAATCCTGCGTGGCAATGTCCTTAATTTTGCTGGCACACCCAAGGTCTTTGTGCTACAGGGTTTAAGTTTTCTTTTAATGTGTAGAATTGGTGATGTAAATGTATGTGTTTATGTGGGTTTGTAGGCATGGGTATGTATGTGTGTGTGTCGGTAGGAGAGTAGGATGTGCTCTATGTGAAAGTAATGAAGAACCTGCAAGACAACATCCTCAACTTTACAAGCATACCCAAGGTTCGTCCACCACGAGATTGAATATTGAATTTCTTTTTTTTGGTGGGGATGTTTCGAAGGTTTTGAATGTTTACTGAATTGTGCTGGCAACCTGCCACACATGTAGATATTTTTGTTCTCTTACACCAACCCAACAATGTTTTCATATTTGTGACTATCCTCACATGCAAGTTTATTGGATGTGGTATGCAGCATGTATATTTATGGTATATTTATAGTATATGATATGATTCATGAGTATTGGGATGTTTCAACAAAATTTATCAAATTATCACAGGTTCACAAAATGCAGGAAGAGTGTACCCCTATAAAATACTTACGTTTGTATAAATGTGTGATTATATTCCCGCTCCCAAATACAACTGTTGACTGATATGTTACAGTTCATGTCATATTTCTTGTACCTTGACAGGGCATGCTCCTACTACAGCAGACTGGTGTCATGAATGAATGTGTGGCCTACATGTATGGTAGATACACCAAGAAGCTACAGGTGAGCAATGAATGGTCCGTGTCTAACCCTCTAATCCCATCAAATGCTGTAAGGAGAACAACACCTGAATAAAGAATTGATGAAAAGTTGGCAATGCGGGGTGTGAGATGATCTAGAGTGTAAACCCATTGTGCATCAGAGAAGTTACTGCACTATGGGATTTGTGTGTATTGCATTCCCAAAATACATCAATGGGGCGTAAGGACTTCAAGAGCCAAAATATCCATATCATTTGCTGATTTTTCTTGAAACTCTTACCAACCTCCTTCTCTGCTCTCAGGTTGTAATATCACCCTGAAGGAATACACATTTGTTAAATTTGAGGATGTGGGATGTGCTATTGTTGGAAAAGTGATAGAGTAATGCAGGATATGTAAGCATATATCTTCTCCATGGCCTACTCAGGTGAGCAAGATGGAGAAGTTTGGCTATGGCACCATGGTGACCCACGTCTCGGCCACAGCACCTGGTATGGTGGCCTTGCAGAGCTCTGGTGAGTACAACCCAAACTTCCTTTCTTTTGCAGCTAGTTTCTTAAGGTTGATATGTCAATTACCTCATTGAATGTCTCCAACGGAGTGCTTTTTGTTTCCCCTGCAATTTTCACAAAATATGAATTTCTTTTTCTTATGAATTTCTTATATTTCCAATATTTCTTATTGGTTGTTTTGGGTGTGACATTGTTCTTGATCTATGAAAATACAAATTCTTTATGATGAATGTATGTTAACATTTCTGTGTCATATTTGTTCAAATATATGTTCCTTTCTCTCTGTCTCCCTGTTTACCAGGCTTCATCAAGACGCTGATCACTGAGATGTGGTCTGTGCTAGAGTGTGGAGTAGATGACCAGCCGGTCCAGAGACCTCCCTCATACCCCACTCAACCCATGGACAGGGTCTCTCACAAGGTTAGCATTCTCTCTCTGTCTGTCTGCCTGTGTGTGTGTGTCTCTCTCTCTCTCTCTGTCTGTCTGTCTCCCTCTCCCTGATCACTGAGATGTGGTCAGTGTTGGAGTGTGGAGTAGATGACCAGCCGGTCCAGAGACCTCCCTCATACCCCACTCAACCCATGGACAGGGTCTCTCACAAGGTTAGCATCCTCTCTCTCTCTCTCTCTCTCTCTCTCTCACTCTCTCTCTCTCTCTCTCTCTCTCTCTCTCCCTCACTTGTTCCCTCTTTCTCCATATCCCTCTCTCTCTCTTTCTCCTCTCTTATCTGTCCCTCCCTCTCCTTCCCCCACTCCCTATTTCTCTCTCTCTGTCTCTCTCTCTCCCACTCTCCCTATCTCTCCCTCCCTCTCCTTCCCCTGCTCCCCTGTTCTCTCTTCCTCTCTCCTTCCTTCCTCTCTTTCATCTTTGCTGCCTCTTTCCCTATTTTACACTTATTTTCTCTTCCTCTCTCTTTCTCACCATTTATTTTGTTCTCATGTTCCATCTTTCCGTCTTTTCTCCCTTGTATGCAGAACGGATTTTATATTTTATATTTGATGATGTTTCTCTCCTTCCAATCTCTGACAATCTCTTTGTGCAGTACTTTCTAAACATGGTGAATCTGCTGTCAGCCTTCTCTGCTGTTTATGAGGTCTTGGCCAACCAGCCGTTACCCAACAAGGAGTCCTACTCCTTCAGAGAGATGCCAGAGACCATACCTGTACGTATATCACCTTGTTTCATCATTGGTGCGTGTCATACCCTAGCTACCATTTTACCTCTTAACCTGTTACACTACCCCGGTCTCAGAGCAGTCTGAGGTTGGTGAAATGATAATGTGGTGCTCTTTATATACGCAACCCATGCCCTGGAATGTGTATATTCGGGCCCACTAGATGCATTGGGGGAAAGATGTTTAATGAGCACCACAAGGCTGCTTTACAAGAAAGTCTTTTTATACTTTATTTTTCATAAAAACATGTTTACAATAAAGTATTAGCTTTTTGCATTAGTTTTGTCTTTCAGGGCTTGGTCTGAGACCCGTCTCAAAAACTCCCATGGTGGAACAGGGGTCTTAGCTTCAGCCATTTTCAGGTCTCTTTCAATTATGGATTTTGATAAAAAATGTCAAAAAAGAAATGTTATACAGGAAGTATAACCAGAGAAAACCCATGATGAGCTTCTACATGGATCGTTTATTTGTCTCTTGTTGGGTGCCAGGATGTGATTGACAGGATGATCCTAGCAGACTCCGAGGCCAAGCAGCATTCTCTTTTCAACCTGGAAGAAACAAACGTCTTCGGTCTCAGGTAAGCAGCTCAGATTCATCCCATCACATATGGCTGTTTCCTTCAAGTAGGATATGCTAATTGGTAACACTTTTTGTGTCCATTTCATGCGTGGAACCGTTAACCATTCAGATTGTCCACGCTATCAGAAAATATATGTGATGTGACATTCTTTGCAAACATTTATCATTGAAGTTTAAGTAATGTTTGATTGCAACCCTAATTTATGGATCAAATCACCATATCATTTATCAGAACTTGATCATAGAGGAAGTGACACTTTTGATAACATATTACATCAAATTATTAATGTATAATATTGATATGCAGATAGATTGAGATGTTTTGAAGCTTTCGTATACTTTGTGTTCATGAACAAGATTCATTGGCTTGTCATGCTATCACTTTTTCCCAGGTTGCTAAGTGTGCTGGTCTCCTGCCTGGATACCTTGCTCCTGCTGGAGACTCAGTACAGGATCTGGGACCGGCTCCTGGAGGCCCAGAACAACAACCTCATGGACGGAAGGTAAATTATGATAACCCTGCTTTCATGTAGCGCTGCTCTGGTACATGCATTTTTGTAAATTCTCAAATACATCATCACTGCACAAACAAGGCAACATGATTAATGCATGAACAAATTGTTGGATTGATCCTAATTATCTCACTATTTTACCCCACCCTTCCTTTCCCCCTCCCCACCTCTCCCCCACCCCTCCTCTCCCCCACCCCTTTTTTCCCCCACCCTGCTCTCCCCCAACACCTCTCACCCTCCCCTCCTCCCCTCAACCCCTCCTCTCCCACCAACCCCTCTCCCCCACCCCTCCTCTCCCCCAACCCTCCTCTCCCCCACCTCTCCTCTCCCCCACCCATTCTCTCCCCCACCTCTCCTCTCCCCCAACCCCTCTCACCCTCCCCTCCTCTCCTCAATCCTCCCCTCCTCTCCCCCAACCCTCCCCTCCTCTCCTCAACCCCTCCTCTCCCCAACCCTTCTCCCCCTTCCCTCTGCAGGAATGAGGTGATGATTGACATGCTGTCCATTGAGCGGAGCCACATCTTGGTGCGGTCGTACGTGATTGGTGGTCCTAGGGAGCGCACCCTGCCCCCTCGGACCCTGTCTGAGGACCAGGAGGAACCTTTCCCTTGGCCCCTCGTCACCTCCCTCCCGGTCCCCAAAGATTTCATCCTGGGTGCCCCTAAGGCATCCAGTCACAAACAAGGTCAGCCAGCCAGATAGTTAACCCGATGTTCATGTTTAGATTTTCTGGTTTCGTGTGGCTAAATTGCGCCCTATGAGGAATTTTAAGTTTATTTATAGCCCATCGTCAATTGTCCTTACAGCAGATTATGCATGGGTCACACTGCCCAGTATCTGAGGAGAGAAAAGCAAGATGCAAATATGCAGACTCGGTAAAGATCAGGTTAACTCGTACAGTACTATGTGTTCATTAATACAGTAGTTGAATTTGCCTGGCTTGGTACGGAGACGCTTTCAGTGCCAGACTATAGCCTGCGCTATGGGATTTGCATGTATTACTTGTGTAAGAATGCCTCAATGGTGGATAACAAGTTAAGCCGATTCTCCTAGGTATCTCTTCTCAGTTTGCATTTTCTTACATAGATAAACTGCTAGAATGAAAAGCAGCTTAGAGTTTTTTAGACACGCTCATGGCATATTCTGTATCCATGAAATATTTTTATTGTACCGGAATGATGATGCTTCCTTTTTAATATTTACTCTTTGAGACAAGACCTAGCTTGGTCATAGATGACCTTTAAAGTCCCAGTGTAATCTAAAATGGTAATCAGAGAATGCCAGACTTTACTCTGCTTATTTTACAAGAGTGGCATGAATGACAGAAAAAAGTTGAGCCGACTCAAAGACATGATTGAAAGGGTTTTTTTTCATCCAATGCGTTGATTATGATGATGACAGGCAAGCGGTCTATTCTCACAAGAGTAGACAGGAGACATACGAGTGAGTAAGAGTCGGTCCTGGTGCTGACTGGGAAGCGTGAGGGTTGATTGCTGGAAGCACAGCACAGTACATGTTGGATTTTCACCCACAAAAATTGTATTTCCCGTCCATCGGTATGTGGGTATATAATGCTTTTTGACATCTCTGCTCTTTATAATGTGCTAGTACAGATGTTGAAATCTTTGAGTGTCTCTCTCTTCCTCTCTTTCCTTTTGACAATCTCTCTCTGGCTTCTCGCTCCATCTCTTCCTCTCTCTTTGTCCCTTTCTCTGGTGTTATTCCCGGAATGCTAGCATTAAACAAATGTGTGAGATGAGGAGACTCTATTTTTTCATATTTTTCCCATTTACTTGGGTGTGATCCTAGTTGAATGGTGTACGGAAACTATTTGTGTCTTGCATGCAGTTGGAGCGGATCTGGTAATTTGGTGGTGTAAAATAAGATGATGAGTTGAGATTTGGGGGGCGTGTGAGACAAAAGGACATCAATCAATCAACATTATGACATGTTATGGACCTGTTACGGACCTGTACAATTGATTTGATTTGATTTTCAGTACTTTCATTGGAGTTACGTTTCTCCAATGGGCCTCCGGAAATAATGGAGTAGAATCCAGGCTACCCCTATGATAATTTTTGACAATGGAAAAAAATGTAACAAAGTAACATTGTCCAATTTCTTTGGGAAATCTGATCCAAAACACTAAAATATGCTTTCTACAATGGAACTTTTCTTCAAGCCCTCAATCATCAGACAAGACCATCCAGTAAGAATTGTTGGGGAGATTCCTCCAGGTTTTTTTAGTTAAATGCAATTCATGACATATAATTCTTCAACCATTGTTCTTTAAAAAAAATCGTTTAGAAATAGAATGCATAAATAATAACATTGTCAAAAGAGGTAGGCAAGTGGTATTAAGCAAATCATTAAAAAGGAGAAAGTTTTAAAGTGTGGTTTATGTTAGAGGTTAGAGAAAGTAGGATTTTAACTTAAAAGAGGGATGATGAAAAGTAAGTGCAACAGATAATCATGCATTTCAGCACTCTTGCTTAACCAGACAACAATAACTAAAATTTTGTGTTGTTGCTTGTGACTTAGCAGATAATGAGCTGAGTCGAGTGCTGCTGAATACGAATCCGTCCATCGCATGGCTGTCTGACTGCAAAGAGGCCTTCTTCAGCGTACTGTCGGAGAGACATGACGCACTCACCACAAAGAGTAGGTTTTCTCCTGTATTTCATAGGCATTAGATAAGGTAATTGTATTACTGGATTCATTTTCATGTATGGTGTGACAACAGAGTCTACATGTTTTGAAATTTGTTATCAGCTACTGGAGTATTTGTGAACCAAAGATGAGATTCTATTTTCACAAAGTCATCACAAAGGAACTTAAAGTCCATATTTCAATATGAATATAGCCCCTATGAAGTAGCATTGTGGCAAACTAATTTCGCATTTAGTAAGCTGTTCGTGGGGATTTTAGTTATATTATGGACTGAAAGGGTGGTATTTGCAAATTAGATTCCCTTGACTTTGTTTATTGAAACCAAAAATTTCTATTTACAATCCTACTGCACGTGGGGGAAGAATTCATGATACCATTTTTCAAATCATGAGCATTTTCATCTTGTTTTCCCAGCATTGGCAGACTTGTTGGAGCAGGTGATTGGGGTGCAGTCGGAGCTCCCAGAATTCCAGGTGATGCCGTCCAAGCTTGCCTCTATCAAGGAGGGCGCCCTCAAGAACCTCAAGCTGTCCAACGTGCAGGAGCTTGGCATCAGGATGGCCGTCAGGTTAGACAAGTGACCTGTGGGAGGGATATATGTGCAAATTAATTTGAATAGTGTTACATGATTGTTTATTACGTTGCATAGTTATGAGGTGTAAGCAGTATTTGTGCTCAGTTTACAGTGTAGGCTCTTGAGATTTGATTTTTATTGCTTGATGGTTATGAGACTAAAACTTGGAGCAAAAGCCTCTAACAAAGTAACTTTATGATGAGAAAGAAGAACAAATCAGAGGATACTTATCTCAAGACTCATAAATTTGAAATGATGTGTGAACTTTTGAAAAAAATGGTTAGTAGATAGGCTGACATCAGTCACATGACTTCATCTATACAGTTATTTGTACAGGACTTTTCATTTTCCAGTATTAGATTATTAATCGAAAAATGTTTATGCCTTTGTATGAATTTACATTTTTGTGTGTGTTTGCATACTTTGTATTTAGATGTTGTATTTATGATGAATGAAATGAAATAAGTGAAGGAATCAATGTATCCTGCCCAGGTACGGCCAGCAGCTGAAGGTGTTGCTGAGTCCAGGGGAAGCCACCGACGACCTGACCACACTGCTCAAGAAGGCCAAGTACTTCCTGCATGGTCAGCAGAGGAGTTTGCAGTCAGATCCGCGTATCCTTTACACACTTCTCCTCAGGGCGGTCAATGGAGAGTCTTTTATGCGTGGTGGTACAGGACAGAATGTTACCTATCTGAACGCATAGTGGATCAAGCGACACCAAGAAAGCAAAACCAAGAAGACTGATAGAAGACTTTCCATATATATGGTGACGAAAAATTAAAATTCTTTTCACAATCCCTTCCTGGATCTGAAAGATTTATACACTCGTGACTGCCCTGCTTGTACTACTTATTAGGTTACTATATTACCTTCTGAAGGCATAAGATTTTTTACCTTTTCTTCTGAAAAATGTCACAAAATCTTTAAAAAAACCTTTTACTCCCAAAGTTCCACATAAATCTATGATCTGTTCATATATTTTACATTACCTTATGTATTACTTATTGAAAAAAAAAAACAAAGACATTTAACCACTCAATAGCAGGTGAAAATCCACCTTCTTTCTATGTAGTCTTTCTTTATTACACTCAAAACTATTCCTGGCGAGAGGCCGGACCACATATTTTTAGGTTTTTTGCATCCATTACTGACTACTCAAGAGATACACCAAGCTTCCTTGACCACCTGACCCAGAGGGCCTGAGTGGGGACTACCCAGGACATGACTGGCTTCTGTGCACCATCTTCCTGCTGTACCGGGGCAACAAGGACCGGGCGTGGTCGGTCCTACAGAAGCTCTCCTCCCTCCTCGTCTCCGCCTACATCTGGATGCCACGCCTTCATGCATCAGTGAGTATTGATTGGCCTGGTCTGCTTACTTCCACTTAGAAAGATATGTTCTCTTCTGCAGAAGGAGACTGTGTGCCGTTGATTCAATGGACTATTCATTGACATTATGTAGGATTTAGGCTCCGTCATGTTTGGTCATTTGTCGCATTTGTCATTGCGATTGCCGTAGAGTACACCATTTTCGTAGTCATTTTGTAATGCTCTTGACTGTTTCATTGTCATTGATATCTTACTTTGACTCTGCTTTGAGTTAAAAGTGCCCTGTCCCCTACCTTGACTTCATTGATTTTGTCTTAGCCTTGAACTTCTCATTGCCCTTGACAGTGTTATCTTTGAGCTTGCATCAACTTTAACTTTGCCTGTACCTTAACATTATTGCCATTTTCCCTGCCTTCACCCCATTGCTCTTTTCTTGCCTTGATCCTTGACATTGTCTTTGACCTTGTATTGACTTTGCCTGCCTTCATCCCTCCAGGTGCACCTGCCGATGGAGCTAGCTCTGAGTGGAATCCGTCCCATCCTGTCTACATCCTGCTACCTCATGGAGCTCATCCTGCAGACTGAGCTGCCTCAGGTCTACTCTGCCTTCAGGCTGTCAGGATTCACCCCCTCACAGGTCAGTGTCTTTACCCATGATGCTCAAAAGCGTGCTTCTACAATCAAAATTTTTTGCCACAACATCTCTACCTGATCCTAGTTTTACTATTTGTTTTTGTATAACCCTATGCTTTTATGTTGTAATGAATTTTTAATCTATAAACAATTCCACATCGACTCACATCCACTCACAGGTCAGTGTCTTAAATGAGATCTTCACCACCAGGTTCTGATGAATAGAGTCAGTATGGCTAGGAATCTGGTCCAATCACACAAAAGTTGCATTTGTTCGAGAGGACGTCCAGTTGATTTGAATTCTAGCTCTTGGCAAATCAGAATCAAGAATTTGGGCATTTTGATGGCTTTTCTTAGGAGTGATCAAACATGGTGCAGATTGTGTACAGGTTATGACAGCTATTTAATCCACTATATTAACATTTAAGATTGAATTAGATCCCAACAAAATTTTGCCCTAGATCTCAAACACACATGTGAAAACTCACCAAAACATTGCATTTCCCACAGGCTTTTCAGAAATATGATCGTGCAGCTCAATCTGCATCTTAGACTAAGTAATTAGTTCAGAAGAGAATACATTTCCAGTTAATATTCTCAATAATTTTGCATCATACCTACTCCAGATCTGCCAGCACTGGTTGAGTCAGTGCTTCTGGAACTACCTGGACTGGCCAGACGTTTGTCTGTATGTGTGTCTGTGTGTCCTGATGGGATGTGACTACCAGGTGTACCTGTGTCTGGCAATCCTGCGGTCTCTGCAGCCGAAGATACTGCTCTACACACAGCAGCAGGAGCTACAGACATTCCTCAAGGTAGGCACAATCACAGACAGAATCAGTTCTGCTCTCTTCTTTTGGTCCAGTAGACCATTTATGTTCATTGACCATATGTTTGAAGTCAGGTTTAAATATAGAGAGACTTTAGTTTCATGGTTGATTCACTGATTATTTGATTAATTGATAGATAAATTGATCATTTGATTGATAAATCAACTAAGTGGTATGTTGATCCATTGAGCATTTCACTATTGATTTGCTTAATCTAAGGGATTAATCTAATTGGCATATTTGATTTAAAAAAAAATTCTTCATTTCACAAACTCTTATTCAGTTATATTGTTAGACTTCTTTTTACTGATGGCAAGCTCCCTCATACTTGTGATGGTGACTGTTTCCTCGAGCCGTACATGAGGTAAAAGCCATCTGACTGTCTGAGGTTTTGTAGACTTGTTTGTTCATTTGTTCTCATAATGTCTTTGTTCCTCTCAGGAGAATGGTCTTGAGGGGTTCCACATCGGTGCCCACGTGGAGTACATGAAGGAGCTTGAGAGGAAGTACAGGGGCACCGTACTCCAGGACATGCAGAGCCTCAGCAAAGCTTGAGGAGGGTTGTTAGCCAAAGATGGAAACCTTTAGGACATGCAGAGCCTCAGCAAAGCTTGAGAAGGGTTGTTGGCCAAAGATGGAAACCTGCCTATGATAGCGGGTGAACTGTGCAGAGGAGGGTCAACAGCCAAAGATGAAAAAAAAAATTGGACTTTATAAACTGGCCAACTGTGCCTACAAGATGTCGGTCTGTTAAGGTTTATGTTATTTGAATGAGCTCTGAATTGAGATTTTGTGGAGAATGAAATCTGTCTGCTTGTCTTCAAGTCAATGTTCAACACCATGGTGGTTCATGCCATATGCTTGGCTATCTCTCAGAAGGCTGAATGAGGAATGAAAGGTGTATGTACGATGCTTCAAGGTGCATCGATCCTCACAGTCCAGGTGTGGCTACAGGAATTCAGTCTTTGTAGCTTCTAGTATCAGAAGTAGCACCTCAATCTACAGTCAGTGTATTGGTGTCTTAGAAGATGTATACACTGAACCTTAGCAAAGCGTTAGGAAGGTCATCAGCCGATGAAGCAAACTGTTCATTTGTGCCCACAGAACTTCAGACTTCACACTTTGTAGTGTCTGAGGAAAAGCATCTTGATGCCAGTGTGCCATCTTTAAGGTGTGCACGCATAGCCTTAGCAAGGAATGAAGAGTGTCGTCAACCAAAGAAGCAAACCTTAAAAAAATCTTTGTAACCACCTTGAAAAGTTTGACAGTTGTGAAATAAAGTCCTTGAAACTGTTCTGGAAGTACAACCTGTATTCTATTGATACATTGATAAGAAATTTGCTGCAAAAAGGTTTGCCATATGACGTACTATCAAGCTTCTTGTGATGTTTGCACTTGTGTACTTTGTACTTTTGTTATTTTAAAGAGAATTTAAAATATGAGATTTGGACCTAAGATAGTCTATGAAAGGATTGTCTGTTTTATCAGTTCAGGTGTCTTCAAGTGCTGCAGTACCTTGATATGATTGTGATGTAGGAAATACGTCTACAATGATATCATTGGAGAAGCAAACCAATGGAAATACTTCAGTAATTTGGAATGTGATCTGGCTTTCCCAATGTGCCCTGTACTAGGAGCTTGTATTTAAACCATTGGAGAAGCAAATTCAATGGAAATACCTCAGTAGTTTGGAATGTGATCTGGCTTTCCCAATGTGCCCTGTACTAGGAGCTTGTATTTAAACCATTGGAGAAGCAAATTCAATGGAAATACCTCAGTAATTTGGAATGTGATCTGGCTTTCCCAATGTGCCCTGTACTAGGAGCTTGTATTTAAACCATTGGAGAAGCAAATTCAATGGAAATACCTCAGTAATTTGGAATGTGATCTGGCTTTCCCAATGTGCCCTGTACTAGGAGCTTGTATTTAAACCATTGAATAGCAGGAACATATGTTATCCCTATGTAATGTGTATGTGCTTATGAGAATTAAGTTTAGCATAAGTTACCTCTTTCAGCCCAAATCAAGCTTCCTAAAGCATATGTTCTTTCATTGTAAAATGTGATCACCTTGAATATGTATATCATTGTGTGGACATGCTATCATAGCAGGAACCCATATCATGAAGGAACCCTGTTACACTTATGGTGTACTAAGTGATCAGCGTGTGCTTTGTTGTGGTCCCATGTTTAAAGTTTAATGAAAGTTAATTAGCCATACCAGTAGTCATACCAGTTTATGAGTGTGAAAGGTGTATAAATCATTTTACTGTACAAACTGAAATACTAAGTGATCATTGCACATTTGTCTGGGAATTAATGTCAGGGTGTTGTTTACAAAGAAGTTACTTAATTGTTTGCGGCAATGTCAGCGAGTGAGAGTTTACTTGCAAGTTGCAAATGTCCAATAACTAAATATGATGTTATTAACAAATTGGAAATGGAGGTGTTTTCATTCAATGCGATGAATTTTTGTTGAATATGCTTTTCCCCCTTCATTTTGTGGCATTTTTCATATCATGACATGAAATAAAGCAAATATGATTTGATTTACTTCAGGTTTTAATTACAGTATTAATGTATTCTGCAAAAAGTGCCAATATAAGCTGAAATTGTAATCCAATTCATTTTTACATTACCATGCATTGGTCCTTCAAAATGGTGTATGTATATGAATGTATATATGTATATATGTTTACACTGTATGTTTATTTATATGCTTTTATGTCTTCAAGTAATTATGTATAGAGAAAAATTCCTTTTTGTGAGGAAAGATAAAAACATACAGAGGATTATATCATATGAGGAGCAAGAAAGAAGATTTTTCTCTGCATTGTCTGAGACGTGTCTTCATGTTGTGATGAAGCTTATCTATATAGTCTTAAACTTATTTTATGTTTGAAAATTGCAATAGCAGATTCCAGCAGGATTTCATACTTTTTAACTGATGTGCAGTTCTAAAAGAAATTACCTTAGCTCAGGGGTGTTTCACCGAGATGTGCAGAAGTTACACATAACTTTAAGCACGACTGGTGACCTGTTCTTGTGCTAAATGAGATACCCCAATTTGTTGCTTTTGAAACATAGTGGCAGTGCATTTCCTACAATCCAAATCAATTCAGTTTGACAAATTATAAACTTGTATTGATTCAGACACTTGTTTACAACAAGGATTTGAATTTACAAAGATCAGATTTCAACTTTCATTGTAATTTATTGAATGCTATTCAATAACATGTTACCCTGTTCATGTGCTGCAGGGTGCAACTATTGACTAGATTATTAACTTTACATCATTTTTACTTCTTTATTTAGCCTAAATGATTGTGCATAGTTATAGTATGGGTCCTAAATAAAATTATTTATTTTCTCAGTGCTTCAGTACAATCATGTGAGCATGTGTTACTATGACTCCTTTGTATTTAGAAATAAAAACATCAAGTGTAACAGTCTTGCACCTGAGCCCATCAGCAAATATGTTAATTTTTTCCCCCTTGACATGGTTTATTAGAATGTGATTTGATTTGTGCAGTGCCGGGGTGACTGATTGATTCATAGATAAATGCAAGCTGAGTTGTGGTTGTCTGCTTGATTGATTGCATGATTTTCCTCGCTTATTTGGGGGTTGACGTTTAAAATCTAGTGTTTCTAATGTGCCTGGTGTATCCAACTATCAAGCCTTTCTGGCTTTTACGTTCTCCAGTTCTGCAATTTGTGGTTGTTTGTTGTTGTGTTTTGGGGGGAGGAGTGGTTACCTAATGAAAATTTTCACCATCATATTACCTGCTGTTTATCTACGGTATATACATTTTTGTGTGTGTGAATTGTTGATTTATCCTACTTTTTTTATGTGATAGCAATGAATTTCAATTTACTTCAATGAAGAAGAAAAAAGACATGGTTTGATTTATTTGCTATTTAATTGGTACAATTGTTGAATCTTTGCTATGGGTAGTTATTTGACTGATTTGGCAGTTTGTTGGGTGATAAGTGCCTGGGTAATGGATTGATGTACAAGATGCATGATAGATTGATACAACTAGATATGTGGATATAATTGTTGGATAGTTATGTATCTAAAAAGAAAAACAAAATGTTGTTGATAGATTTCCATTCTCTCATCCTAAATGCTTGACTGACTTTTAAACAACGCCATCACTTTCAATAGACCATCGAACGTTTTCACACGAAATGTCTGCGGAGTCAATACGGTACGGCCTTGTGCGTAATACATGCAGGCTGCGTGCAGCGCGCGTGTCTCCCTGTTATTCCGTTCGATCGTACGCTACGTACGCACCACCACCGTACCGTCGATCGCTCGGATCGCTGGCTACCTAACTCGACTTCGGACGAGAACGTCTGCTGCCGTCCTTCACTTCCGTGTACTCTGCTACATATCATCACTCAATTTGAGCCTTAACTCGTGAAAGTACCCTGTGACAGCCCTCTGATCCGAAGCCAGGAGACCCGGTGACGCGGAAAAGAAGGTAAATGAACTGTTTCACATTCTTAATGTTTGATGTGCAGTCAATAATCCGAGTGTTAAATGTGCCTGATGAACGTATAACAAGCCTCAGGGATCTTCCAGCGGATACGCGGTAGCCTCGGTCCCCGTAGTGTCGGGTGACCTGGCCGCTGCTTGGCACTGTACTTGTCTGCTATGTATGACCTGGCAGTGGTGATTGACTGGAAATAGCTTGTCACTGCTAGTGCTAGCAAGTTCGGAAATGAGCTTATAATAAGTGTTATCGTATGATACTCCTCCCTACACTACCCAAAGCTATTATAAGATGATAAAAGTCATGATTACTTCTTGGTCTAAGTCTAAAGGGGGTTCTCGTTGAATAAGTTCCCAGGGACTTATTTCTGCCATTGCTCAACCTATAAACAATGCATGCTTGTGCTTTCTTGCACTTGATTGCACACATAAATAAACTTGCCTTCAAACCTTTATGTTTCAAAGTCTATAAAAAAGTTTCAAAATGAGTAATAAAATATGTATCTCATGTGTCCAAAGTTATGGATTTTTATTTATTTATTTATTTTTTTACCAATATATCGGTATGCATTTTATTTAACTAGCTTTGTTTGTGCATGTTTTTAGATATTGTCAGTTGTCATGCAATTCAGCTGAGGCTGCGAAATGATGACATTAAAAACTGAATTGAACAGAGTTTTATAACTAATCATATTTTTTGTATGATTGACTGTATACTGCTGCCGAAATGTGACAGTGAGCTGTGTTTGATCATATACTTCCCTTGTCTTTGGTACGGTGAGCTTTGGTGAAATAAGGTCTGAATTTATTCAACGCTTTATCACTGCTCACTCAAGGAGTAGCAGGTGAGTTTGCATTAGACTGAAGTTAACAAAATTATGCGCTATTTCGCCATGTGAGTTTCATAAAAACAGCCCTAGTAGTGACGATATTCACTGACCGAGATTTAGATCATTTTTTCCCCTGATGTTTCAGTGTTTGTCTCTCATGAGCCATGTATGAAACCTTACTGAGCAGTTCTTAGCTCCTTACAGAAATATTGAGTCACAAACTAGGCTAATGAAAAATAAGTAAGCTTCCATGAATATAGCCCCAGGCTTTGAATTTTGATTCTTATCCATTGAATCATACTTGTGACGTCTTGTGATGGCTCCTGAAAGACAAACACTGAAACATCAGGGGAAAAAAATGATCTAAATCTCGGTCAATGAATATTGTCACTACTAGGTCCATTTTTATGGGGGGGGTTTTATGGCGAAATAGTGCAAAGTTTTGTTAACTTCAGTCTAATGCAAACTCACCTGCTACATACTTCCTGATGTATGTATCTATATATAAATAAATCCATTGAATCAATAGAGTACTTCCTGATGTATGTATCTATAAATAGATGTACAAGTTAATTAGTGCAAGAGATTAATGTGGTGCTTCTCTTGATTTTGCGGATTAAGTAAACTGAGGCCTGATGTTGGCTAATTTGTGCAAAGCATTAGCACTTGTACTTTTTAACTTAGTGTGCTATGTATGTCCTTTTGATTTAAAGGTCTGTGTTAATGCCTCCTTATGTATTATACAGTACATTGTAAATTGTAAGGTAGAACAATTTTTGAAATGTCTAATGTATTAAGTGTACAGAAATGCTTATATTGCAATATTGCATAAACTGTCATTATGACTACACTTAAATCTTTTGTGGCAGTATCCAGCTTGTTTTTTTTTTCTTGTTTTTTGCTTTTTATGAGGACAGATTTACATTTAAGAAGGATCCAGGCACCAAACCCTCTAGTGATTGTTTAAAGACATATTGTCCAAGAAGGACATCTACAGGAAATAAGTAAAAATCTACAGGAAACTCAGTCATATCTTAGGTCCATTAGAACATCAAGCCTGTATAACTGTACTATGTGAAACTACTTATTTCTGAATAGTGTAGGCCTTGGAAGGGTAATTGGACATGCTTTGACTGGCCTCTTAAAGTTAGTACAGATTTTAAAAGAGCTGTGACTTATGAAATATGAAATATTGACAACTCATTGTGATTGTTTGAAGAGTGGTTTTGTTTCTTTGTAACTTGTGCAATGATTTTTTTTTGTGGTTTAGATGTAATTGAACTTTTGTTTTGAAGACTTATCTTGAACAAATTGTAGGATAAAATTGTATAAAAATGTGATAATACAAATTGTAAAATTGTTAGAAGCCTAATTCTCTGATGTTATGAAAATGAGGGGAAATACTTTTAACGTCCCCTCTCCAGAAAAAAGAGATAGATTTCCTGTTTTAATAGAATATAAACACAATAAGCCACAGTCTTACTTCCTGAATTGTAGCTACTTTAAATTAGTCATCCCAAATTTCCCATTTATGGTGGTTTTAAGTTTCTACAAATTAAGCCCAATTTCCTGTACTTTTCCCCATAGGGATATCTTAAAACCTAACAGTGAAATATTCAAGAGCAAGGACAGAAGACTGTTCTGTCATTGAGGAATAGAAGTTCTTTAAATTGTTAGCTTTTATTTTATTTCACTTGCCTAGTTATGAAAGTAACTGCGTTATAGAAATATAAATTCCTGACAAACTGAATTATCTGAAAAGCTGAACATTCTGTAATGGAATTCCCCCGAGTTTCAGAGAATACTTGATTTCAATTTTCCCAATAAACTTGTTCTTTTTTTAATCTGCAACATTATCATGTTCAAAATGCAATGTTATACAAGGAATAACCATTACTCCCCCCCCCCCCCCCCCCGCCACACCCCTTTTTACAGACACACACATCTCAAATTTTAAGGACACTATAGATGTTAGTGTAACAATGTCAAAGCCTAAAGGACAGATTTCCCTAGACTAACAAGTTTTGTAAGAAAAACATTAAATCAAATTAAAACTAAACAAGTGAAGAATATCTACACTATCAACCATAAAGTAGTCCTATTACTTGTAAGATGATTACAATGTTTCTTTCCTCTCCCATATCCACTATTCTTCAGGCTTAAGAAAATATAGTTTGGGGCTTTTCAAGATATGTAACTCAACTCAGAAAGACAATGATGCCAACGGATCCTCAGCTGCCTTACCTGACTAGCTCTAATCACTCTGGTATTGCTTGTCAGCCTCTGTGATACTGACTATGTCTTCAGGGTGTTGGCACACATACAAATATGCACGTTGACGTTGTTCTTAATCCAATATCTTGTGGAGGAAAATCCAATTATAGCAGTTGGTCTTGTTCCCTATTTCAGCTATTGGACTGTGCGCTATTTTAGTCTGTGAAGTGTGCGTCATCTGAGTACAAATGATACCTATTTTGCTTAGTATTCCCATTGATTCAAGAATCAATAACCCAGAATATATTCTTATTGTGACAAGTTTGATACATTCAAAATGTAATATAATGGAAAATAGCTTGTTTTGTATGTCTTTTTAGTTGATACTGTGGTATGTGCAGATTGATCGAATACTTTGTGCTGAAAGCTCATAAAGAATTCAAAAGTTGTGAGGAATGGTGGCTATTTCCTCCATTTCTGTACACATTTTTTAAAATTAAATTTAAAGAAGAATGAAACTTTGATGACAAGTTAAATTGATTCAAAGCAGAAAAATCAGAGAATCAGAAGCAATGATTATATATCACAAAAATTACCAGGAAGTCATATTCTTAATCACAAGATGTAATCTTGCTGTGTAAATCCGATGTAGATGATTGGTACTTTGTATTGTTCTTGTTTACACAGTACTTGTAAACAAGCACAATGGAAAGTCTTCTAAACAGTGCGTCATTCCTACAAATGTATTTTGATGAATTCAGTATCCATATTTCAAAAGGCAGGTTAAGGTGGTTCTATTAGTCAAGGTCATTGAAGTGGACTAATGAGCTTCTTTAGCATACATGTGGCTACTGGTCTACCACTTAGGCAGAGCTGCATTGATATGGAATGTGGTTATATATTGCATTTAATGAAAATGTATTCGGTATCTTGATATGGTAAGGTGGTGATATGGGCCTTCTTTCCAAGTCGCATGTGTAGTCGTCCTCTGATGTTTCTTTTCATGTGGCCACTGGTCTATCACTTAGGCAGAGCTGCAGCGATGTAGAATGTGGTGGAATATATTTCAAATGTGCGTGTTTGCGGGATTCATGACGGGTTGTTCTTTCCCTTCCTAGTGAGGAGTGAGGATTGCACCTAGTATTACCTTACCCAGCTGGCTGGGTTGACGTAGCCTGGGCCTGGGTGCTGGCCCTAGCCCGTGGCCATCACTTACGATTTTTATCAATTGCATTCGTGCCTCACCACGGCAACGCGTGTCGCCCGTGCAAACAGCGTTTTGCGTCTGTTTGGACTGCGAGCCACCCGCGTCTGTCCAATCCGCTTCGTCGTGCGTGCGCGGCGGGGCTGGGGGAATCGCCTGTCCGGGGAAGGGAAAAAATCAGGGGAAAAATATGGTGTGTTTACTCAAGAAATAAAAAATTGGAGCACTGGCATTTCTCTCCCGGAGTGTGAAGATGGCTGGCCCGTTGCTTGCAGGATGCTAAAAATACCCCACACTGGTGGCGAGAATGCTGGGTTTTGTCGCAAGGCGCGGGTCACGGGATCTCACATGCCACTGCAGCTAATTACCGGCTGTCGCTTAAAGGGACAAACCACCAGGGCTGGGAAAATTCCCACAGACATTTACAGGGAGAGGGTTCCTTCCTAATTCATTGTGTGGGAATAATACAGATTTGTTACGCAGACCTCTGGCAGGTCAGGTCATGATTTCTGCTGTACATGATGATTTCATAAACTATAAGTATATTATTTAAGGCAATTTTGTGTGAAATACATATTGATATTATTTAATGAATTTAACAACTTGAACAATAAAGCTTGTCCCGCTATTGCAAATGTCAACCCTGAAACATTCACAAGTTGGCTGAAAATCAATACTATACATCTGCTTTCAAATCAATATTGTATCTGATGAAAGAGAGCTTTCATTGCATATGGTGTATCATAGGTGATGAAGATAGTGTGAATGCCATGCTGTGTAATTGGGCAAACTTAATGACACATTGTTCAGAGTGTAGGTGTGCCTTTTGAAAAGTCCTTGAAACCAGATCTTTAACTTTAGAATTGATTATTTATGCATCTCTGTGTTCATATTGATTAAGCTTTCAATCAATTTTAAAACAAAATAAAATGCCCACTTTTATACATACCATGTTATATGAAGATGAGTATACAAGAATTCCCATACTGTAACATTGATAAGAGCAAGTCAAAGGTGTTGTTGATTCAGTTGAGATAATACACAGTGACACACACTCTAAGAACATGCCTGTCACTCTACCATACTTGGAATGTGCTTGATCTCTCCCTGAAATTACAGTCCAAAGGGAAACATTCATGTGGAGGTGTTTTCATTGTGTGCTGTGTTTATAGAGAAAACTGGATGACATCAATTGCATCCATGCATGAGCTTCAGATCAAAATAACATGTTGGGTATGATGTACACAGACTTAAAATAGAATGTACTCTCATTAACTATCAGATTGTTGGATTGTATTCTATTGACATTAAATGCTGCAGTCATCAAAATTGTGATTTCATTCATGATTCTTTGGCAAACAATGAAATCATATAATTAATTCTGGTATTTTTAATCCGACACAAACATGTTTTCCGAAAAAGTGCAAGTACCCTAATAAAATGAGTTGTCACATTGTTTGATGATGGAAAATATACCAAAATTAACATATGCCCACGCAATATTGCACCAAGATTTCCATTTACATAAAATGATTTATCAGTTGTTACTCACATGTGCTCATTTCTTAAGTTACATCTTTTTAAGTCAGGCTATACTGCGCATGTGTATTTGACAAAGTGACTAAGCCAATTGTGTATAGAGCTGTTGCTCCCACTCTCACTTTCTTTATCTCCTCTCTCTCTCTCTCATCTTTTGTCTTTTCCATCTCTTTTTCCTTTTCTCTATTCCTTTATTTCTTTTCTATCATTCTCCTCTTTCTGTACCTATCTCGCTTTCTCTTTCTCCTCTCTTGCCACCTCACTCCCCTCTCTCTCTGTCTGTCTCTGTCTCTTTCTCTGTCTGTCTCTCTCTCTCTCTCTCTCTCTCTCTTGCCACCCCCTCTCTCTCTGTCTCTGTCTGTCTGTCTGTCTGTCTGTCTGTCTGTCTCTATTGCCACCTCCCCCACTCTTTCCCTCTCCTTTCTCTCTCTCTCTCTCTCTCTCTCTCTCTCTCTCTCTCTCTCTGTCTGTCTGTCTCTCTGTCTCTCTCTCTGTTTTTCTCTCTCTCTGTCTATCTTTTTTTTCCTCCTTTCTCTTGTCATCTGTGTGTGCAAGTATGTGTATGTTTGTGTGTGTATGTGTGTCCCTCTCTCTCTATTCACGCCCCTGTCTCTCTCTCTCTCTCTCCCTGTCCATCCCTCCCTCCTGAGTGTACACATGTGCCAGTGTGTGCTCATGAAAATTGAACTTGTGTGTGGGGGTGTTACAATTGCCATCAATTACGAGCAATAACTACGAACATCAAATAGAAATGTCAAGACGGATCGCACTCCAACCCAAGTGCCTCCTGGGTAATCTCCACAACGAGCTAGCCCGGACTGGAATAGAACATTGGGTGAGGAGAGGTGGGAGGGAGGATGTGAGTGAGATAGGGGAGGAAATGGGACAGGAATGAGATGGGGAGGAGGGGGAAGTGAAGGGGTAATGATAGAGGTAGATGAAGAGGAGTGGGTGGAGGGAGGGAGAGGCAGAGAGAGAGAGAGAGAGAGAGAGAGAGAGAGAGAGGGGTGGGAGGGGGGGGGGTGGTAGAGGATGGGGGTTATGATGGAAAGAAATGGGAAAGGATGGATGGGAGGAGGGGGAAGTGAAGGGGTAATGATAGAGGTAGATGAAGAGGAGTGGGTGGAGGGAGGGAGAGGCAGAGAGAGAGGGGGAGGGAGAGGGTGGGGGGGGGGGGGGCTATGATGGAAAGAAATGGGATAGGAATGAGATTTAGAGGAGGGGGAAGTGAAGAGCTAATAGTAAAGGTTGATGTAGAGGAGTGGGTGTAGGGAGATAGGGAGGGAGGGAGAGAGAGAGAGAGAGAGAGAGAGAGAGAGAGAGAGAGAGAGAGAGAGAGAGAGGGGGGGGGGTCGGGGTTATGATGGAAAGAAATGGGACAGGAATGAGATTGGGAGCAGGGTGGAAGTGAAGAGGAAATGATAGAGGTAGACGAAGAGGAGTGGGTGGAGGGAGGTAGGGATAGAGAGAGAGATAGAGAGTGGGGGGGAGGGGGGTTATGACAGAAAGAAATGGGACAGGAATGAGATTTGGAGGAGGGGGGAAGTGAAGAGGTAATGGTAAAGGAAGATGAAGAGGAGTGGGTGGCTGGAGAGAGGGAGAGAGAGAGGGGGTGGGGGTTATGATGGAAAGAAATGGGACAAGAATGAGATTTGGAGGAGGGGGGAAGTGAAGAAGTAATGGTAGAGGGAGATGAGGAGGAATGAGTGGAGGGAGAGATGGATAGAGAGAGAGAGAGAGATGATATATGGAGACGGTAGGAAATAAAACACTATGAATTGATATGAAATTGAGAAAAGGGGTGAGAGAGAAGAATTGATAGGGAAAGACAGGAACGGGGCAGAAAGGGGAGGGGAGGAGGGGGCTATGTAACAAGAGGGGAACATGAAGAATGTCATACATTATGTGGTGCTTAGGGATAGATGTATGGGAGGATGAGAATGCTTGCTTGTTGGTTTCCTTGTTGTTCCAGACACAGCTTTTCATCAACTTGTATCTCTTGTCGATAGTTGTGATATGCTGGTACTACTGTGTCCAGTCAGTGCACTGAACAGATTCGCTGTTCTCCCTTGCTTATATTTCCCTCCGTTTTTCCTGTCAGTATGCCTTCCCTTCCCATCATATGGCCTACAAACTGGTGATATCAAGATGGGAACTAGCATCATATGCATATATCTTGTCAAGTGTTTCTTCATGTTCTGTTGTCTCAGGCCATGATATCCCTAGTAGTCTTCTCAAGAACCACATTCTGCAGCTATGATTCTGGTTAAGCCACCTTCACTTTCTAGGGTAGTCTAAAGGTTGTATGTTCTACAAAGTGGTAGATGGAACTTAATGGCATTTCCAATAACCTATATAGGGGAAGGATAACATTGAGTCTAAGAGGGAGTGTTGGAATGATGGAGATGGTGAAACAGGGAGAGAGATAAGGGAAGAACAACAATGATCGGGGAGATGGTAAGAAGAAAAGAGGAGCTAAGTCAGATTGCAGAAAGAGTGGGGCATGGAGAGGGAACGTAGAAAATAGACCAGCATGAATTTTGAGATATGAGACAGTAATCATGAGAGAAAGCAGACATCAATAAATCCAGACAAGGATTGGAAAGGAATCACTAATAAAGAGCTTGCAAAACAAGAAAGAGAAATGGGACAGTAATCAGACGGCAGAAAAGTGATGGTATGTTTACGTCTTAGCCAGAATGTGGAGCACAGAGACAGAAATAGTCTAGACAATGTTCTAGAAGACGACATATATGTTGCAATTTGATATATTCATGTTTGGAGTGAAATGCTATTTAAATCACATTGGCAAATTGTAAAAATGGTGCTATGAATGCAGGGTAGAATGAAAGAAAGAGAGCAGAGAGAGAGAGAGTTGCTTGAGGGCAAAAGAGAGGAATGCTCTGTTACATTATTTTGGGTCTGGTCTGTCTAGTCAGTTTCTTGTTGCTTTTTCCTCCTTTTCCACTTAAACTACGCCATACATTCTCCCACATGTGCAGTCAAGTCATCTCCTCGGCACATCAAATTGAATTGTTTCCACTCCATACAGACATGAATAGAGCAATAGAAGATCACTTTCTCATCAAAA
This sequence comes from Arbacia lixula, assembly GCA_963669155.1. Lineage (NCBI taxonomy): Eukaryota > Metazoa > Echinodermata > Echinoidea > Arbacioida > Arbaciidae > Arbacia > Arbacia lixula. The sequence goes on along the minus strand of OZ022581.1, from coordinate 15,880,150 downwards.
TCTGACCGCATAATTAGTGTCAGGTATGAAGAATCGATGAGCAGACCGCAGAAGTGGCAGGTCGGTCAGCGTGGGCCGTTGTACACCCTCGCCCCGTCCCTGCTTATTGATTGAACTTCACAAGCCACAAATTGATTGAGTGGTGTGGGGGCTTAATAAAGATTGTCCTGGCTCCCTCTCTCAGCTCACAGTAATTATGCTGACCGAAAAAATGGAGAGGGAAAAATATGTAATATCCAGTAAGCCTCCACAATATGGTGCTCGGGCTCTGTTGGTATCATATTGTTCTGGAGTGTACAGCATGAACATACATGTACGGTACATGAATAGATTGGATACTGCTACATTCTTTCTATGCCTCGTTTTTTTAGACAGAGTTCTATTCCATTTGTATTCTGAGAACATTGCATATATTGAATGTTAAAAAGGGAGTAGAGAAAAGTTAAAAAGAGATATGAGGAATAAGGGAAAAGATAGAGGGAGAGAGGAGGGGGGGGGGTAAGAAAAGGGAGAGAGGAAAAGAGAGGAAGTGTGATAGAAATAGAAAGAGAGAGGGGGGGGGAAGAGAATGAATTGATGATAAAAAGAGGGTTATGTGTGACAAGACAATGATAGAATGAGAGATGATTTCAGTCATTGGCCCAGAACTCTATTCCACTCCGCTAGATGAATTCAAATGTTTGCACGCCTAATCATAACATGAACGTGTGAGACTGACAAATCACAATGCAAATTCACAGCCTGCATGGCAAATTGAATCATCCATTGAATAGCTGCAGCAGAAATGATTACTTGATTACCAGCAGCTCACTGACTAAAATAGCAAATAAGACGTGAGACATTACATATCAGTTTGCCTGAACTTTGCCTGAACCTCGTCCAGAATCCTGTGGTTGAGCTTCTTCTAAACGGGAGGTGTGATCACGGAGGCTCATCATGGTATCATTTACTGCAATGCTGTATTTGCCTGCTGAGTGGCTGCAAGTAGGTTACCTGTTCTTCTGTGTAGAAACAGGAGGGTAGAAATCATAAGTGAGAGAAAAGTATTGTCTGCGACAAAAATAGAGAAATTATCCACTATGATGAATCACAATAAGTCCTAATCCCTGTGAAATTAATCAGCTATGATTCCAGCATTGTAAATGCTTAAAAAATAGTTGAAATCCTTTGTATGTCAGACAAACTTCTGCTTCATGGACTAGGTGTGAAATATTGGTATGAAAATGCACAAGTGGCGCATCGAGAGTTAAATAGCCCCACCCCCTCCAATCCGTGTTTGTCTCCTGCTTCCCATTCTATCCCATATATATATTTGTTCTGGAAACATCTCTTCCTCATTCTTCTTACGTTCTCCTCTCCACTCCTTCCTTCCCCTCTCCCCATCCATATCTTATAATGATCCCTCTGCCCTGGATTGAGTTACTCATCCCCAATATTCTGTGATTCTGTCTTATCACTGACTGCATGGGGACATCTCATGAAAGTGCTTTGATCTTTACCGTCTCTTCCTTCTAACTCATCACACAGATATGATTTCAAGAATGGATCTAATCATTGTCTTATTCTTCAAACTGCCAAAACAATATTCTTGCATTTTTCCCTCCTTTTTCATTCAACCCCTCTTTGTGAATAGACACAAACAAATATGAATAAATTATGTTCTGCAGAAAAATCAATATATGATAGTAAATGTACTGATATTTCATTTTGGCAAATTATTTAGTTAGAATTAAGTTGGGGGATGTAATTTTGCAGTTTCCAAGTGAATATTAAGACTGAAAATCATTCTTCCATTTAATTTTATAGTATTCATCAAATCATTCATTCATTCATTCATTTATTTCCGTTCTGTATTTCAACAATAATTCAGCCACAATGGAATGTGTTTTTCTTAAATGCTGCTATTATTATATATTTGTTTATTATTTTTTTTATTATATAGGTTGCTAACAAGTGACCAATTCATCTACCTCAATCTCATTCTCAATTTCCATCCACCTATCTTGTCATGGATAGTGCATTCTCTTGCATTTGCCCTGTATCCCACCAGCTTGTTTACATGTACTGTAGTTGTCACCATGCAATGCTCTACTACTTACTGTGTTATGCATACCAATCTCTCACTTCCTCCTTGAAGGCCCGTCAAACTGCTGCTCTATGGGATTCTTGCGTATTACTGGTCTAAAAATGCTTCTATGGCACAAAATGAGTTAAGAAAACAACCCATCCCATGGACAGACACGCATTCCAGCATCTTATTTTGGTCAGGGAGCGTCTTACATGTACGTGCGTGGTTTGATGAGCCCTCTGTAGGCTGGCGGTGTATGGAGTGCCTGCGATTAATCACCAAGCTCCACAAGATAGGGTAAATCAGTGCACTTGTCTCCGCATTAATTCAATCCCTGCCAATTTCATGCCCCAATTTGCTGAACAGCCCAAATTAGCCACAGTCCCTCCTCACTGCTACCGGTACCTACGTACATGGGGGGATGGAGACATTGCGGTGGGTTAGCGGCATATCCCAGATTAGATGCCACGCTCAGTTCATCTTTCAAGTGGTAATTCATTAAGGCCTGTTCCCATTAATACATTACCTGCAATGCGCAGCCCCACCATGTTTAAATCAACATGGTAACTATATTTAACAGTGAGGTATTGGTGTGTACATGTTGGTTGCATGAACCGTGTGCGATTTGAACACATTGTGCATGGTGCAAAGTTGAATGAATCTTGGCAGTGGGAACGTGCTTGCTGTATTGTATTATAAATGTTCATCAAGGTCAATATGAAATGAACCTGCACGGCATATGTTGATGTATCGAGGTAGCCTTGCTCCCAGCCTCTTGGACATTTCTATTTGAAACTCTACAATTACATGGGGATTTTAAACGGGTCTGGCTATAAAAGCCTAACTGCTGTCTAACTCTTTGCAAACCAGGAGAAGGTGGGAGTTAGTCCTGCTAGTACTAGACCCATTGAAAATGTCATGATTTTTACCAAAATTGTCCCACAGCCTAGAAGCCATTCTAGACCCAAGGTAGCCCACTCAATGATTGAATGTTCATTGCAGTCTCCACAATTAGATTATGGGCCTCGTGTTGTTAATAGGAGATGAATGAACTATGTATGATAGCAATCTAAACAATTGAAGAGCTAGTGTACAGTGCTACTGTTATGAGCTTGATTAAATTACTGAACACTTTATACAACTATAGATCAACATAATGTGCATTTTATGCACACAGGCTAAGAAACACATAGGGAAACCAATACTGTAAACACTCTTTTGTCCAAGCATCTTCAAAATCACTTTATCTGTTTACAAGTCTTAAAAACAGTCCTTCCATGTATAAATACCATTTATTTGTATAATCCAGGGATTATTTTATCCCATCTCAAAGTCAACTCTTTTTTTAATGAAAATTTCAATAATTAATACATAATGATATTAAATTATTTTTGAACACGGGAATGAAGAAAGGAAAAAGTGATGTACATTATAAACTTATAATGCAAATAGGGAGAGAATGTCACTCACTGTCCAGTATGTTCAACATTTTCAGTTAAGTGCATTTGAACTACAATGCAAACGCAAGTACATTGATTATACAAAAACATATAATTTAAGATGCTGTAATATTTACCCATAATACAATTCCATAGTTATTTACTGTAATTGCAGTAATATTATTGATGGTATTGAGTCCCTATAGACCATTTAATTTCGGACCAGAAACAAGAAATAGCAATATTTGTTCAATTTTTCCAGTGATTGGCTTTTCTCTTACTTGATTGCCAATTTAGTCACAGAGCATTCCACTCACAAAGCTAGGTTCAGGTACCCTCATTGTTGAAGAGTACACAGAGTTTGTGAATGATGCAAAACACAGGATCAGTCAAAAAAAAAAGAAAAAAACATACCCCACTGGTATGTTGAATACAATTATAACATTTCTCTTTGCAATGCTTGTCTTTGCAGTTGATTTATTCATATAATAGTCAAAGAAAGAATATTGACAGATATGTTAGCTGATATCACTTACATTTTAGTATACATGCATACTGTCTATACCGCCATGTATCAGTGACAGTGTCACAGGCTAACAGCATCCTAGCTTATATTGAGAGTCTGTATGCACGCAATACAACCCAGCACCTGGGAGACTATAGTGAGAAACACTCCAATCTCGTTATTAATTCCGCACGTAGCCCCCCTCGCTAGACCCACCACCACTACCATACACACCTCACAGCAGCCACTCACTCTCCCTCTCACTCTCGCCTCCCAAAATGTCAATGTCGTGTAGCACTCCTTCGCGGATAAAAATACCTGGGCCATGTTGGCCTCGGCTCCTGCGACATTTGCAATGAATTGGAGCCGGGGGACTATTTATAGCCTCCTGCAAAGTGTGGCCTCACGGGGCACTTCTATTTTTATCCCGCTCCTATTTTGGGGTGATATTGATGAGCTATTTTTGCTGAATTGATGGAAAAGTCAGACCCGAACTTTGAGGGAGTGCATTTTCGCAGAAAGCTTGTTTGGTTTACGTTGGCATGAGGCAGGGAAAGCTGCACTTGCGTAATGCTGAAAATGAACATTACTCATTTGCTGGCATGAAGTACTGTAGTTCAAAGGTTGTCCAATCTGATCTTAATATATTGCAAAATATTCAACTTTGTAATGATTTCTTGAGGAATAATAGATATTTGTGGGCATGCTAACACTGCTTGATGTCATTTTCAGAAGAAAAAACATTATTTTTCCACATGAAAAAAAGTATTGTCAGTTTACACTGTACTTAAAAAGCTTCATGCATTGGACAAGTCTACTAGCATAATGTAGTTATATACATGACCAAAGAAATCAGCTCAACGTTTTTTAATATCACAATGAAAATATGGGGTTTTTGAAGACATATCAAGAAATTTAACACCCTTGATTTTGATACTGATAATGATGATTTCAACACATTGGTGTAAGATTAACTTCTAGTATGAAGTGGGTGCTAATAAGCTAAAACCCAGAGAGCAGAGCTAGTTTGTGTGCATCTTTCATCATAACACCCAGGCAGGGAATAACTTTTAGTGTGAAGTGGGGCTCATGTAAGCTAGAACCCAGAGAGCAGAGCTAGTTTGTGTGAATCTTTCATCATAACACCCAAGCAGGGATTAACTCTTAGTGTGAAGTGGGGCTCATGTAAGCTAAGGCCCAGAGAGCACATTCTAGTTTGTGTGCATCTTCCATCAGTTCAGGTAATCAAATATTGATTTTCAGACCCAAAGTTGCGGCTCGCTTGCTTTTCAATTTCAGGCCGGATGGAAATATGGACCATAGGCATTTTTCAATTTCTCGAGCCGGTTGAAGACTATTATTCCATTATTTATTTGCCTCTTTCTTTCCATTTGTCTTTGCACGGTTTAGTTTGGGATATAATGAGCATGGTCGCCAGCCACAAGCAATCCAAAAAAGAAGATGTGTGAGGCAGGAAATGGGAGAAAATGTCAAGTTTTCTATATATGTACAGGGGAGGTAAAATGTTTAATTCTACTGGATATATTCAAAGTGATACATTCTCTGCTGTGTAATTTTACTCAGAGAGAAAAATGATGTCAACCATACAAGGGAAGCGCTTGAAATGAAATAGCAATATGGATCAAATCATGTTTAACCAGCCACATGTATTTTCTTATAATTTGCTGTCAGTTTAAACAAAGTTTTGTTTATTTATGACATTACACAGTTGTTACCAATTTAAAGATTTGCCAAACTTCAAATGTCCATAAGTTACTTTGCCAGCATCCTGCTCCAACTTGCACAAATTTTTTTCTCTGATATGTTTTTGGTTTCTTTTGAATGAAATAGTTCACAAGGATATGTATCCCTGTAGTATATGAGGGTTTAACATCATTCCTTTGGAATAGAAAACACACAGATGATTCAAAAATAGCAGAAGGTCCCCTGCTAGTTGTGCGTAGCACACCAACTTTACTGGAGTGCGTTAAGATCTACAGTAGATCATTATGTATCTGCTTGACGACTGCCCCCTACCTGCACTGACCACTGCTTGGCTTGACCAGTTCACTCCATAGGCTCCAGGACATCCAGTGAGAGGTCAAAGCTCCAACGCAGGAAGTCAGCATTGACCTCCGTTCTGTGAGGTCACTTTATCCGTCCAGTCAATAAGGGCCAGCTGCGTATTTGTTCAGCAGAATTAATACCTTGCACGCATGGGGCATGCAGCGCTGGGCCTGGTGTGTGATGTGACAACAAACGAACCAACGTAGAGAGAAAGAAAGAGAGGGAGACGGGGAGAGATGAGAAGAGAGGCTTGCAGCATGCAGAGATGGGCCTGGTGTGTAATGTGACAAACCAACCAAAACAGGTAGGAGAGAGGGAGAGGTAGAGAGACAGGAATGAGAGAGAGAAGAGAGAGGAAAGGATGAGAGGGGAATGAGGGAGAGGGGGAAGGGATAAGAGAGAGAGGGAGAGAGAGAGAGAGAGAGTGAGAGAGAGAGTGAGAGAGAGAGAGAGAGAGAGAGACAAAAAGAGAGAGAGTGAGAGAGAGAGAGAGAGAGAGAGAGAGAGAGAGAGAGAGAGAGAGAGAGATAGAGTGAGAGAGAGAGAGGAGGTGGTAGAGGAAGACGTCCCACATCAAGCATCGCTGGGGTCTGGTGTGTGATGTGACAACAAACAAACTAAGGGAAGGTAGTAGAGAGGAAGAGGGAGAGAGGAGAGATGGTGAAGAGAGAGTGTGTGTGTGTTTGGGGGGGGGGGGGGGGGGTAGGGGCAGGAGCTGGGTTTGGGGTGCAATTTGTCAACACACCACCCAATCCAGGGAGAGGGAAACATTGGGAAAGTGGAAAGGGGGGGGGGGAGAGGGAGAGCGAGATTGGGAGAATGGCATGAGGCATGCTATGCAGGGGGTCTGTTGTGTGATGAGACAACAAACCAGACAGAGAAGGTAGTAGAAAGGGAGAGATGGGGGGAGGGGAACGAGGGAAAGAAAGGGAAGAAGGAGAGAGAACGAGAACCCACATTATGCATTGCAGGAATCTGGTGTGCGATATAACAACAAAAGATCTAGGGGAAAGATATAGGGAGAGAAGAAAGAGGGGGAGGGTGAAATACCATACTTGTTTGGTAACCAAAGGTGTGGATGTACAAAAAACATTGTTTATAAATAAATGGATAAAAAGAAAGACCAACTCAGATAGAGACAGATAGGGATAGTCAGAGAGACAGACAGAGAGACAGACAGAGAGAGAGAGAGAGAAAGAGAGAGAGAACATAATGTGGTCTAGATTGTGAGACTACTGTGTAGATTTATTTTTAGACACAGTGAGAAAAGCAATGTGATCAAACCATGCAAGATATATTTGTACCAAGCAGGCTGGGACCATTTTTCATATTACGTACAAGCACACACATGCACAGTACCAGGCGAGGACAACCTGGAACATACATTTTCTCAATTTAAGTGGTTTGCTGGTGGGATCACCTTGCATTGAATAGGCCATGAACTTTGTTTAGTTATGTGGTGGCTCAGGGAGGGCAAAAGAGGGGAATTCCCATGTTGAGGAATGAGGAACTTAAATATCTTTAATAAATCTTGAACTACATTTTTAAGTATTTTTCATTCAAGTAGTGCAAACTAGTTTGGCAAAGCTAATATTGAAAAATCATTAACAATTGGAATTTTAGAGACATCATTATGTCAAATTTTAGAAATGAAGAATTTGATGATAATATAATTACTAATTACTTATACCCCGCTCTTTCCATTAGGGCTGAAGCGATTACAATACATTCAAACTAATATATACAGGTACATGTAAGAAAAGAAAAAAAAAGAGGTTACAACTACAAATTGCTAAATGCTATTGCTACTTGATCAATTGTATATCTAAATACCAGATAATATACGCTAATGATGTGGTTGCATTTCCCTTCACACTCCCCTAGTGTCTAGTAATGACAGACATCCATCTCTAGCGTACAGCTTAGAGGCAGCCCCACTGCTCCGATGCTCCATCAATTTGGTCCACACGCTCTAGCCCATCTTACACGCTTGTCACCCGATCACCAGAAAATTAATCTAGCATTTCAAAGGCCAGCGGAGCGTGTAAATCTGATTTGCTCCACGGCAGACGCGTACATGTACATACATGCTTGCTTCCAGGCCCAGAGGGGTAAACCCCCCCCCCCCCCCCACACACCCTCACTCCCAGGGGGGTTGGTGGCCGGGGGCGACCTTTTCCTCCAACCCTTGGACGGAATGAGTGGATTGGTACCACTTAGGGGACATAGATAGTGTGTATTCTGGAACTAATGTTCTCCAAAGAGGATTATGGGTGACAAGGGTGGTGCGTTGGTACAACTGGGTGCTCGTAACTAGGGCTCGATGAAAACATGGCGTGATTACATGAATGTTCCGTGGGTGGTACGCTGGGCGGGACTTGCGAGGGCAGCATATCAAGCCTGATATCATGAAACCAACACCCTGATTTATATTTTGCATTCTATCCTATAAGTAAAACACATTTTTGACAGAGGCTTGTTTTTTCGATTGCATATATCAGAAAGAAACAGACTCCAGAGGCTGAATCCAAGGCTATGCCTAAACAATACATCACCCAGTATTTGTCTTGCACAGAGTATCAATCAGACACTACTTCAAATCAATTAGCGGGAAGGTAATTTTCATGATCAAGATGGTATTTACTTAAGATTCATGTGCCCATGATGCATTCTGCACTAATAATACACACAAATCACATACAAGTGCAGTTTATCTGGCATCTATAGGGCTACAGTGCTCATTATAATGATCGTTAACAGCATGTTGCAGCAATCAGTACTACATGATTTGTCTTTACCAGTTTACCTTTAATGGAGTTTTCAGAAAGATTAATTGCACTTTTCACATGCGTTGGAGAGCACAACATGCTCCCATACATTTGCAGTTTATGGACTGGAAAACAGGTCATTACATGGCTTGTTATCAAAATTTCAATTTTTCAAACGGAAATTACATTTTTGTATGCTTGAAAGCATCATCTGTGTTTTTGTTGCCAATGGAATTTTTGAGAGTCATTATTTTGTGTTTTTATGATAACAATCTCATATGATGTATTTGTTGCAATTATGTTATGACTGGGAATAGAGCTACTGATGTTCACTTCTCTCAACATTAGCCAAAATAACACAGATTCAATGGCTTTTAGTTATTTAGGTGCTCTGTTTTATTTGTGTGTGTGTGTGTGTGTGTGTGTGCATGTATGTATGTATTTGTATGTGTGTAATCTTTAGAACTGTACTCTTATATGTTATACAGTCCTTTTGATAGGTGTAACAGTCATGGGCAAAATAAATCTTATAAAATATTATACCTTTCACTTGACAAATTATGGATTGAGCTAACACTATATCTCTTTAATATTTTATTGAAGAATAGAAAATTATTCCACCTTCATTAAAAATGACAAGATATGTAATGTTTTAGTCTAAATGTATGCCATGAATCTTGCAAATGTAAAGTCTTCTTAAATCCTTTAAACTTGAGTTGGTGACAAAAAACAACATTGGTTCTTTGCCCTACGATGGCATTATCATTGCGTGTATGGACAGCTTGTTTGAGAGTATAAACCAAAAAGATCTATCGTTACATGCAGAAACAAGTGCCTGGTTTAAGGGCCAGCTTCATTATTTTTCTTAAATTACCCAGCACACGATGCCGAGTTTAAGATTGATTCTCCTCTTAAGCCTTCTGTCATGCGATACGCAAAACATTACTCTCCTGAAACCTAGAGATCCCTTTCCCCCCACCCACCTTTACGATCTAATACTGCTTGCATATACAGCACAATGTAGACAGTTTGATGTGTAGCTGCGAGCATCCCATAGCCATTAGCATTCCCAGCCCACTGTGGTGTGTGTAACCCACTCATCGACTGCGGCTTTCATAAACGGCCAATCACATCCAATTTAGGAGAGCGACTGGCGCGCTCAGATTGACGTCATCCAGAGAAACCAACCCAGGTCTGTTAAACTTTACATGTGGTGGCTCTCTCTCTCTCTCTCTCGCTCTCTCTTTTTCTCTTTTACTCCTCATTTCTCTCCCTTCTTGTCACTCCATCTGTCTCTATATATCTCTCTCTATCTCTTCATCACTTCATCTCTTCATCTCTCCCTCTGCCTCTCTTCATCTCTCATCTCCCTCTCTGTCTCCCTTTACCCTTTATCTCTGTCTTTCCCTCTTCTGTACATTCTATCTACCATTTGCTCCTCTTTATTTACCTCCTTCTTTATCTCCCCACCCCTTGTCTCTCTCTCTCTCTCTCTCTCTCTCTCTCTCTCTCTCTCTCTCTCTCTCTCTCTCTCTTTCCCTACCCCTTTCATTCTATCCCTGCTCCTCTCTTCTTTTCTTTCTCATTCTTTCCCTGTCCCTGTCTTCCCATCTACCCTTTCTATTCCTGTACCTCACTCTCAATGTATTCTTTCATCTGTCTCTTTCTCTCTCCCTATCCCAGTCTCTCCCTCTCCTTCATCTTTCACCTCTCTTTTCAATTATTGTCACAATTTCTTTGGTTTTAGAACCTTACCTGATGAAGGGGAAAAAGTAATTTCCAATGACGTCAATGAAGGGCTTGCATGTTGAGCTGTGATTGTTTTATGAAACAGTACACCCTTCATCTTATCCCTGTCTTTCTTCATCTCTCTCCATTTCTCCCTTACTCTCGTATCTCTCTCTCTCTCTGTCCCTCTCCCTCCCTCTCTCTCTCTCTCTCTCTCTCTCTCTCTGTCCCTCTCCCGGCCTCCCCCTCTCTCTCTCTCTCTCTCTCTCTCTCTCTCTCTCTCTCTCTCTCTCTCTCTCTTCTCCCCATTTTCTTGCCTTTCCCTCTCCCTCCCCTCCCCCCTCTTCCCCCCCTCTTCCCCCCTCTTCCCCTCTCTTCCCCCCTCTTCCCCCTCGTCCCCCCTCTTCCCTTTCTCTTTCCCTTCTCTCCCCTCTCTCCTCCTCACCCCATATCTCCTTTTCTTCATCTCACTCTGTTTCTTTCCTCACTCTTCTTCTCTCTCTCCCTTTCCCTCCTCTCTCACTTTCCACCCCCTCTTCTCCACAGTCTCCCACACCATCGCAGTATCCTTAGTTTTTATACATTCAGCTGAAGAGGGGAAAAAAATCATTTCCATGACGTCAATGTGTGCCTTCCATATTGAGTTTGGAGCGTCATTTGAAACAGTCTGTATGTATACAGTCAAAGCAGGAGAAGAGTGGAATAACATCAGTGGAAATATACCATCAAGCACTCAGAATAGACCTTGCAGTAGAAAGGGTGTACTGCAAAGGATGATTTGTTTGAAAGATTAATTTCGCTTTATTACACAAAAAGAGTGACTCAATCTTTCCATGCATTCTTGTATTTCATTAGTTTTCTAATCTCAATTCCTTTTCTTCTCTCTCAGTGGCAAGTTCATAGGCAGTTCTCTTTCCCTTTTTCTCCTCGTTTTCACTTGTCATTTTTTTTCTGTTGCTCTCACCCTTCTCAGACTTTTCTTAAGAAGTGTGGTGCCCTTTTTGAAGAAATTACACAAATTCAATTTACAATTGGATTCATCAATCAATTTGAGAACGTTGCCATCTCTCTAAACATCATCATGCCATAAAACGCTGCCTTCACTTTTGATGTCTTCCTTCTACCTCTTCCTCCTATTCTGCTGCTGTTTATCTATCTTCTCCTTCCCACCGTCCCTTCCACATCTCTCCTGTTTTCCTTTGTCACCCTCAACCCCCCTCTGTCTTATCCCTAAATGCAAGTCATTTATTAGAGCCCCCTCTACCCTGAGCTAGAGAGAGCCCAGCTTGTTTACAGTTAGGTATCATGCCCCCACCACCAATCAATTTCTCTCTCATCTCACCCCCATTCACCAATTTTCTCTCGTTGAGTCGCTGGCTTGCTGCAGGTTCTGGCATCCATATCCCTCTCAGTGTTCTCCCTGGCAACGGCCCTCTCCTTGATTCATCTCAGGTAGATTGGAAGTTAGGAGTCTCCTCTAGAAATGTTTCATTCATTTAAGGTGGATGATTCTTGAGTTAAAGGGGGAGATAGTATCCCCCCAAATTTAGCTTTTGTGATGATGATATACAGAAAAACCCTCACAATAAGCTGTTTTTATAATGTATTCATATTTATGAAAACATTCCTGTTTACTGTGTAGTCACATAGCTAATGTCAATAACAAGCTTTGTGTAGCTGCATTTGCTGTTTATCTGGTATTTTTTTTCTATTGTTCTAATGATATTGCACTGTATGATATTGAATTGTAATGTTGTACATTTGTTCATCACCCTGTAGTGTACTTTGTTCTATTGTATTTTACTGTTTTGTAAATGTTTTGAGTTTGTTTACAGGTAAAACCAGCCCTATCGTATGAGAAAAAACAACTTCCTGATTGAAGCACGAGTGTGATGTAAGTTTAATGCATTGTCATGTACTTGCATAACTGAATACAGAAGTACCATACAGTGCTACCATCAGTGAAGTTTCAAGAATGGTAACCAGGAAGCAAAATTTAAAAAAAAAGTATTTGCAGGAGTTTTGTTTCCTGCCTGACATAAAACAAACACACCGATTCAAGCTCTGTATTTACCATGGCAACATATTTTGCGTTCACAAGGGCTCTTTAAAAAAATATATGGAGAGGTATATAGATATATATATAGATATATATATATAGAGAGAGAGGGATATAGAGGAGGTTTCCTTTTTGCAGTGCAGGGGCTTAAAATCGGGGTAGCTTATTTGCAAAAAGTCATGAAACTCGGCAGGAATCAGTAGTATACCCCAACAATGATGTGTATGAAATCTCACAGTCATATCTTTACTAACTTTTTCTGGTAATGTGACAAAAATATCCTTAAATCTATGTTTGAAATGTTCTATTTCATAGCGGACGTACTCTACGTTCATAAGTATATTGCTCCTCTTAGTGCGTGTTGCATCTCATTGAACGCATGCACTGTTATGCGTACAGCAGTCTCTAGTCGGTAGGCTACAAGAAACCTGGAGGTTTTGGACCAGGGCCCTGTTACATACAACTTACCATTGATGGTAACTTTGCAATCAATGGCAACTTCTATAGAAACCTTGAATTTGATTGGCTGCCCAGCGGTGTTACCATGGTAGTTACCATTGATATCAGAGTTACCATTAATGGTAAGTTTTATGCAACGAGACCCTGGCCAAAAGCTCCTAGAGTTCAAGGGACCACTTTAATTCTGCTTAAAGTCAGTTTCTATTTCTACTATTGGGAGGGAACATCTTATACAGTAATTTCTTTAATTTATTGTGTTTCTTACAATGCTATTTGACGTGCAAAAGGGTTCCCCTGCCTTTAAGCACTCCGTGCAGTCACAGCAGAAACATCCTTTATGTAGATGATATTTATTTCCTGTACCACTGTAAATATGGTGTATGAAATGTTTAGCCATTTCAGTCAATCGGCAGCGCTCGCTCGTTCTATAGAAATCGTGAGCGTTTTATTTTTTCGTCTCGCGAAATCTCACGCGCAGATTTTGCTGCACGTAGATTATGAAGGAATTTGACATGCTCGCAAGATCTTTTGCTGGGGTCTTCTGTAAGCATACTGATCAGGATTTTTTTAGACAGGGATTAAGATTATATGTTTCTTAATAAATATTTTTAGTTTTTATCGAAATCCGCAAAGGAGTTTTTATGTTATTTGCCTTCAAAAACAGGCCTCAATTTTTTTTTGAAATATGTAAGCTCTCAGACCTTGCTGGATGCTGACCCTTCTATGGATTGTACGGCAACGACAGTTACGGCTCTAAAAAGCCAATACTTCAGCGGAGATTCTGATTCCAATATTGTTTGGGCTCAAAAATAAAACATTTGAGCTATTCGTCTTCAAAGTGACGCGAGATTTCAGAAATCGTACGGACTTCGCAACCGATATATACGTAAGCTCCCAGACTTTGCTGGATCCTGACCCTTCTACAAATTGAACGGCAATACCAGTTACAGCTTTGGAAAGCCGGTACTCCAGCAAAGAATTTGATTCCAGTTTTGTTTGGGCTCAAAAATAAAACATTTGAGCTATTCGTCTTCAAAGTGACGCGAATTTTCAGAAATCATACGGACTTCGCAACCGATATTCGTCCGCAGGCAGCAGAAAACACACGATTTTATTTTCAGCTCGGTAGTCGTGACCTTCACTTTACCTCTCGAACTGCAAAAAAGGTCTCCTTTTCAAACTGCGATATCTCCATGAATATATCATATTTTTGTACACTTTCTTTTGTAACCGTATGTTGGAGGTCGACATTTACTAAGGGTGAAAAAACATTTCATTGAAACAGGCAGAAAAATATTGAAAATTCGAGATAAATAATGTGGTTCTAATAAAAATTTTAAAAATGAAAATAAACTCTATATTTCAATGTCAATCGCTTTTGAGCCCCTAATATTTAGAGATCATCTTAAGCGGAATTTATTGTACTTAATGGAGATACCATTATTTTTCAACCTCCCCCCATAGAAGGGTCAGGATCCAGCAAAATATCAACCATGTTCAAATCCAGAATGAGCGAGATATGACGATCCTAACCAGTCAATCATAGTCCGCGGACTATGATTGGATCGCCTTGGATCGCCGGTAGAATTTCGTTATTATCGTGGACTATGATTGGCTGGTTAGGATCGTTCACAACTTCGTCATATCTCGCTCATTTTGGATTTGAACATGGTTGATGTTTTGCTGGATCCTGACCCTTCTATGGGGGGAGGTTGAAAAATAATGGTATCTCCATAAAGTACAATAAATTCCGCTTCAGATGATCTCTAAATGTTTAGGGCTCAAAAGCGATTGACATTGGAATATAGAGTTTATTTTATTTTTTTTAATTTGTATTAGAACCACATATTTATCTCGAATTTGCAATATTTGTCTGCCTGTTTCAATGAAATGTTTTTTCACCCTTGGTAAATGTCGACCTCCAACATACAGTTACAAAAGAAAGCGCACGAAAATATGATATATTCATGAAGATATCGCAGTTTGAAAAGGAGACGTTTTCCGCGGTTCGAGAGGTCAAGTGAAGGTCACGACTACCTCGCTGAAAATAGAATGAGCGTATTTTCCGGTGCCTGCCGTTTGGCTGATTTCTGTTAAATGTGCCAGGCAAAATGCTGCTTACTCATGTATGTGACTGCCATAAAGAAATTATACTACATGTAGATCGTACCAGCATATACTGTCATGAACACTACATGATATCATATGATATGGGTCAAGTCAACTCTGTACCATGGCAATTAATGCACTTGTTCTGCACACACAGTTAAGAATTTGATATCCTCAGCAATAACCTTCCTATATACTGGATTGCAGCTTTTTTTCTGTAGATGTACAGATACAGAAACAACATGATTATAGTGTCACAAAAACATTCTGTGGGAAGTAATCTAAATACTATAAAATGACAAGTGTCGCACATAATGTTACCTCCTTAAGAAGGGAATAGATTCAGGAATCAAGTTAAATGGATCTGTTCTGGATAATAATACATCAAATTCTTAGGAATGAAGGGGCCGGAGCTCTCATTCATCCAGGTATCCTGCTAAGAAGCTACGGTCATAAGGACCAACCCACCTGAAGTCAGCGTCACAGCCATCCTCACTATTGTGCAGATACCATCAAGCATTGTCTGCTATGTATGGGGAGATGGCACATAGCTTACATGTGTCGGGATTTGATTAATACAACTTTCAGCAGCTTGGGGGCTGGTGGTGGATCGGCGCTAATTAAATCCACCAATGTACACTGCCTCTCCGCCCTACTTCTCTGCTATTCATATGCTCTCCCTCTCTACGGTGTCTTCACCCTTTTCCCACCCCCATCTCCATCCCTCCTTCCCCTGAATCTCTCCATCCTTTTCTCTTTTCTCTCTTTCCCTTTCCCTTTCTTCATTTTAATCTCATCCTCTTGTTCCTGTTTTCTCACACCTTTTCCTTCTTCCTCTCCACACTATCTCTCTCTCTCTCGTAGTTGTTTTCTCACACCTTCTCCTTCTCACACTCCCTCTCCCTTGCTATCTCTCTCTCTCTCTCTCTTCTCTTTCGATTTCTCTTTTTTCTTTTGTTCCCTCCATCTAGTCTCTCTCTTGTCCTTTCCTTTCCCTTTCTTCACTATATCTCTGTCATTTCCTATTTCTTCTTCTTCTCCCGTCTCCATCTTCTCCCATCTCCCTCCTCTCTCTCCCTCCTCTCTCTCCCTTCTCTCTCTCCCTCCTCTCTCTCCATCTCCCTCTCCCTAATCACCCCCTCATTTCTCCATCATTCTCTACTCCCCCCCCCCCCCCGTCTCTCTCTCTCTCTCTCTCTCTCTCTCTCTCTCTCTCTCTCTGAGAATTCTGTTCTCTCATTTACTGTTCATCCTTGAATCTCAGTCACATTGCTACCTTCCTTCAAAAATGTGCATTTCCATGATTGAGTAATGCATGTGAATTTGATTACTGCAGAGTGGGTCTGGAAAGTGCAACATCTCACATCTCTGTGTGTATTCAATCCTTCTTGTTTGCACATCTACAGTAGTCGTGTATGATATCAAAAGTGATACAGTGTAAAATGTTAAAATTTCTCTTTTTTATCATTCCGTCTCCCTCTATTTCTCTCTTCTGCCCTCTTTCAGGTACATGTACTCTTGTTCTTCTTCTCTTCTGTCTCTCTCTGTCAATATGTTTGTCTGTGTGTCCAATGTTCCTGTCTGTCTATTGCTCTCTCTCTCTCTCTCCTTCTCTCTCTCTCTCCTTCTCTCTCTCTCTCTCTCTCTTCATCAATCTTTCCTACAGTCACATTTCATTTCCTCTCCATATCCTGTTGCTCTCGTTTTGTTTTGTTCCATGCGGCCGCACATCCCAAGATTCCTAGACAAATGGAGCAGCCAACTCACATAAACACCGCCCTAAGACCCAATCTACTCCCCAGAAACTTAGCCCTGCTCTTCGATCTTCTTTCTCCAGATCACATCCTCAGTTTGCAGGATTTATAAACTTTTCAGAAAATGAAAGGAACAGGATGGGACTTGTTATTTACACCTGTACTTGCAGTGACACTGCCAAGAGGCTCCCCATCTCAGTAATGAAAGCAAGACAGAGTCAAGGAGGATCAGAACTTCTCTTTCTCCAAGAGAAAGAGCTTGATCTCAAGATCTAGTTTCTCAAGGAGTACCCTTTCCAAAAAAACATATATTTTTTTTTTGCTCGCTTCTTAGGAGATGATAACGGAGGGGCGAACGAACAAGCTGCAAAACCTCATCGCTTCCTTCTCACGGCCTTACGGTCGTTCTTTCACCAGACTTTAATAAACAGGTTTTGTTCAAATAATGTGCTCAAGTTTATCCTATCAACACTGCCCTCTTGTGTTATTCTCACGCCAGGTCAGTGCTGTTGTTTACACTTTCGTATCTTGAGTTAAAGGGAGCGTTGTCCTTTGTCACTTAAGCCCACTCATTACAGAGAGACACCTAGAGCATCAATCCAATATGGCACCTTCTCCGAACTGTATCCTGCTTCCAGTGGAAATATCGCAATGAACACACTGTCAATGGACATGAGAACAATGAGATAAGTGGCTAGTAATCCCCTTTAATCTGCTAAGGATTTACCATCCATGACAGAAAGCCATATTTGAAGATAAACCCTTTGGTGCGTAGTGCCCGGATCGAGTTTGCTTTTGTATTTTGAGGGACGATTAGTTTTGAATCTCAGGGCCTTGACCTGGCCTTTAATACAGAGCTCTGACAATTATCTAAGAAAGATCAGATGAGAGACTCAAGCATTCTATTTGATTGCAACATCACTTCGATTTCAGGACTGCAAATACGCCCCAGTAAGGATGGCAATCTTATTTTGAGGAAATGTATTCCAAAATACTCTTGAATTACAAAACTTTAACTCATCTGAAAATAGGGTCATCACAAATGTTTTATTACAAATATGGAATGATGACTGACTTGGAATGTTTCACAAAGGATAAATACAAATTGATTTTAGCTTGGAATGATGTTGATGTATAGATCAAGACTTGAAGGTCATGTGATATAAACTGACCAATCAACTAAAGGCCAGGGATTTATTCAAACAATACCCACTTTTACCAACCCCAGCCGGAACTCGAGATAATCGATGGTGGACTTAGTAATGAACTTCTGCTCATTGAAGGGATTTGCTTTAGAATGATGGGAGATTTCATCAACAGTATTGCCTCGCAAATTAAAGTGCAATTAGAGTCATTGGCATTGCAATCTCTCCACAGTTGTGCTTTTTTTGTTTTGCCGGACAGAGGTCATGGATAATGACTATGAAATATTAAGTAGTGGTATGGTAGCTAAGTAATTATATTTAATGTTTAACTCTTGATCTAATATGTCATGGCCATTGCTAGACCTGTTTTCAATGTCTCACTAATCTCAAAATTTGTATGATGTATCTATATATTGAATTGATAAAGAAATAAAGATTCAAATGTGTCTCAAAGAAGTCTCAATTCAAGCTTCGATTAACCGACTTATGGAGACAATTATATTTGGACAGCACTTACCGTGCAGCATACTGAATTGTTAAATATTTCAAGATATATACAAATATATTATATATTTCAAGATGAAAACAGACAACAAAAACAGGTTCCGTGGAGTATTCCTATCAATAAATGTTCCAATATATGTGTCTCTAACTGCTCTATATTTCAAGATGAAAATATCAAAAGCTTGCTAGGAATGTTGCTATTTAGTTCTTGTATTTGTTGCTTTATGTAGGTATTTTAGGGTAAAAACAAAACCAAAAACACATCTTGCTTGGAATACTTCAACAAATTAAGATGAATGTGTGCTGCCAGTGTCTCTAGCTGGTATGTATATTTAAGATAAAAACAGAGACAGCTTGCTAGGAATCTTGGCCAGAAACCTGAGGACAGTCTTGCTTTACACCAGTTGTCCTGTCAACATGACCTCATCAGATGTCTTACATTGCACCGGTGTCATGACTCTCGCACCAAGACTTCCTTGCTGTCTTCTACAGCCTTTTTTTTTGTCTCCTTGTGACGTTGATAATGTACCATGCATCTCACCGGGTGAAGCTATCCCGGGATATTGATCAAGATCGAGCTGTTCATTCATTGCGTGTTGTGTCTCTCACCCACACACACATATAGCCTTACCCTGCTTTCTCTCTCTCCCTTTCTCCCTTTCTCCCTTTCACCTGTTCTCCTTTTTTCCTTTTCCATCTCTCTATCTCTCTCTCTCCCTCTCTCTCTCTCTCTCTTTTTGCTCTCCCCCCCCCCCCCTCTCTCTCTCTCTCTCTCTCTCTCTCTTTCTTTCTCTCTACCTCTCTCTCTCTTTCTCTCTCTCTCTCTTTCTCTCTCTCTCCCTCTCTCTCTCCCTCTCTTTCTCTCTCACTCTCTCTCTCTCACTTTCTTTCTCTCTCTCTCTCTCTCTCTTTCTCTCTTTCTCTCTCTCTCTCTCTCTCTCTCTCTCTCTCTCTTTCTCTCTCTCCGTATATTTATTTATCTCTCTCTTTATCTGATGCAAGTGCAATTTGTATCCTTGTATCATTGCATGCTGTCCCAATGAACAAGAGAGATGTGGTACACATACCTTTACAGGTATGCAATGTACAATTTAATTTTAATGAAATCTTAGAAATAAAGTCAGGTGATACAGAAGTGTCACGTTTTCAGTGCTATTTCCACATAAATGTTAGAACATTCATCTACCTTTTGGTGTGTAACAGCATGCCATGTAATCAATAGGTATTTTGGTATCAATTTATATTTCACACACATTTACATTGTATATGTGTTTACAATTACATTACTACATCACATACATGTATATAAAATTATAGTTTATAACTCAATATGTCAAGATTTACATTAGTAGTTTGTTTTATGTTAATGTAGTGTTAGGTGGGAATATGTAAGGTCTATTTTTTTTTAATAATGTGAAGCGAAATTACTTCAACCTTAGATGGAGTGAAGGATGGAAGATAATTTATTAGTCTTTGTTAATTAACAACATCTTTCAATGAAATCCTTGAACAAAATTAAGAAGATGAAGAATCAATACTTCCTTAATTATTACATTGATATGGAGCCCATTTACTGCCATACAATATTCTTTCATCCACTTACAAGTGTGTATACAGAACACTGAAACTTTGGAACTAGGCACTAATGATTCATTAACTACTAAACAAAAGCCCTTATCAATTACAATATACTTCAAAATTATTTATAGGAGATTCAAGAATCAATACTTCCTCTTTGTTGTACTGCTTTATGGATTGCAGCAGAACGTCTATCATGGAGGTATTAAGGTAGGATATCATGTATCACAACATGGTTTGGAGCTTCTGCTAAACAACTAAATGTTGAATGCTGTGTGAAGTGCACTGTACATCATAATTCAATGTTTATCATAGTAAAAAAGTATGGTTGTGATAAACTTCAAGAAGATGAGACTAACTTTCAATAGAATTGATCATTTTAATCCAATGAGAAGCTTCCAAATCAATTTTCATGGGCAGTCCCATGCTTTATTCATCTGACTTCCCTTTCTCTTTCTAATTTGCTCAGTCACATCTTGTCCATTATCAGCCAAGCGGCTATTAATGGAACGCTGCTGCACTTTTCTTTTCCAAAGCAGAGTCAGAGTACATTAATGTACTTTTGGCGTGCCTTCATCGATTGTTCTTCCTGTCATGTTGGTTGTTTACATCCGCGGCTCGGGTTTCCCCTCCCCAGCCAAACAATCTGACCTGGCGAGGGAGGCAGACTAACGAGGGAGGCAGACTGGGTTGGTCCGTACGATGCAAACCTTCCCTCCCTCCTCCTCTCTCTCCGTGTGTTTGGTGGATCCCTCCTCTCCCACCCCATCTCAGCCTACTCGGCCTGCTCCCCCAGTGATATTGCCAGGATTAATTTGCCCATTGGCGAGATCTGCGTGTCGCAAGGATGAAAACACTTTTGCACGCTCGCCCTTGCACACTCTCCCTACCCAGGGTGAGCCAGCCAGCCAGCTAGCTCCATCCATCGACCTGCCGTTGCATCGCCAGGCAGGGCGTGCACGCATTCAGCCACAGACACTGAAAACATCCCTGTTATCTATCCCCACACAGCAGTGGTGGTGGTGGTGTGTGTTGGAGTCCGAGAGCTAGGTTAATTGAAGTTTCAATAGACGGTGGAGGGTGCATCGTATAGACGCCGTGTCATCTCATTGAGTTACCATTGAACCACCGGGGTATTGGTGTACATGCTACCAGCCTGTCCACCTGTAATGGTATCGTTATTAACTCAGGACTTTGAGTGTTTGAGTCAGCTTCTGTCTAGTAGCTGGTATCCCTCTATGAGTGAGCTGTTACTGTATCAAACCACCCTGCTTTAATACTAACGACTGTTGTCACTTTTTGATCTGTTTGCTAATTCTCTTCGCTGCTGAGAACTTAACCAATTGAGGTGAATTATTGACATTCGCTCGGAGCTAGACTATCAAGGTAGGTCATTATGGAAAGGGTCACTTTATGGTGAGCACTATTAAAGGTTCCTAGTTTGTAGCTGCTGTTGTTGTCTTTTCTTGTTTTTTTCTGTTAACATATCAGAATGAATGTTCTCTCAGCTCTTTCTTTCCAACACTTATATCTCTGATTCCATTCCAGCGAATCTTTTCATGACAGTGTAATGCAGTTGCCTCTTAACTATGCAAGATACTTTTTAAAAGTATAAATATCTTTTACCACATTTCCTTCTTCATTGTTTCATTTAAATTTGTTTTGATGTAAACAGCCTACTGCAAATAGAAATCTATTAATATCTAATTATATTACATACAAAACATTGTACTGTCAGAACTTTTGAGAAGACTCTATGAGTTTATTTAATTTACATTGATTGTTTAACATTTGTAATGGAACAAGAGTTGCACTATGTATTTTGTTTACAGTGTTCTTCTTTGAGGATCTGATATTTGTTGGATAAGAGTTAATATTTGTTATGCAGTAAATAACTACTATTTAACAATGACCTGCATTTCGAACTGATTTCAGTACAATTGATTTGTGGATTTTATTAGTTGAATAACATTAATCTGTAATATTTCTGTCTATTTGTACATGTTTACTACAAACTTGTTGTGAGAAACCTAAGCATATATGTTCCTATGTCAGACAATGTGCCACTCTATTGAATTTGTTTCATGTGTTCCTGGTGCAAGAAGACCTTTTAGTGCTTAAAGGGTTAACATTCATCGAGCAAGCTCAAATAAAAAGTGCATCATTGTAAACACATTGCTTGAAATGAAAGTATCATGGGAAAGACAGAGAAAATTGATTTTTTTTTTCTTGTCTCTTTATTGAATTCAGTGATATGCTCATCATTTTACAGAGAGCCAGAGGTAGCATAACAAATATTTATTACCATTTTGATTCTTTGACTTTGCTTCTTCCATTGTAAGCTTTTCAAAAGAAGGATAGAATTTACATTGTGACATGTTAAATAATGTTTCACAGGAAATGTATCTATTAAGTTAATTGCTTCTTAATTAAGGCATTGTTCATTGGAAGCTCTTTAGAAAAAAAAATGATCATAGCAAAAGAAAATTGTACCTTCCCTCCTGTTGTGATGTTATTTTGCAAATTCTTATAAAACACCTAAATAACTGTAAAAGACATTATCTTGCAGTCCCCTGCATGTGTACATAAATAAATAAATAAATAAATAAATAAATAAATAAATAAATGCAGCTCACAATCTGAATCAGAATTTTCATTCATTTCACGTAGTACCACTAGGCAGATCTACACAGAACACCTGTACATGTTTGTGTTGTGCAAATCACAGTGGGTCGCTGTCACGGCAACGCAAATTTGCTGAAATGAATTTGGTGATTGCGAGATTGAATGTAGGGTTACCCAGGTTGAAATGATACAGCGGTTTTGTTTTCCTCTCCGCCATAGTCTCCCCTACGCTTCCAGCGGAATCTAATTTCATTTTGAGCACCTTTTTTCCTCCACCCATGGGTTTTTTGGGGGAATGTGTAGAAGCAGCTGGGAGCTTGTCCAATTGGAAGCTTTCAGGGCTGGAACGGGGGAAGAGATCGCTGGATGTGATGGATGCTTCTAGTTTGCACTTTCCCGTAATTAGTTTGGTCTGTTTCACGCTGTCATTAATGCTGTTGTCCCAGTTGGTAATCGGGGGGTAATGAATACAGCAATGGGAAACAGAATGATATGGTTCTGCATCATATGCAGTGACATTTGTGCACTAAATCTGCTGCGGTATAAGTACATTACTGTGTGGAAATTGATCACACGCTCCCGTACTTGTTTACCACATGATTTGAATATAGACCACTTAGCGATTGCATTGAAAACATCTCTGTAATGCCATAGTAGTTTACATTCATTGTTATACATTAACATCATGCAGCTCGTGGGTGCGTGTGTGTAACATTGCGTGTATGTGTATAGGTGAATGTGATTGTAATGTGATTGTAATGTGTATTTTGTATGTTTACCACTCCTGTGACAGAGAAGCCACAAATTATAAACTAGTAGTGTGTGGCAATGTCACAACTTGTATGCCTGTTAAGAGCGTACTATCATGTATAGCTTGCCCACTGGCTCTGGCCCTACTTTGTAGCATACCCTTACTAAGATTTATAGACCACATCAGGCTCATTGATGCTACGAGAGCTAATTCTGGGAACAATCATGATTTTTTTTTTTGCTGCCATTGTAAATGAATGACCCTCATCTTAGAATGGTTTCAATTTAATTTTTCCATTCAATTTAATTTATTTTCATCAAAGAAAAAACATCAAAATACAACATAATACACTTGAGAAAAAGAACAGATGATGGAGACCTCCAAAAAAAAAGCACAAGGCTTGAGTGAGCAGGAGGTACCATTAACCAACATTACATGAACATATGATACATTTAAAGGTATATTGGTAATCTGCAAGGGGGAGACAGCATTATAGGTTGTCTTTCGGTCCAGACTTAGTGGTTATGACAGCATGTAGCAGGAAGAAGAAGCCTAGAGCCTGAAGCCTAGACTACCCTGTCAACAGCTCGTAACATGGACCCTGACACTACATCCCACATAGACATCACCAATGGCATGCTCCCTATCCCTTGAGCAAATATGCCGGCCTCATCCCCATGTTGATTTAAGAATCCTCTGTGCCTGTTATGAGATTATAATCCCCCTTTTTTGAGGTTATCTGTTGTTTTGATTTGCCACAGTGTGAATGATGAATGAGCGGATGTGTTTTGTGACCCACATTTAACAACAGATTAAAAAGTGCAATAGTATGGTTTGTGATCATGTGACGTCATTAAGACGTCATTGGGAGCCATGTGTGTATATAGCCCCTGTAATCATTAACTCCAGGATTCTTTTGGGCTATAGTAGCAAAAGGACTTTGATGCATAGGTAATAAAATAACAGACTTGTCTATTGTTTAATTCTTAACTACAAATAAATGTTATATACCTTTGGCTGTAAAACAAACTGGGGTTTTGATGGTATATGTGACATCAGTCAGACATCGCAGTGATGTGTGTATAGGCACTGTAATCTTTAACTATTGATTTTTATCCTATCCTCAAGTGGCAAAGGTGTTTCAGACGGTCCATGGGTATGAATGAATTATGATTGTCTGCTATCTTCAGTTATCATGGTTTATTGAACTTGCATGTTTTACAACACATTTCTATAGACAGTACTAGAAGTACAATTCTGAGGTTTTAATCTTTGCGATTTAACTGCCTATAATTCTGCTTGATGCATTCATTGAATAAAGAACTAAATTGTGTTGAATTGTTTACTGTAACAGAGTAAGTTGCATCGGTACATCAATTCCAAATGACACATTGGTCAATGAGGAGCCTGGAATATCTACTTGTAATCATGTCGTATCTCTCGAATGTGGATCAGGATGTCTCTGAAGATGACAAATCAAATAAAATGTGAATAAGCCAATGATGTCATATAGATTCCCACACTCCAACATGTCTATAAAGACCACCTCAAGGGAAAGAGAAGAAGTGGCTTTAAAGATCAGGTGGTCTTTACAGAGTGTGATCTGAGACCCGTTTGACCGTATTATTCTGCATGAGGTCCTCGTACACGAATTTATAAGTGTGATTCTTCTTTTTCCTTGAGCAAGGAGGTGGAAGA
Source organism: Arbacia lixula (assembly GCA_963669155.1). Taxonomy (NCBI): domain Eukaryota; kingdom Metazoa; phylum Echinodermata; class Echinoidea; order Arbacioida; family Arbaciidae; genus Arbacia; species Arbacia lixula. The sequence continues at coordinate 15,854,893 of OZ022581.1, read as the reverse complement.
AAAATTAGGTGAATGGAAACCTAGAGATATAGAACGGAGGTGAAAAAGTTTTCCCCCAAGATGAAAGAGAATAAATAGGCCATTCATGTTACAGTATGAATGATCCCTTCCAGAAATGTGTAAATGGGGGATGAGCATTGCTAACACTGGGCTCATCCTAGTAACCTATATCTTCCTCCATGCCGGAAGCACAGACCGTCTGTTTCATTTAATCCTCTAAAAGCCTTTGTCATCACCAAGATCTCTGGCCTTGCGCTGAAAGGATGGTAATTTCTTGAGTTCTGTCCGCCCATGGCCGCTACTCATGAGGGAGCACAACCGCTAGATCCGTTTCACTGCTTAAGTGTTTAGGCAGCTGTAACTAAGAGTAAGATCTGTAGGCCTATCTCAGAAATACAGGCTTATTTCACACCCTCATTATAAAAAAGAAAGAGATAAAGTACAATCTGCCGAGCTCACCTGCACACTTATCAATACAAAGGCTCCGTTATCTAACTACAGAGAGTTACAGTAAAAGAAGTTTATATCAAAATAAGATTATATAAAACATTTGATAACAAATTATTGTAATGTATACGCAACTTTCAGCCTTAATGCATATTAATGTGTAATGACAATCACCTGTATATCGTGATTCAGTTTCAAGTGAAGTGAAACTTTTAATGTGTAATGACAATCACCTGTATATCGTGATTCAGTTTCAAGTGGTGGAACACTTTGAATTTATAAGTTGTTGCTTCTCAGACAAACCTCAAACAAGCTTTGAATAGTGTTAACCTCATTAACGTTTTGTTTGAAAGACGTACGTGATATTTGCATACATATCGAAAATGGTCTATTCTTTGAATCAACAAAGGTTTCCCGATGTTGGTAGACGTCAGTGGTTGGTGTTCTAAAACCCGCCCACTGCATACAGCACGATCTGATCAGTCGTTCCACTCTGCAACTGGCTGAAGCACAGGACCCGGTCATTAAAAGAAGGTGACGTCACATTCCCACTCGAAGGCTCTTACGACTGCAGAATCCTGGCAAAATTGTGTCGCCTGTAGTGGCCTTTCGATACGGTAAAGCGCCCTATACTTCTATGGTTTATAAACCGATCTAGCAAGGGGCGTTCTCATTACCATGGTTCACTAAGCTGTTGTGGATCAATGGACAACCTCTGCTGGTGGCTAATTGCTAGTGATTGTTGCAAGTGGTGTTCTCATTGCCATGGTTTACTAAGCTGTAACCGGTTCTTGTGGTTTATACCTCATGATTAAACAAGGGGCATTCTCATTGCTCTGCTTCAGTAAGCTACATCTCTATAAAACGTCTTCCTGTGGTTTATGCTTTAGTGATTGTTGATTGGGATATTACTTGTTTTTCTTCAGATTTGATGCAGAAATCATTGGTCCTTGCACCAATGCATCTAGATGTAGGGTAATGTGATGTAGATACAAATCAGCTCATCCATCAAAGGTCAATCAGTTCCATTCTTTACAGTATGTTAGTTTCAATACATTAACCCCTGTCGTGCCAGGTGAAATGCTGCTCACTGAAAAGTGTATTTCTAGTGCAGCAATGTAAACAAAATAAAGTGAAATAAAGGTGAAAGTACATTTTCAAATATTCAAATAAATAATGTTAAATATAGCTTTAATCTTTCTTCTTTTTCGTAAGTTTAAATTGAATTCATGTTTTGTTTTATTAAAGATATAATGTTGCCTAAAAAAAATGTGTTGCCACTTGACAATAACAAAAAGAGATAATTTCTGCTTTCAAAAGACCCTGGTCATGAAGGAGTAAAAAAAAAAATCAACATGAATATTGATGAGGAGTTGCTCCGTCATGTCATGCCTAACCCTTATCTGTAAATGTACACGACTAGGTCTAAGACCTAAACATTTGATCTAGTGTGGGAACTGACTATATTTCCTAAACGTACTAGAAAATTACCAATGCGTGAATAAATCATCACACATCAGTCACTTTGTTTTGATACATATATTTCAGGATAACCTTGGAAGAAAGCGTCTGCACGTTCATATCGATGATTGCCAAACTCCCTTTTGCTGCTGTTGGTGGAATTAAACGCATTGACCACTGCTGAGGGCTCCAATGGTCATTCACTAATATCAAAGTGTCATTCAAGGTCAGCCAGCATGATGATTCTCTCACGGCTTAGCACCTGCTAGTCTTCATCTCAGCCTTCCCACAAGGGCATATTGAGGTCAAGCAGCCTTCTGTCAGGCTTTGTCAAATAGAATTGAAGGACAGTTTCCATGTTGACCCTGCTCATTAAATGTATGTTACTTCTGTACTGCCCTGCTGTGTAGTCTGCCTTCCAGCCTGTTAGGTATTTCTAATTCAAATTCTGAAATAACTATGTCTGGCTGCGGTAGACTAATATGGAGTTCTTCTCATATAATGCTTCTAGGCTGGCTTAATTACTTGGACTGGGAGAAGAGGGGAATTAGTCTTGTCCATACTAGACCTGATATACTCATGAAAGTATGGAATAAAAATGTCCAACAGCATGGAAGCAAGTCTAGGCTCTGAACAACAGAAATTGTTGCTCCCATTTAGGATTATTGATAAGTGTACTTATAGAATCTTATATAATCTGCAGGCGTATTTGGCCCATATTCTGACCAGAAGTCTAGCGCAGCAGTGTAAACCTGTACTAACTTTATGGGAGGTCAAGTAAAACAACATAAAACATTATTCTTCATTCAATATAGTTAATTTTGTCCTCGGAATCACTATGGTTTATGGAGTTTGTCCACATGATGATTACAGCAAATAATTGAAACCACCCACTGAAAATCAATGATTTTTGTGACGGCATCAGATGATATATTTTGTGCCCCTCAAAGTTTAGTGCGTTTACCATTGTGAATACGGACCTTTGAATAGTATTTGAAATTTAACTTCTCTTCTTGACTATTTTCCAGCACCACACAAGTGTTTAATCTCCACTCTCTTTATTCTTGAACATATTTTTTATCAAAATTTAATTTGCATGTCGTTACCCTGATCTTGGGACAGACTTTGAGTACTGATAGTGTACATCATGCTGTTTGGCATGATGTCATGCCAATATATGGATACTTATACATCATATGATTGACATATTATAGATTGAATGTTAGCTTTCTGCAGTGTTTCTTACAGCTCTTTATTCAAACTTGGCAGAGCAGCCTGATTTAACTCAATTAGTATTTTGTTTTATAACTTTTGAAATTAGCTTCTACCACACCCTAATTAACTTAGTTGATGTATCCATTTAAATGTAACATGAGTATATTACAAGGTAATGGAGTCTTATGCCCGTTAAAAAATTTGATACATTTGAGCCGTGGTCATTCTCTCTAATTGTCAGATAGATTACCATCTATAACATAATTGTCTTGTTTGCTTGTGAAGTTCATTATACTCATAATATTTTACCTATATGTTTATGCTTCATTAGGTTCCCACAAAATATGTCATTAGCAAAAATAAAACCTTTGTAATTGAAAGTAGGATATTGTTACTCTCTTGGGTATGAATTATCTAAGATGTATTGATAGGAGAGAGTCATGGTTCTGCAGGGGTAATAGCTCGTGATCGGAAAGCAATTACGGGCTTTTCTCTCTGGACCAGGCAGCGGGTCAGAGCGTGTCATGAATATTTGATGGTGGGCGGCCATGCGTAAGATTGCGGACACCTGTGCAGTCCCATCAATAGCGTTTAGAGTTTGCAGAGGCAGGGTGGCTGGGGTGCTAATCTAGGGGCTGTGCTAATGAGTGTGAGAATGAGATGGAAGATAAGGGTGGTGGTGGTGGTGATGGTGGTGGTGGTGGTGGTGGTGGTGGTGGTGGTGGTGGTGGTGATGATGATTGAGGTGGTGGTGGTGGTGGTAGCGGTGGTGGTGGTGGTGGTGGTGATGGTGGTGGGGGTGATAGTGTTGTTGGTGGTGGGGGTGATGATTGTGGTAGTGGTGGTGGCGCTAATGGTGGTGGTAGTGGTAGTGGTGGTGGTGGTGGTGGTGGTGGTGGTAATGATGATTGTGGTGATGATTGTGGTGGTGATGGTGGTGGTGGTGATGGTGGTGCTGGTACTGGTGGTCGTGGTGGTGATGATGGCGGTAGTGATGATGGTGGTGGTGGTAGAGGTGTTGGTGGTGGTAATGAAGAGTTGTTATGGTGTTTCTTGTAATATAGCTAGGTGATATAGAAGTGGTTATTATAATGGTGATGTTTATGATGATGATGATGATGATGATGATGATGATGATGATGATGATGATGATTGCAGGATGAGGCTGGTGATATTAACAGGGATGTAATCAAGTAATGAGTTTAATGATGGACATAATTCCGGTGTTGTTGCTCATTCATGGGGATAATAACATATTGGAGGAGGTTAGTGACATTATTGGTGGTTGTCATGGTGATGGTAATGGTAATTTGGATGACAGTGGTGATGAAAGTAACAATTATGGTGAGAGGGTAGGGATAGTGATAGTGTGATTTCAAATATTATAGTCATATCATTTTAAGCAAATCCTTCTTCGGATCCTGAAATCAAACAAATTTGGGATCCGTGCATGGTCATGTCAGAACAATTGTGCCATAATTCTGGGTCTCATACACTTGACCTTTGTTCCTCTCTGTCCCATAGGTGTGTGTGTGTAATAAAACAACAGACCTTTCCTGGCCTGGTACTGAGGGGGTTCATGTCCATTTAACTGGATATTCATAATAGGTTTGATATTCTTTGTTATATGTTGTTCATTTTTGTGAGTTAGCTGTAACCCGTGTGTTTATATGTGCTATGGGACCATACCTGTGAGCCTGCATGCTCTTTTTTTGGTTCTTCCACAAATTTGTAAATATGAATTTTTATGTAGTTTTTTACATCTTGCTTTTTAAAGTCTGAATAAATTGAAATGTATCTATGTTAACTAATTTAGGAAGATGATCTTTTACAATCTTTAAAATAATTTTCCTTTTTTTTTTTTTGTTCTTGTCAGAAGTTGATCTTGTGTGAGGGCGGAGGGAGCGTGCATCCAAGATGGCGACCACTCCGGCGTCTCTTGCCGCCATGTCCACCAAGGTGGAGCTAAGACTGTCGTGCAAGAACCTCAAGAACAAAGATGTCGGCTCCAAGTCCGACCCCATGGGCGTGGTCTTCCAGCAGGATGGCAGGAAACAGTGGCATGAGGTACAAACACAAACAAACATATCAAACTTTTCTTTTTACTGTCGGGATCAAGTCATGATGACCTGGAAATTAATACCTTAGTTACTCTTCCTTTTGAATCAATATTGATCCATCCATCCATCCATCCAATGAATGGATACATTAAAGGCTGTCTGACCTGCCTTTTAGTCATTTTCAAAATTGAAGACTTAGAGCAACTCCAAAGTGATATTTTGAAGTTCCTATGTTTGACCATCTATTTACTCAAGTCCCCATTAAAGGCCAGTTCTGGGGGAAACAGTTAGATTCTGTAAATTGTAAAATAATCCCACTGCCTGGAACCTAGGTTGGTGCAGCAGGTAGACCAGATTGAAATGCTGTGAGACTGGTGACTGTGACTTCTCCTCCCTTCTTCCCTCCCCCTCCAGGTGGCTCGCACAGAGAAGATCAAGAACAACCTGAACCCAGTCTTCACTACCGGCATCACCATCGACTACTGCTTCGAGGAGGTCCAGAAGCTGCGGTTCTCCGTCTACGACATCGACAACGCCACCTCTGGGCTCGAGGATGACGACTTCCTGGGAGAGGTGGAGCTCACTCTGGGACAGGTCAGCATCTTAACTCATTTTGTTCCACTATCCCTTACTATCACCAGTTATACACAGGAAATACCATATAGTAGCATCTCATCTAGTAATGAAGGAGTTAAAAGATCTTGAGAACATCAAATCTATAGTTGAAGTTTCTTTTCTCTTTCCCTTATTTTCTTTCATTCTCCCCTTTACCAATTCCCTATTTCTGTTGCATTTTCTCTTGGACCAAAATGTCAAAAACAATAGGTGATTTGAGGTGTGGTGCATTGATGGGTTCTATGTTGTGTAAGTGTGACCAAAATTATTATCTTGTGTAATTTGGTGATTAATGTACCATCCTTCTCGTAAAGGAATGTATGCAATTGTGTTATTTTATGTGGGTTGTAGGTGTGAATTTGTTACGGCAACATGTGTGATGTTGTTTAGTTTAAGGTGTTTTGTTTTTGAGTGTTGCCTTAAATAATGTGCAAGGTAATTCTGTGGAAAGTGTTACCACGACGATGATACGACAGATGGCCAATTAATGCTACAGGATGACAGCATGGAATGTGGTGATGATGAGTTTGGTTATTACTTGATATTGTTAGGGAGGGAGGGAGGAAGAGAGAGGGAGGGAGGGAGGAATGGAATGAGGGAGCGAGGGAGGGAGGCGAGAAGAAGAATGAGGAGGGAGAGAGACAGAGAGAGATGGAAAGGGGATACCGAAGAGGAGGAAAATGAGAGGAAGGCAGATGAGGGAGGAGGAGGATAAACAAAAGGAAAGAAAGAGAAATGGGAATAAGAAGCTGGGGATGGAGGAGGATAATGGAGAGTAAATGTACATTATTTGAATAAGCCTGCAGAATTGCTCAGAAAAAGGAAGAGAAAAAGGAGGCAAATTAGTAGAATTTCTATTGGTATTGATAATGGATATATTATACAAATATTTCATGACCATGAGGGATCTTGTGGAATCTATTTGCACCGAGGTTAAGTGGAGGGCGTGCGGTAGTCGCACCCCTCCACTTCACTGAGGGGACCAATAGATTCCACAAAGTTCCTGAATAAAGATCATGAAATATTTGTTTTATATCCTTCATTTATATATTCTTTGTTCATTAATTTAATCCTTACCATGGACCTTGTAATATAGTGCCCATGCTCTAAGCTTCGAACGCAGGAGCCCGATTCAGATGTTTTGTTATTTCCTGCGGCTTGAGCAAACCAACGGAAATTCAAGTTGCGCCTCGGCCGCAACACCGCGGGAGTTCCGGCAGTGCGCCCAATGATTTTCCGCTAAAACGTCAAAAGGCAGCTGGAAAGAAATGTATCGCGTAGATTTTGCGTGTCGCGCATTTACCTAGGGTGAATCAATGAAAAATTGTATCGATCACAGATAGCCCAGATATCGATAGTCCAGAGGGAAAAATAAGACTATTTTTGACATGACGTCACGAAATAGTACTTTTTTTCTTTCTGACGTCACGAAATGGTACTTTTCTTCCCTCTGAGCTCTCTTCCTCCAAATAGTTCATCTATTTGTGGTCATGTGACACCCTTTCAACCAATCAACAAACTGGAATATATTAATGAGGGATATAAACATTGATATTCTAGATATGTTTCCCGTATTACCAATGAGCTTTGTTTCTTTAAATGGTCTGTCGACATTGGGATGATTTGGTGACGTCTGCTAAAAAAAGAAGTTTAGTATGCCATAGTGAAAATGCAGTTTTGGTGGACGGCCACAAATAGCAATTCAATTGTTGATGGAACGCAACAAAGCTGTTTGAACACCACCCATTGTTTTACCAAAAGAAACCAGATGCCTCTCACTCAAGTTCCTTGAACCTGCATCTCAAGCATGCAGAGGGATAAGTGGGTAATGAATTGATAGATTGGCACGGTAACCATCACCCGAGAAACCAATTATCTCATTAATCAGGCTCAGTGGAGGAGGAAATTACAAATTCAAATGCACTCTGTGACTTTGTGTGAGGACCAATCACAGGATGAACTGCGACATTCTCTAACCAACCCGACTACATTGGGTTTGGAGAGACGCCTGTTTCCTGAATCAAGCAGAAGACAACCTGGGATGAGGCAATCACTCTTGTGACAGATAATGATGACTGCTAGTTTGCAACAAAGTTTTCAAGACATTCCAAATAAATATATTAAAGTACGCTGGACTGTGTTGCATGTAACTTATAAGATATAACTATAAATAATCAATTCTATCAACTAACGGCATAGACTTATGGAGGAATCACTTATGCATCATCTCTTTTAATACCAAAAGACAATGGTTTGTGGGTAATATGGCCTTCATGCCTCTTAACTACCACAAAAACAGCCAATAATATATCTTTAGCAGTACTATGGTTATTAGCAAAATGGCCCTGAACTATAAACGGATGACCAATTGTTTTTCGCAATCCAAGAGAACAGTTGGATACCCTTAAACATATTCATTATGGGGGTTATTTTTTGGCAGGCTGTTTGGTTAAAATAATTCACACGCATTCCAGTCATTGCACTATGCGATGGGTTGCTGTCGTGACGTGTGGCGCGGACAATGAACTCAGCTTTGACTGTAGATAATACATGCATATTGCATATAGTGTGATGGATAGTAGCCTTCAAGAGGAAAACAGAAAGAAATAAATCACTTGAAGAATCCGGGAACTACAAGCTGCTATTATCTTCAGAATGTACACGTCAGTTAGGGTGGTAGCTTGTGGTGGCCTTGATGTTTGCATGAGGATTGCCAGATATAGCAATGGGAGATACATGTCGGTAGGCAGGTGTTTGTCATTATGAATAAAGGAGATGGATCGAATTGTCTGGATGATCTAAATGTCGGTGTATTTTTCAAGGTTTTTTCAGTCAGTAAGAATTCCTGAAATGTTAGAACCATATTCCACAATCACTCTGTAGATGTATTTGTCTTTACACTTGCAACAAACACTTTTAATCATTTCTGTCTGTAAATTTAATTGACCTCTTGGAAATATGCTGTGGATTACAAGATTGTACATTGACATAACTACCACAATGCCAACCAATAGCAACCCTGCCTGTGACGACTGTCCATGCAGCCATGATTCAATCTTTCACTAATCTTCATATAAATATCTCATCATGTTTGACTGCCTGGCCATCCCATTACCACGCTGACATGGCTGACATGGAGCTGGTAAAGAGGCAAGCAGGTTTCCTGATGGCAGCCCAACCAATCTGAAGATGTACTCACTGCTCCCCAATGGCTGGGCCCATGATTTCATTACTGGTCCCAGACATGTGTTTTTATGTCATATATCCCAGCGTCGGAACCCAGATATTAGATTTGAGAGGGTGTTTTTTTCCTTTCTCCTTCCCACTCTTTTGCATTGTGTTTACCTTTTCTTTTTGCATCCTGTTAGTTTCACTATCTGGAGGAAATCTTATCTTGGAGCGTGTGGCCTAGGTAGACATGTTTATGCACGTGAATGTGCTGCATACGCACTGAATAAAGTGTGATGTGATCATTTTGATAAAAAAAAAGGGAGAAGGGAGACAGCATTAGCAAAGTTCACTGAACTAGTAAGCACATGACAAATATGCTATAGACATTAAAATTTAGGTCTTTAATGTTTTTTATGTTACATTGAAAGATAAAGATGGGAAGTACACTGACCCCTTGCAAAAGAGCACTACATTTCCTTTGCTCTTCTCCGGGCCAGGCCCGGGCTATTTTGGTGCTGCTTTTATCAGTACCAGGCCAGCGTCAGGCCCGCACCAGGCGCCGACCAAAGAGTTTATGAACGATAGCAGCACCAGGCCCCGGCCAAAATCCCTCGCACGGTCAAAGAAGAGAAAAAAGGTGAGCGACGAAAAGATGAGTTACCATGACAGTTTGCCCTTACGTGCACGAGTTTTTGAATGGGTGATCGTAAAAGTGGCGCGGCTCTGCTGTAGTTACTGAAAGCAATTTTTATCGCTTGGTGCAGACTATTTTAGCACAGGCCTGATGCGGACCAAAAAATCATGAGTTACTGAAAGGGATATAATAGTAAGAAAAAGCCATATTTAGTTGATAATTTTATTTCACTGTATAGCACCATTCACTCTATCAAGTCCTTTGAAATGGGGGTTTAATGTAACACAAGTTGTTTTTAATCCTGTTACATTGATTCAAATAAGTCAGTTTCAGATAAAAAACTGAAGCAACATTGTGCGTGTGTGTCGGGGGGGGGGGGGGTGCTCAGAAATCATATGAAATTGAACATTACATGTACAATACAAGACATAGCTATGTCAGCACTTATAACCATATGTGGCTTACTACATGTGTCGGGTTATTTCACTCTGCTTTTTCCTCTCAACAAAGTGACTGAGATGTACCCACTTCGTATGTCACGAAACATCGGGCTGTTTGAAATATATCATAAAGTGTCATCTACATCTTTAACTATCTTACTTAATCTTTAACTAAATAGCAATTCCGATTTACCAACCCTGTCCGTCATTAAACGGCAAACTGTTTTTTATGTCTTAAATGGTCAGTACCCTTAGATACTGTCAGTTTCAGGAAAGATTCATAAGCAGATGATGTTTGTATGATGTATAGTCTTGTGTTCAGCCTGCATCACCATTACGTCATTTTCTATGCTGTATGTGTGTCTCAGCAGGTCATCATGGGAAATACTATAGTCAAGAAAAATGGCAACAAAGAAGATGTACGAATTAGAAAAAAAGCCTCCAGTACAAAATTATTCTCTTGGGGTAAAATGTAAAACATATTTCTGGTAGTATCTTTCATAACATAAGGCTTGACAGCAAACTTGATATGATTATTTGTTTCCTTGGCTGGAAGCTAGACTAAGTAAAGTTCAACTGGCAGACATCATATGTTACTAATGGCAGCACGTAGCATACAACCTACATCTGCCTGGTTGAATTGATATGGAGATGTAGGAAGCGTGTAGATGTTGTATCATGATATCTCACAGGAAGATTTGATTTCTGCCACCAAAACCACTCCTCTCCTCTTCGCTATTAATTATCTCACTTTGTAACAATGGATGCTATTTTTCTTATAAGAATCAAAACTTTCATATAACTTCTTTAGCCATGCTTCAATAAGATATATTTTGTGTGTGCCGTTTGTAATTTGATTGTGTAATTTAATATCATCTGTGGTTAAGTACATACCTTAACCAATGAAAAATTGAGATGTATGGGTCATGTTCAGAGAAAACGTTAGAAAACCTAGGATTGTACAAATATTATACAAGGCTACACCTCAAGAATGATGGTGATTTTATCCAAACTTGTTTTTTGATGTGTTCTGTGTCACAAATCATTTGCTTTTGGATAGCTATACAGGATTTCTTGACTAATTTTTGATGTATTCTAGATTCCTCTCGATAGAATAAACAAACATATTCATCAGAACCATCACCAATGACAAGAATACAGCTGTTTATGATTTCTGCATTCAAAATCTCGCTTGATCTCTTGAAATTAATAAAAAAAATCTTAAAGTAGTTGAATTGACTACTAACAAAAAAATACAATTTGTGCCATATCTCCATTTCTCAAAATGTGTATGTATATGCAGCTGTTACTGTGCTTCTCTCTGTGTGTCTATTTATATACATATATACATTTATACAATATCAAAATTTATATGTAAACATGAATACAACATTTATAACCAGAACTTGGTAAAATTCTTACCTGCTGTATGAAGCATTATTGGAATACCACAATTATGAGGTCGTACTACAATGGAAGATGACACAGAGGGATGACATCATCCAGTATCTTAGGAGAATTGAGAGGTTGCTATGATGTCACCATGGCACAGGTGGCTTAACGATACTCTCATTTCGTGCCTGGAATTTTCATCTAGAGGGGAAGGACTTGTTCAAACCCAGTCCCCAGGCATGCCACACTGGTTTATTGCTTAGAGTGAGCCACCATATGTTCTTCCTTATATACATCTTATCTACTGCTGATGTGGACCTCGGCTATGTATTGAAGTAGATATGAATGAGAAGGATATGGCAAAAATAAAACACTCCTCACTAGTAAATACCAAATGATTACAACATTGCTCTCAAACTGTGGTTATATTTTTGAATATCATGTTATGTTCAAGAAAGGTGGAAAAGTTCTGAGTTCATGTAGTCATTGTGTGTGTTCTTATTTCATACACGTTTGGTTCATTTGGTCTTTTAGAAATAGACTAATGTGTAATACAACAACGAGTTCAGAATATCAAGCAAACCTTTTTTGTGACTGAGTATAAAGTGCTGTTTTTCTCCCTGACATGCACTATCATTACACAGAGCTCTGCACAAGCTCTGCTAGACCTACTGTCCATATGTGACCCAGATCTCCAGTTATTGGAAATTAGGATTTTGAACCATTCTCAGAATCCTGAATTGAGGAGGGAAATTGGGCACGAGCACCATGATACAGCATTTTTGTTTTGTAGCGAGCTAAAGAAAAAGATATATTGTGAAAGAGAGAGGGTATTGTGAAAAGATGTAGAGTATGTGTGGGTGTGGTTGTGCACGTATATATGTATGTGTGTGAAAGATTAACTTCGTGTTGATGATAATTGCTGGTATTAGATGTTCATTTGATTATTAAAAAAGATACAATGGGGAGTAGGAGTGATAGAGAAATCATGGGATAGATAGAGCAACACAAAAATTATAAAAGAAAGTATGATGAAGAGCAAATATGAAATAGAGAGAGAGGGGGGAGAGAGGGGGGAGAGAGGGAGAGAAAGTGGGGGGAGAGAGACAGAGAAAGAGAGAGAGAGAGAGAGAGAGAGAGAGAGAGAGGAGAGAGAGAGGGGAGAGGGAGAAAGAGAGGGGGAGGGAGAGAGGGGGGGTAGAGAGAGAGAGAGAGGGGGTAGAGAGAGAGAGGGAGAGAGTGAAAGAGAGAAAGATAGAGAGACAGAAAGAAAGGGAGAGAGAGGGAGAAAGGGATAGGGTTTCATAATTTACTAGGGAATATGAAAGCACTCTCAAAGTCAATAATTGATATTACTTTGTTAATCAATCATCGAATGGACATGCAAACATCAAGTTGAAAGCAACCAACAAAAGAGAGTGATATTGAGCACAAAAAATTAATTTGTATAATGTATTCTTAGTGATAATAAAAAAACATCAAATCAAACAAGAGGGTCGGTGGATGTTCAGTTTAGCAAGATGAGATGAATAATGATTAAAGATATGGTTGATTGAAGTTGGCCAAAAATCTAGGTGAGGTCGTATTATGGGTGCTGAGAATGCATTGCCTGCTAAGTTCTTTTGTGAGTGTGGTAATTGAGAGGTTTTCCTATAATACTACCAGAATGAATCTGATGATTGAGACATTTTCTAAATAAATCTTCTAAATAATAATGCAAATTTTAACAAAAAATTAACATGTAGCATAGAGAAGCATTCATGCTCAACTATCATACATTATTTAATACTTTGCCAATTTAAAAAAGTAATACATTTTTTCTTCTTGTCTGACTTTACCTAGATTTTCACCAATCTGTTATTTATTTAGGTGGTCAGTCATGATTGACAGTTCACCTCTTAATTTCGTTAGAATTTTCTTTATTATTGTTTATTTTTATTCTTTCACCCCCACTTTTTTGTGTCACGCATAACTCGTGATTTCATCATTTTTATCGAAAGTTTGGCACTTATTCTTATTAATGTAATCTTATAAATATAAGATTATCAAGGTCATCACATTGTTGTGACATCATCAACGAGCAGTTTAATAGAATTACAATTACAAAAACGGATCATTCATATCTAATGAAATAAGACATGAATAAAGTTAATGACAAGGCAATGAATTTCATTATTAAAAAAACACATGCGTGCGTATTAGTGCATTTGCACACAATTTTGAAATGCTCCACATCGACTAAAAAAGATTTGGTATATGTTTCAAGCATTTCAGAAATTTCTGTGCGTGCGTGTGCGTATTTATGCAAATACAAATGCAATGTCAGAATTCTGTTTTTTCATTTTATTATTATTTCTGATACTACGTATGTCAGATCCTGTCATTTTGAGTCCTATTCATGCAATAATGAAGTTGTGCAGATGCATCAAAGTTGAAAGTTCATGCGTGCGCCTATGTGTTTTTATGTGCAAATATTGTGAAAAACATGACTATCTGTAATCGGCCCTAGCTCCTCAGAATGGAGGTTGACCCCCAATTTATATGTACTATTCTGAAAGAGGGTGAAATGTTTATATGATTTTATGTTTCATTTTAGCCCTTTAGTACATCGAAATGTCATCATATAGCCATATGAATAAAAACAAATGAATTTTAATCTTTGACATCATTAATTTTTTTCCTGTTTAGACATTTATCTATCGGACCACGCCTTTCAGGTTACATTTTTTTGATGTCATCATGGTGTAAATTATGATTCAAGGCTTTATGTAAAAATCTTATGTACACTCCAGCTCAAAGGAATCGGTATAGGGAAAGGGAAAGGGAAGAAAGGGAAGGAGCTGCAGATTTAAACCGCGGCATATTTTGTCCAGTTCAGCATGAAACATGATGCATTTTAGGCTAAAGCATCGTGTTTCATGCTGAACTGAACAAAATATACCGCGGTTTAAAACTGCAGCTCCTTTCCTTTCTTCCCTTTCCCTTTCCCTATGCCAATTCATTTGAGCTGTAGTGTATTCACATGTTTTGTCAAAAAATGACAATTTTCGTTGAGCTGTATCTCGCTCATGTTTTGTTCTTATACTCTGAAATTGTAGTATGCTGTAGCTGAGTCTACGAGTTTTCTTCTGTGTAAATTTCATTAGAATTTATGACAAATGATATGGGATACAGTGGGATCATTGCATGCCTCTATTTACAAAATAGATGCCATTAAGAAAACATGTAAGAGTAGACAGTGACACGGTTCATCATTAATTATCATCATAATCATCATCACAATTTAATGATTATCATTACTTCTTTTGATATAATGACATAGAATTTTAAGAAATGACAACCATAATGTTCAGGCAAATAGTCTTCCAGTTGTTCAGATTAAAGGACAGACCACCTAATTTGTTTCAATAATGAATTAGATTGCTCATTTTGTTTTGCTTTTATTGAAAATTATATATTTATTTGAGTAAAATATGGTTACACATCTAACATATTTGTAGTTTCTATAAACCTACTGCATAAATATATATACATTAGACTTTTATTAAGGTTGCTAGTATGCCAGATGCAACTCTTTGCAGATTAGGAGCTCATAATGTTTGCATGAGCTCGTGTAAGTGGGCGTCATGGTTGGATGCCCTGGACTGGTCTTTAATTTGGGAGTTAATTACCGTCCTGACAATCCAAGGTCTCCATTTCTCATTAGTCCTCTGGACTCTGCCTGCACACTGTGTAAACGGCATGGTCAATTAGGTGTTGGAAAACATCTGGAAATATCTGGAAATGTGTACATAATTCATACCCTTGAATTTGATGGGGGTTGGATTGTAACATGGTCTGAAGACAGTCCAATATGAATGGCCGGGGGGGGGGGGGGGGGGGGGGGGGGGTATTCTGAAAATCCACAGAGATAACAATGTTATCTCCCCTAAAATAAAATGTCCATAAAATATTTTATCTTTGGTATTCCAAAAAATATCTTAACCAATATTAATGAGCGCATGACCTGCGCTCCTATCCCAGATGCAGCCAGTAATAAACGTTCTGTCATGTCTTTTGCATACAGTAACACCATCAAGCTGATGGTGTGATGTCACGAAACTGGCAATGATATTGCGCATCAATGTCCATTAGTGTGCCTTATTGCACTAATATGCAATTTACAAATTATTGTTTCACGTTATGTATGGGCCTTGGCACGTACGTTATCGAGATAAAATTGCTAGAGAGCAGTTTTATCTTTTATCCTAACCTTTGTTCCTAAGTGCGTTTCAGAATACCGACGTAGCTCATTTGCATAAAAATATTATCTCTGATGCTCATTTACATAAAAAAAAATATCTCTAGCTCATTTGAATAAAAAAAATTCCTAAGTTGGCTTTTCAGAATACCAATGGATAGCACTTTTCCTTAAGTCCCAAAATTTTTCTAAGTCCATTTTCGGAATACCCCCCCCCCCCCCCTCCCCCTAGTATGTGGGTGTGGGCGCAAAAACGTGTGGGAACAAATGCTTATCTGCTTGAAATTGACTACGAACTACTGACAAGTAAAACTCAGCTCTAAATTGTCTGGTTGGCATGGTAACATGGTGTATTGGAATGTTCATTCCTAGGTTCTGTCCTAATGGGTCACCAATACTGTCATTGTCTTTAACTCTTTATGCCCCATTGAGGCGTTATTGCGCCATTAACACATAGATCGCCACTTAATCTGGCCCACAATGACTTAATAACCGAGCTCATAAAATGAGGATTATTGAGTAATATACTGCAAGAGAGCATTTTAGGGTTGAAGATCAAACTCTTTTAGGGAGTGAACATCGAGGGATTACAATCGTGCCGCATACAGGCCAATAATGTAGTTGATCTGATAAATTCTGTCGTTAGGATTGGCGGTGAGAAGCAAACAACCGTAAATTGCTACGGATGGCGGCAGAAAGACACATTGCAATTTCATGTTGCATGGTCTGCCAGTGATGCGCATGGCATCGCTGATCAGATACTAGTTAGTTGATGTCTGATCTCTATTGTCTATTTTGTACAAGGCTGCCACTTAGTATTTTGTGTTATTTCCAGTGTTTGAATTCATTATAGCCGCAATTACAATAAAATGCTTTGAAATGTCAGCCGCATTTAGAGGAATGTTGACTAATATGCAGACATGATGTTTATGCTGTCATTATATGATGTATTTATTATCAAATTTTAATGCAACGTGGTTTAAATTGGTTATGATTTCAAAGAGCAATTGAGATCACAAAATTGCTGACAGCAATAGGTGAAATGAAATGTGTGTGATTAATTCAAACACTTACTTGGATTCATGATGTTTAGATGAAACATTTGAGTGCCCGAGAAACAACTGGACCCCGTTGCATAAAACAAACCATTAATGGTAACTCTGTCATCAATGGTAACTACCATTGTAACATCGCTCAATGGCCAATCAAATTCATGGTTTCCATAGAAGTTGCCATTGGTAGCAGAGTTACCATCAGTGGTAAGTTTTATACAACAGGGTCCTGCTTTATGGGATTTGTGTTTATTTCTTGTGCGAAAACTGCACAAAGACAGTTAAAAGCATGAAGAAAGAAATCAGAATACATAGAAATTACTGATTCATGTAGAGACGCAAAGACATCTGTGCATGATCAGCGTGTGAAATGGTATCCATTTAGTTTGGATCATCTTTCACATGTGAATCATCTCTAAGGAGAGGATTGGGTTAGAACATGTTAACATGGCTATTTAGACATCAGAAAGAACAATATTTCTCTTACTAATGAGTTTGCAATTTTAAGCTTGTTTCTGACCACTGATAATTGTGTCTTATGAAATGGATCCATACAGAAATCAGCATTAAATCAGCAGGTAGACACTTTCTTTGTTTTACTGTCAAGGTGTCAAAAAATGGGTTGTAATAGTAGTTATTTCAAAATCAAAATACAGATGAGCGAATTATAAAAAATGTGAATTTCCCTTTATTTTATGAAATGGGCACTGAACTAGAAACGTAAATTGTGAAATGTGTGAGCTGCAACTCTGTAAATGTACCTGCGTGGTGTGAAATGGGCACCCAGTTAGACATGTGAATTAAGAACAGGTGAAGTGCATTGGTGATGAATGTGTGGATTTTGTTGGCGATTGTCTCTGTAAGGGTGCATCCCTCTGTGCTTAGCCATGCAGATAATAGCATGTATGCATGATTGAGATGGAGAGGGGGATGAGGGGGTTGAGGGGGGACGATAGCTGGGTGATACCGGTAAGGTGGATACCGGTAAGGAGATGGGGGTTTCTCCTCGTGGTTTTCCTCAGTACTTGGTTCTTTCTTGCTGATCTCCTTCTTCTCCCTCTCCGTTTTTCCTATATATTTTGTTGTATCTACTGTATATAATTTTTACTTATATTCTTCCTATATTGTTGAAAAATCTGTTTTTAACCTTTGCTTCTTTCACTTGTTCTTTTCTAATTGCTATTCTGATTTGTTTCCCTCTTTTACTGATTATTACTATTAATATTTTCATTGTTTTCTTTCCACTTTTCTCCTTTCATTTCCTTCTTCTGCCTGTTTCTCTTTTTGATTTAACATAATTCCTATTTTTTCACTTTCTTGCTTATTATTTATACCTATCTCCTTCCTTTTCCCTCCTTCCCCTGTTTCAATTCAGACTCTTACATAATTACATTTACCATTTTCTGCGTGAACAGACTAATTTTGTAGTGATTTTTAAGCCCTTCACAGAAATAAAGCTGGCTCCTATCGTTGTCTCATCTTGAAAAACAGTTCCTCATTAAAGTTTTAAAATGTTTAATGCTTTAATCAAATTCAAATTCTATCTTCCCAATCATTTTTTTTCCCGGAAAAACAAAGATTTTAAGATAGACATTAAGTAAGTGAAATGAACAGAAAGAAAACAAAACAGTGGAAATAATATCGCGCACATCAAAGCCAACACCGTTAATTGATTGGACTTAAAATCGTCCCTATCATATTTCGTGGCTAGCCCTGACAGTTGCTAGAAGATGCGCATTCCTGAAATGTGATCGCGTAATTTGATTGCACATTATATCTTCTCTTGTCTGTGGTCTGTCGTCATTCTTCAAATTCATCAGTCCCATCCTCCCATACCTGTTCGCCAGGAATATCCCATGCACTCACTCTTAAGGACGTTGGTATTTGGAATTGCGTTTAATGACCCTACTACTACGTCAAAGCCATGGTTGTGTATCTATGGAGGTAAAAATTGTTTGCTAGGTAGGAAAGCACCAGGTGTCATAATATAAGAACAGACACATTAGTGGTTCAGAGCCGAATTAGAAATGGGTGTGCCAATGTGTGTGTGAAGATCTAGACATTGCAATCATATCTCTGATCTCATTGTGTGCCATGTATGTACACTACAGCTCAAAGGAATTGGCATTGGGAAAGGGAAAGGGAAGAAAGGGAAGGAGCCGCAGTTTTAAACAGTGGTATATTTTGTCCAGTTCAGCATGAAGCAAGATGTGTTAGCCTAAAAAGCATCATGTTTCATGCTGAACTGGACAAAATATATCGCGGTTTAAAACTGCAGGTCCTTCCCTTTCTTCCCTTTCCCTTTCCCTATGCCAATTCCTTTGAGCTGTAGTGTATTTTTTCACAATGAATGCACATACAGCCCATAGAGCCTCATTTCATCTGGCGCATATAGGGTTAATATGATACAAAGGCTCTGAACATATTGGAGCTATCAGGAATAGGAATTAACTTCTTCAGTGCCACACAACAAGGTTCACTGTAGTTTGTGCCAGTTATATGTGTTACTGCTACATAAAGAGTTCAACTCAACAGGCTTTCAAGAACATGTTTACTTAGTTCCTATCTCCAAGCTAATGAAAATTAAATAATTCGGTTTTGGAGGAGTTATGATTTTGTTGAGTGCTTTTAAGGATATCAAACAAATGCATGTTGTTTCTTTGTATGTTTCGTTTTCAGGTCGTCGCAGCAAAGAAGACCGAGAGGAATCTGCAGTTAAAAAATGGAAAACCAGCAGGCAAAGGAACAATCATTGTAAGTTGCCTGTGATTCGTTTTTTCCCTTCTTCTTTGTACAACTCATCCTCTTTGTCTCACTCTAAGCTGGGGATATCTCGTGGTGTTTCAATTTATGTGAATTTTATGAATGATATTATCACACCGTGAAAATAAAAACGTGCAAAAAAATTGGTGATTGTTTATTCTCCTATCTTGGGCTAGTTGCGCTTCCATTATACATTGTGACTTTTCCAACTTATGGTGTATTATTTTGAAGGCCGGTGTTGGGCCTGGATTATGAGCCCACAAAAGTAAGTCCTCTCGAAATGCTCTTTTTTTCGCACTTTGGGAAAAATATCTGTACGCAAAATATACCTTGTTTACAGTATATATAATATATGCAGCCTAATTGTAAATGTAATGTAATCATTATTCCGTGAAAGCATTTCCTTCTTTGATATGATATTCTTCTTAGTATGAAATGAGTCTTATGCACTAAATTATCATAAATATTCTGAAAACAGACCTGTTTATAATGCGCTATATCAGTTGTAATACAATAAAGGAAACACATGGGAGAAACAGAGGGGGTGTTGTAAATAGTATCACAAATGACAACCCCCCACTCTAAACCAGACTTGACAGCTGAATGCATGTAACTGCATTCCAGTGTTATCTGTGCGTGGTCTTCTTCAATGGACATTCCAGTCCCTGTCATAAGCTCTGTGGGAAGTGATCAGTTTCAGGAATACCAATGATGATACTTCTATAAAGATAGCGAGATAAATATAGAGAGATAGACATATACACAGAGATATAGACATAACAACAATGCGAAAGAGGAAGAGACAGATAGATAAGTATATAGATAGAGAGAGAAGGGTATATGTTGATATATTTTTATATATAGAGAAGGGCATATATTGATATATTATTATATATAGAGAAGGGTCTATATTGATGATGGGATGGAATGAAAGATGAATAGAAATATTGAGAGAATTTGATAAGTTTATATATATAGAGAGAGAGGTACATCAATAAATTGATAGAGAATGTTAAAAGAGATGTTTGTTTGCTGTTCTGCCTATCTATATGACTGTGGTCTAGTGGTGAGAGCTCTCAATCCATGAAGAGAGATTCTGGTTCAAGTCTGGCACGGTGCATACACCCTGGGAGAAGGTGTTCAGCTCATGCTTGTCCCCAAACAACCCCAGGCAATGTTGCATATAAGTTTTCAATTATCATAACTAACCATCAGTGGTAACTACCATGGGCAAGAGCCAATGGGCTCTCATTATTGCACCTGTTGCCGTGGTAGTTACCCATTGATGGTAAGTTACAATAGTTGAAAACCTATATACAACATGGCCCAGGTGTTGTAAATAGGTACCCAGCATGCTTTACTTGTGATCTAATTAGAGCAAGTACAATAGCTTGTAGTGCCAGTGGCAGCTTGGTTTAAGCCAGGATAATAATCAAGCACTGCGAGGCATACTCATATGAGGAGAGTGCTACATCAAAAACAATTACAGATATAATCATTTCTTATTGAGAACACATATTCATTGAAAAAGAAAATATCAATATTTCACGACTCAAAATTGCCATCAGCATATTTCAAACCTAATAAAGTAATATCGCTAGGGGCCAGCTCATAACTATGACCGGGATTTTCTGTTTTTCATCAATTCAACTGAATAATTCCTTGTTTTCATGCCCCTTGGACGGAATATCCGTTTTGGGAGTCATCTTACTCTCTCATACATATTCAAGGCTCCAACATAGCTAGCAGGCAGCTTGGTACTCACAGACGCCCATATTAGAACTCTAGAACCCTAAAATCTTGAAAAGTACACAAACAAAATTCCCCCAAATGATGTCTGCACCCACTTTAACAAAGTTAGTGCAGCCATATTTTTCAAAGCTTACTTGCCTGTAGAGTTAGTTGCTTAAAGTACATGTAGCTGAATGCACTTTTAGTAAGAAATTAGGCTTAGTAAGGTTTCATGAATATAGCCCCTTGTATATTGCATGATTTCCAATCAGTTCAATTCAAGTTTTTTTTTTTTAATCAAATTTCAATTCAATTCAATTCAAATGGTTTATTAAATGTGAAAAAACATTCAATATACATACACATACAGCAGACAAAAATAAATGGCTAAATAATTAACAAAAAAATTGGTAATTGCAACCCATCACCGCTTGTAACAATGTACGGTGATATGATTCTCATACCATTGGTTCCCAACCTGCTGGTGTTTGCCTGTGTGGTAACGATGCACAATGACATTACACATGTTTGCACTGGAATCCCCTGTCGTGGGGAGAACGCTATGTCAGATATTTGCCTCAGCTGTCAAAACATCCATTGATGTCAACATCTAATCATCCTGTACACCGATCTCTCTCCTTGTGTAGAATGATACACACGTAATACCGCTCAATCTTTCTAGTAGAAGGTGACAGTGGCATGCCTTGTACTTAAGATCTGTAGGAAGTGTTTAATATATTAAAACTACATAACTGTATGACAACTATGTGATTATATTTCGACTTTATAATTTCTGCCACATTTAACTATGACATTTTATATACATATATGTATATGTATATGAATTTTATAAACAGATCTCATTTACCAGGGATGCTATTTCTGTTTTCCATGGCGTGTATGTTATTAGGTTAATCAGGAAACCAAGATTATTTACCCATTTACCGCAGGAAGTGCATATACTTGGTTACCATGACAACTTCTGATGAGCCGGCACTAGGCATACAGGCTTAGAGAAATGAGAGCACAGGACTCTCTTACTATGCTGTATGTGAAGGAAGCATTTGCCCTGATTTTTTCAGCACGATCTCTTAGAACATTGTAAAATATCAATTTTTCCAAGCATGCTGATTTGCATGGCCAGCTGTTCTTTTTTGCAGGATTTCTGGGTTGTTTTGTAAATGAACATAATTGAAATAATTTTTCTTTAGTGATTTTATCTTTAAAAAGTACAAGTTAATGCTATGACTGATGTTCAAGCTCCCTTGCTGGACAACCTTGTTCATAAAATGACTGATTTGTGGTTGATATTTGAGTCTGAAAATGAGTTTTGTTTTGCTGCTGTAAAGTAGTTTAATTTTGTGACATACCAACATTCACACGTTCACATCTACTATAGATCAAAGAAACCATCAATTGTTTATTGTTTCATGCCATGCATATTGTCTGATATGTGAGCCACATCACTGCATCATATTATTCAAATGGAGCACAGTGACACACTCAGTATCATGATATTAGATTCTTACATGACAACATTGCTTGGCTTTATCAAACACACAACCTAAAACGTCTTCAACACACAACTTAAAGTGGAAACACACCCTCCAAGCCGTATAATGATGAGGTTGTTTGTCTCTGGTAGGTTTGGATCCGGCTAGGTTCTTGTTTTGATGAGTGATAAAGGTGTTAGGCTTGAACACCACCGGGAAAAACAGAGGAGCATACTCATGAAGCTGCCTTGAAGAGAGATTTGTCGCTGACAGCTACCATGTGCTTAGGTCTCGTCAAGTCAACTGGTACAGGTTTAAAGGCAGTGGGTTTTGCAGACAAAGACACATTCTTACGACATTGTAAGGACGACAAGAGTGGCGTAAAGAATCAATCGTGTAACATATGGGACTTCAGAGAGACGTTGAATTGAAATGTGTTTAAAAAAATTATCAAATTGTAGTTTGCCCATCGTGCCCAACTCTGTTTTCAAATGAAACATTAAAGTTGAAACTGATAAATGAAAGCTTACATGATATCTTGTTGCTAACAAGAAACATCCTTATTCATAGGAATAATATTTGTGATGTCCAGAGTAACATTGTAAGTGAGAGGATCTGCTCAAAATATTCTAGACTGTATTTTGGACAGCCTGCCGCTTTGAAATATAAAAATCAATACAAGAAACATGAACTATTACTTTTAAAGTTCCTACCCTTGAAAGGGCAGGTCTGTGACAAAATTTTCTTCTTGATTCCAAGGTATTTATACAACTTGATATGTCAGGCCAGTCAAAAGAACCCATAACCTTTCATGGTTGAAGATAAGGCAAAGAACTTCCAGCAGGAAGAACATCAAATGTATGAAATGGGAACTCTTCCATGAGGAGCTATTGTCGTGAGGGTTGGGTTTTTTCTTTTTTCTTGCAGAGTGGATTTGTTGCCGCTGAAAGCTATTGTCTGCTAAAATTGTGTCAAGTAGATTGGCATGAAATTCATTTATGTCTGAAAACATATGTCACACACAAAAAAACACTCTTAAAATGGCAACGTATTCACCAGGGATGAATTATTCTGGACTCTGTTAAGCAGGGAGGATTTGCT
Source organism: Arbacia lixula (assembly GCA_963669155.1). Lineage (NCBI taxonomy): Eukaryota > Metazoa > Echinodermata > Echinoidea > Arbacioida > Arbaciidae > Arbacia > Arbacia lixula. Next base: position 15,831,078 of record OZ022581.1, on the reverse strand, counting down.
GCTCACAGCGAGGCTTAGTTAAGATCATGTCAAGTTACTTCAGAATGTGTGAGGATTTCATTCAAATAAGGATGCAGAAGACTTACAATGGGAAGATCTCCCACAAGGATTGTAGTCTGGAGGTTAGATAGCAGAGAGGGTTTTGTTCTTGATAGTAAGGTTAGGCTAAAGTCTTCTTAAGGTCAATTGCTTATGAATGATTGTAGTTATTGGCTATTGCCTGGGAGTTATTTATTACAATTTAGTTTCATTCTTCACTCTTCTTTAAAAAGAACATCCAACTTTTTAACAGTAAGTATGTATTATATTCATATACCAATTTACATGTATACACAATTACAAAAAACATGGACATTACCAACACAACCTATCTTAACTTGAGAGCCACAGGGACATAAAAGTTAACTTGATTCCAAGAATTGAATGTTTAAGGGAGAGGCAATAGATGGTATAATCTTTGTTTTTCTTTTGCTGCTACTCTTTGTAGTATGAGGTCGGATCTGTTAGAAATTTGGAGAGTAACAGCAAAACAAAGATTATATCAAAAGTGAATGTTTTTGAGAGCCAGAAAGGCACTAATGCTGAACAAATTTTATGGCATTTATGCCTTTCTGGTTCTCGGTGGGGTAACTTCAAAGCCCTTCTGCATCTCAACCAATGCAATCTACATGAAAGACATCTTTGAAGAGAGCATAAGAAATGGCTGACCAGAAAGTTAGTAACCTGATCTCTGTTAATACTTGCTAGGAATCAAGATTTGATCACAATTTATTAGCATACGCACTCAGAGAAGAAGACAGACAGAGCGAGAAAAGGGAAAAAAAACCTCCCAAATCTACTCATACATGAAAAGTATTGATAGATAGTGAATTCTTTCTTGTATTCCTCTGCAACTTAACTGTCTAAAAATGTGAGCCTTGCCTTCAGGTATGATGGTATGTTGATGAAGTGCTAACATGTATTACTGTCAGTTTTTAGAATTTAGAAATTCTTTAAAATCTTCTCAAAAATCAGAGCAGGGAGAACGTCCCTTACGAGGCACATTAATGTGATGCGCAGTGGAATAATTGTTTAGGATGTGACTGTAGCTGCAGGGCATGGTTTGAGGCGGTATCAAATGGGATTTGCCTCCGTCAGATCTGGTATGCAGTAGTTTCATCACCCACGGAATTTATAGATATGAATGCATTGATTAAAGGGCATGAGGATGGGGCAGTTAAAGAGAAACACAACAGGTTTTTTACTATACATGTGGGGTTTGGCAGATAGCTTAGGGTGAGATTTGCTAATGTCAGATTTGTTTTTCTCATCACTGGTGACAAATGAGAACTTTCTCTTTAATCCCTCTTCTTCCCCCTCTGCTAATGTTAAGAGTCAAATCAACGAACAACACCATATCGAGGACCAAATGCCACCTATTCCATCATTCTCCATCTAGTCCTTCACCTCGTGGCGCTAAACTAAACTAATCAGACTAAATCCACAAAAACCCCTGAATCAGGTAAACTGTCGTTGCATTCCGCACGCACGCTCAGCCCACTTTTGTTTAGGAATCGCACGCTTTTCTCCTCGCTCACCCTCCCCCCTCTCAGGCAAATGGCTTTGGACAGGCGCAAGTTACATAGAACTTACATGAATGTCAAATATTCCTGGTACCGTATTGCCTTTCAGTTTAATTGGCATGACATTAATGGATGGACGTTTCCTCAAAGCCACATGGGCCAGTGGCACTTTTCAAACATTGCCAGGGATTCAGACGGAGAGAGCTTGGCATGAAATGTTGGGCGTTTTTCCTTTTTTAGTGAAGAATAATCACATTTGCTTGAGAGAATGGCAAGTAGAATTAGCTTGTAAGTTGCAAAATAAACATAAAATGGAAGCGAAAGCCAAACATATGTAGGATTTCTTAATTAGATTATATAAAAAGTTTTGTAAGCACTTGCTCATAACTTTTCAATGATATTCTTCCTCATTTAGACAACATCTAATGGCAATGATTTAATCACTGCTGTGTGTGACCCTTTTAACTATACATACCAATTAATATTGTAGTACCTCAGAAGTGAACATGCCAATCCTATTTAAGCATCCCACTTTTATCGGCTTCAAATATCACCTGATGTTCTGTTTTCAGCCTCTAAGTCTCATTCCAGACTATTTCTGATGCATCATCAGGCTTGTTTATATAGTAAGTCCCATTGCCTGGCCGTCTTGTTTAGATAAAATACTTCAAAGAAATCTTCCAAGAGGATGAAGAAGTCGATATCCAGTAGATGTAGCTTGCTTGACATTCACTTGTCATGGCAAGTGCACGGTAGTGATCGGCGAATGTTGCCGGGGCTTGTCATCGGCATCCAATCATAAAGCCCCAGACGGACGAATTATTTGCAGTTATATCTGACATATGATACATAAACACAAGATGTTCCTGATCGGCATGTTTGGGGGTACAGTTTGGGGTGCGATTGTGGGGGATTGAAAACAAGGCAGCCAGGGAATGGGAGTTTATGAGAACTTCTATAGGCAATGAATGGGAGAGAAGGGAAAAGAAAGAGAAAGTGGGATAAGGAAGAGAAAATCATTCATAAACGAGAAAGAGGAAGGCGGAAAGAGAAGAAGGGATTGGAATGAGGGATCTTTGCGTCATGATTGCTGCAATTATGGAATTGCAATGAGGTGATTCAATCTTATTTCTGATCTAAATAAAAACATTTCACAGTGAGGAGTGTTCCAAAGGGCTTGAGGCTTACATGGAGGACAGTTAGATCAAGGAGAATGGCAGGGAGCCTGTTGTAAGGATTGTGATTCAATCATGGTAATGAAATCAAATTATGCTTTGTTTTCAGGTGTAAGCTTAGAAAGCATTGAAGGAAGGAATACTTGTTAGAGGGTGAAGATGATGCCATATATTATGTACAGGATTGTTTCTGATGCATGCGCCTTGGGCTGGGCGATAGTTATATCTTATTTTAGTTCAGCTTCTCTCACTCTGCAGAGAGAGAGAGAGAGAGAGAGAGAGAGAGAGAGAGAGAGAGAGACATAGGTCACACCCTACATACCACTGTACAATATTCTCTTTTGAAGCCGCACAGAGCAGTGGATTAAAATGTTGATTAATATAAAAGAGGTTAAGCATAAAATCATCATTCAAACCAGTGTTCAAACTTTCCATCAGGATTGAAAAAAATATCAATAAAAATAAAGAAAGGGAATGAAGCTTGTATCTAAACTCCCTTTTCACATTGGCTCTCTGGACAATTTTTCATTGGTTAATCTATCTCTTTTATACTCATCAAATTTCCATCAGTTTCCATCAGGGTGGAAAATTGAAATCAAGTTTAAATCCACCAGAGTGTATGGCTGTGGAATAGATATATAGTAGTAAATGTGAAAATAGCATCACCAGGGACTATATAGAAAAGATGCACCGAGAGAGAGGGTGTGTGTGTGTGTGTGTGGGGGGGGGGGGGAGGGGGGGGGAGGAGGGCAGTCTTTTCCTTCCAAGTGGAGCATGGAGAGCTCTTGGCCTCTTCTCAGTCTCAGGATGCCAGTGTTTATTCTGTAAATACTCTGGTTGGCGGCTTCGTGAGACACAATATTGAAAGTGGGACAAGATTTCTCCTGATCGCTTTTTGCATGGCCGACATGTCAGGTTGACACAGAAAACTGTGCAAGGTTTGTTTCTAACCCTTCCATTACCATAGGTGCTTGAAATGTGTGATAAGTTATTGGACTGTCCATGGCATGGTACTGAGAGAGTTACCCTTTCAGTACGATAGGTCCATGAAATGTGTGATAAGTTAATGGCCTTTCATGGCCTGGTATGTATTTTATTTTATTAATTAGTATTATTTTCCAAGGGTAGCCCCTTCAGTGGTTGAACACTGTTCTACAAGGGGGCCCTGCTTTGACATATAACACGACATGGTTAACATACATACAAACAAATAACATGTGTAGTTCAGTGAGAAATAAACACCATTTTGGAATTTGCATTATACCTATGGACAGTGACCGTTGGAAATATATCACATTAAGTTAAATCACTTTTAAAACTGGAAAGCGCATGTATCATTCCTTCTTGGCACAACTGAGAGAAAGAGTTAACCCTTTCAGTACAATAGGTCCATGAAATGTGTAAGAAAATTGAAGGGCTGTTCATGGCTTGGTACTGAGAGGGTTAACACTCTGGGTCCTGGCTAAATGTAAGAGATTGTAGTTCGATCCTTGGCAGTCTGTTTGTGATGTCAAAGGTAGATGGAAGAATAGAATTGTAGCTTGCCACTACAGGGACTGATACGTGTCTGGTGCTCACAGTAGTGTCATTAATAAATAGTAGGAGAAAAAGTAGAAAAAGTGATATTAATAATTTTATAGTAGTAATGCTAGTAATAGTAGTAGAAGTAGCAGTAGTATCAGCAGTAGACAAAATGATAGTAATACTAGCAGTAATTGTAATAATAGAAATATTTGTAGTAGAAGTAGGAGCAATTGAAGTATTAGTGGTAGCAAGAACAGCAGTAGTAATAGTAGTAATAGAATCAGTAGCAGTAGTAGTAATAGAAGAAGTAGTAGTAGTAGTAGTAGTAGTAGTAGTAGTAGTAGTAGTAGTAGTTCTTGTAGTAGTAATGATAGTAATACTAGTAGTAGTAATGATAGTAATACTAGTCGTAGTAATTGTTATAATGGTAATATTTGTAGTAGAAGTAGTAGCAATTGAAGAAGTAGTAATAGCAGTAGTAGTAGTAGTAGTAGTAGTAGTAGTAGTAGTAGTAGTAGTAGTCACAACAGACATTGCCATAGTAGAAGTGGAATAAAAAAAGTTGTTTTTCATTGAGCAAGTAGAATTGACTTGTGCTCTAGATGAGATTGAGTCTCTGGGCAGAAAGGATTCTTGTCATCCTGATGTGATGTGATCTTCTTCTATATTTATCATCCAATGATTTATCTTTTCACTCTCTGATGACAGGTTTATTAAAGAGCATTCAGGAGATAGCATTCCATATGCTAGTCATTCACTATCATCTACTGTAGGTCATGCAGGCCTTTACAGTCACATAAATCTGATTCCAGGCTCAGTTTGGATCGAGAAGTCTGCTTCAGAAAGAAAAAAAAAACATATCTGTATGTTTGTCTGAACTAGGTGTCCAGTATATATTCTAATGAACAGTGAACCACTTTTCATGCACATGTATGGTCATCTTATCATAATTTCCAAATTAGGAGAGCATAATTACTGTATACGCTATATATTTCGCGCGGGTTTTTATTCTCGCAAATTTCGCGAATGTGGACTATTCGTGAATTTAACAGCACACGAAATTACTAATACGACATGCTCGAGCACATGAACTACTAGTGGCAGTACGCCACGATCGCGATGTTAAGCACTCGCAAAATTGTCGAGAAGTCCTGATTCACCAAAAATTAGACTCGCGAAATATATGGCATATACAGTATCTCATGGTATGTACTGGTATTTATCAAAGCAAGGATTCCTACATCAACCCGTTGCTCGTGGTTAGATTGTCAGACTTCAAGAACCCTGGTCCAGTTAGGATATCAGATCGTGCCATGGAACTGCAGTGACCAAAGGGGTGTGGCTTGTTTGTGACCCTGTAAGGAATTTGAAGTTCATTCATAGCCTGTTGTCTGTAGTCCATGCAGCAGATAATGCGGGAGTTGTGCTGCTTAGTATCTGAGTGGAGAAAAGCCAGCCAGCATATATACAGGCTCAGTACAGAAGGGGTTTAGCATCAAACCACTTTGAATCTATGGTTATTTTCTTATTTTTAGATGTAAGAGCTTACACTACAGCTCAAAGGAATTGGCATCGGGTAAAGGGAAAGGGAAGAAAGGGAAGGAGCCGCACTTTTGAGCCACGGTATATTTGTCCAGTTCAGCATGAAACACGATGCTTTAGCCTAACAAGCATCGTGTTTCATGCAGAACTGGATAAAATATACCGCGGTTTGAAACTGCGGCTCCTTCCCCAATTTCCCTTTCCCTTTAACCGATGCTAATTCCTTTGAGCTGTAGCGTATATTTCTTGTGATATAGTTGCTGACTCATTTTGGTGACTGAAGTGCCGATAGGATTTTTGTCTAGTTGTTTTCTTCAAAATGTGCCCAGTAAAGAGGACTTATCATTTGACCAGCAGAACATTCATGAGACAATTTTAAGGTGTTTACATTGCTCCATCAAGACTCACTTGCCCATCAATGTTTGGAGTTCATCATAATCCTGAGATAAAAAAAAAAGAAAACTGATGTGGCTTTCCAGCTGAGCATAGATGATCGGCGATAATCAAAGACTCTGCTTCGCTGTGTCTGGAGTCCCTGAGGACCTGCATGAAAGGAACGACTTGAGAGTGCATGAACATGACACAGGGCCGTATTATCAGTGAGATATGGTGTGTGGTGCCCATTTCTAAATAGACCCCAGAAATAAACCAGAGTTATGACGTCTATGGTCGGGTTCGATATGTTTGCACTGGGAGGACGGAGACAGGGATTGACTGAAGGGAAGAGAGAGAGAGAGAGAGTGAGAGGTGAGCTGGAGTTAGATAGATAGAGAGAGAGAGAGAGAGAGAGAGAGAGAGAGAGAGAGAGAGAGAGAGAGAGAGAGAGAAGAGGGAGGGAGGGAGAGAGAGAGGGAGGGAGAAAGAGAGGGAAGAGAGAGAGAGAGAGAGAGGAGTGATGCGGAGTAAGGGAGATGTAAAGAAGTGATGTGCGGTGAGTGAGAGAGAGAGAGAGAGAGAGAGAGAGAGAGAAAGGGAATGAAATGAAGAAACAAAAAAGAAGGAACATGGAAGAGAGAGAGAGAACACAAAAGGAAGGAAGGGAGTGGATGCTGAGAGATAGAGGGACATACAGAAAGAGGAGAGGAAGGGAGAGAAAGAAGATGAAAATGAAAGTGGTCACCAAGACAAAAGAGCATGAAAGAGATGACTAGGAAAGAGGCATCAGCAAGTTCAAAAAAACAAATGAGGACAAAGTTGGGTGGTGAGAATAAATTAATGGAATAGATTTGAAATAAGATAAAGCAATAAAGATACACATTTAAACAAGAATTATGAACAGGAAAAGAGAGAGAAAGATAGGGATGGTGACCAAAACATAAAGACAAAATTGGAAGGAGACAGAAGAGCGAATGGGAGCTCTAATGGTAAGATAATACCACAATATCGTCTTCAAGCGCCAGCCGTTGCCGACATAAAATTGGCTGGGCACAAAGTGGAACGGCAAACAGACCTGGTATGCCGTCTTTATTTGCCCTTAAAATAATGTGGGAATAGCGGTGCTTGCTGTGAGGGTCCAGGAGTTGATGAAAATACCATAAATTTAGTCTTCAGAAGTTAAACAAGCCTAGAGATACTCCCATTGAATTTAGGAGTGAGTTAGCCAATTTGTGTGGACTTGTAAAGCCAGATGACTGTCCATCACAACTTTATGATTACAGAACAGCCATACTACCAAGACGAAGTCTGTTAAAAGGTAGCATTTCTTTTTGCATCTTTAAATATGAAGCTGCGGAAGAATACTTTTAAAGAATTTCTCACAGAATGTATATGCAGAAAATGGACATTCGCTGATGGAATCATATCATAATCATATTACATTTTAAATGGATTTATTGTCACATCATCTAAAAATAAAGTCTGGTGCTTTGAGACTCTGGTGCTGACATGTTTTATCTGAACATCTCAATCCAAGGGATCCAAGTAGATTAATATTTCACACAAAGAATTTTTTTTAATATTTGTATGATTAGTACAGATAGATAATCCTTCTAAGTACTGGTGTGCTTTTCGTCCTGTTTCTTTGAATGCTGTAGATGGATGGGGAGGAGACTTCAATGTGTACATTTTAATCAAAGTGATTTAATTTTAATCAAATGAATATTTTACATTAAAGTATGTATCTTGTCCACTTTGTGATGTTATTCTAAATATTTTTTGCTCCTTTTTGTTTCTTTGACGTCTGCAGATCGATGCGGAGGAGGTGGCTGATATCAACGATGCTCTCATCCTTTCCTTCAGAGCGCACAATCTGGACAAAAAGGTGAGTCTTCGGCAAGATTGGCACAAATTAGATGTCAGCAAGAAGACATTTACATATTCACAACTACCCTACTAACTGAAGAGTAATTTGTTATTACTTACACCTGTTTCTAATGAGTTTCGACAGGTGGAATGTACTTGAATCTATTAGTTGTTGTGAGTCCGTCAAACTCAATTGTTTGAATAATGTGCATGAAATTTGCATACATAATTAAAGTGGTATATTTAAAGCAAAAAACAGTAATATCACTTCTATAGATTTATGTCATGGAAACTAGTGTGAAGAGTGGTAACAAATTATCTCAATCCCAGGTTTCTAAATCAGTTTGTGCTCTCATTGATATTGTTATAGCTGCAATATTGAGATAAATCAAATTAATGCATAGCTGCACAAAGAGACACAATCAACACATGAACTAATTTCAATAGATCATTCTAACCTCAAAATCATTCTAAATATTTTGCTTGTATTCAATTACATTACAGTTTTATCCCCCCACCAGCAATATTTTATCATTATGCTTTGAGCTTTAAAAGGTGAAAAACAAGACATGCTCTTCAAATTTCATACTTGTGGTGGCAGGCATCCCATGTCCAGCCGTGGTCTGCTGGGTGCATTTATCCATGATGCGCAGTTGTGCTGTCCTAGTCCCACGCATCCTGCTGTGTGTAGGTTTTCCCCCAAAGTGGGTATTAATTTGATGCGGTGGGAGTAATCTAGCATGAAAGCCTGACCGCTGAAAGAGAGAGAAAACAAGCTTGGTGGATCATCCCCTGTAATCATTATCAAGGTCATTGTGGTTGAGCCCTACTCTCTTGGGAGTGTATAGCGTGGTTGTGCATCCTTGAAAACAGGGTTAGTGCATCCCCATACATGAGACATATACCTAGTCAGAGTCCGGTTTCACGCACCAATTGCAATTGTAATACTATTCATAAATCTACTAGAGTCATTAGATTAGTCTTTTATGTCCATGAGCTTGTTGTAATTGATGTTAACAAATATCTTGTGTACTTTGCAACAAATACATTTCATGTTTTTTACTGTGCTGGACCAGTTTTGGACATGATAATTGATATTCCCATTGGACATGATAGTCTAGTCCTGGTATTGGTATAAGTCTCGTTTTGTGAATCTGTGGAATAGGTAATTAATCTTACTATTGACTTTTTTATAGTTTCACTCTTTGGAAGAATAATCTGGTTTACAAAATGTTGACTTGAGTGCAACAAAGTTATAGTCTAAGAGTTCAGATAACCTTTTTCAAAAAAAATAAAGGGCTTGCAGAAAAGCCTTGAGCTTTATGAATGTCAAAAATTTAGAAATCTGTGAGTCAATCTAGATACCTTGGGAAACAGCAGTTAACGTAGATGCCTATCTATCCCTTTGAGGTAGCTACACTTTTGAAGTGCTGTTATCTTGGATACATTTCCCTCTCCGAGCGTCTTTCTGAGAAACAACGAGCTAGAATCAACTAAACCAGATTATGTTCGCTCTCCCTCCGGCTAAACAGAAGAAAGGTGAAAAACAACCACCCCACAGTTACCAGACGTGAAGCATATGATGTATGTATGGCTCTTTTTGTTTGTAACAAGGCACTCTTTGAGATGAAAACAACCCACTTACACAATCACACAATCTCCTTTCCGAGGGGAAACTATGATATCAAAGAAAAGAACTTTCCTATCATCGTCTCTGTAAGCTTATACTTCCTTTCAAATCTTGTAATAAAAGGAGAGGTGGATTGATGGTGATTAAGCAGTACCAGGTTGAGGGATAATCCTTTCATTCACTCTTGGAGGATTTGAGTATTTTGTCACTTTTATCTGTATCACTTGAATGATAGTCTGCTATGTTCGTATTTAGATTATTATTGATGGTATGGTTGCCTTGACCAAGACATTGTTTAATAAGCAAATAATCAACGTTGGTGATAGTTCATCTCATTGCCTGAAACCAAAAGTTGATTATTTGCTTTATATTCCATATCTGAAACCAACTATCTATACCAAAAATGACAATTTGACATTAAAAAAGTAATGTTTACTTCTCTACCTAACCTTGAGCCATTGCCATGGGGAACACGCGTTAGGACGCGCATTAAGACACGTTAGTAGTCAATTGATAGTCTGAGTGTAACGCACTTTTATTTCGCGCGTTCTAAAAATATTGATCATGCATTAGGACTGTGTGGAGTGAAGAGATAAGCAAAACCAAAGAGTGCTATAACCTCGAGTGTAAAGAACTTTTTTCTTCTCAGATGATAGATGGGCAAACTATGCTTTATCACATGATCAACTCTTGACCAATCATATAGCGACATTCTTAGTATGTGGAATATAATCAGCCATATCAATTGCTTGTACAGTATACTAGCACTATAACAACAACATGAAGCAACGTATATATGTTTATTTAAACATAATGAAACATAATAATAGAGAATAACACTTAGCTGGATATGAAAATGATCAAGTATGGTCGCAGTTGTAGACCTGTGTCCATGTTAGTTACTACATGTGAAATGAATCCAGCTGCATGCATCTCTAGTAGCGAACTAGGCTAGTAAGATTTCATGAATATGCCTTCTGACATTTCAGTAGAGCATTTAATGTTTCTAGATGACTTTTGTTTGATCTCATTAAGAGGATTTCAGGGCAGAGGAAATAGGCTGGAATGTTTCCAATGGATCCCACTGATGTAAAGTAGGCAGTTTAGATAGAGTACATGCTTCGCTCAGCCAGGACACGTTCTACCTTCAGGGAGAAACATGTTAGATAGTGATCCCCTCTTGAAATCTCTGCACCCTTCTACAGTTTCAAAATGCCAGCACCTCCAGACATGTACGGTAGATCTAATAAAGCTCCATTATCCTCTACACCAGACAAAGTGTACTGGTGGGAGCTATCTTTCTTTAAGAGCCAAGATGGACACATAGAAATGGCCCAAGTATATCTTGCTGAGGAGCGTTTAACCACCCGTGTAACCCCGGGCAGTGCTCGGTCAATGGGCCGTTGCACGCTGCTCGTTATCCCGATTAAACATGGTGTGATGGCCGCATTACTCTCCCGGTGGGATGTCGCCCTCGCTCTTCCGCATGCCACAGAGCGCATAACCAACCTACCCTGACCGCAAAGAAGAAAAAAAATCCACCGCTCCGGCCCTCTCACTGGATGCCGGTGAGCGTTATTACATTGTTAGATGAAGTTTTGAAAAGTAATTATCCGACGTAAATACCTGAAAATTCCTCATCGCAGGAAGTGGGGTGGAAAATTAGGGAAATTGGACTAAAATAGCGGGTTAATGAGGCAAGATTTACTTAAACCGACGATCGGGTGCCAAGTCATGTTAGCTTTTGTGTGGAAGGCAAACATGTGTTAAGAGCCATGGACTGGCATTCATTCATGGTGGGTGACACAGTTAGAGGTCAACAAGGAGAGAGAAAGTGTGGCAGAGGTCAATGATCAGGTAAGGCCAGGAGAAGCAGGGACTTGGTCAGGATTAGGTGAAGAATATAAAGGCTTGTACATCAAGCAATGTAAACATGTTTGGTTTTTAACACTTTCTTTGCCTTACTCCATATTGCCTCATGGGAATAGTGTGTAATACTAGTGCAAAATGCCTCAATGGCACATAAAGTGATTATGAGATATAATTTGGCACATCCCCTACTTTGTGTATGTTTGTATGTGTGTTTGTGTGTGTGCAGGTGTATGTGCAATGATAGGTTCTGATTCTACATTGTTCTATATGAATATATTAAGCCACTTCATATGTTTAAAGATGTACAAGTACCTTCTTTTACTTACGAACAAATCGCAACTAATGTTATATTTGATAGATACCTTAGCCGTAACTAAGAATAAATTGAAATTAAGAAATTTTGCTAGATTGATAATTTATTATGCATTTCTCCTCAGTGCACATGAGATTGCTTTGTTTATTCTCACCTTAATTGCTGTAATAGACATTGATGAATACTGATATTGATATTGATGATGATGATGATAATAGTTAGTAGGAATGTGATGATCTGCATTGCTGTTGGTATGCTGCTATCGTCCAATCATGTGTCTCATCTGAGTACATCTAGGTATGTCAGAGCAGGTTTCCCATGCACATGCGTTAGTAGGAATGTGATAATAATGATAATAATTATCATCAAAAATATCATATAAGAGGTTTGATCGTAAAATGTATGACAAATTATAAGAACAAATCACAAATAACAAATAAGTAGAAGTGATATTAGTAGCAGTTGTACCAGACGCCAAACGTTCATTTACAATCATGAGTAGATGTGAACACATTGGCTTATTTCTGTGTATCCTAAATCTTTCACGGTTGTTAATTTCTTGTGATTTGGTTTTTACCTGTTATGTTCAGCAAATAAAAAAATGAATGATTGTTGTATCTGAGAAATACTCTACACAACAATGGAAAGCATTGTTTTTGTTTATTCCTATACCAGTAACATGAAGGATCTGTTATACACTGTTGGTCATAAAGGTGGAATAAAATATTTTTGAATAAAAATCGACAGTTTCGTTGGTATTTGAAAGGCTACGCGTAGACAAAATGGTAATTGAGTGATTACATAATGTTTCCCCATTACACAGGTGACATTATAACATGAGAAATTTGGATTACGTAATAAATTCTTTTGTTGTAGACTATAAAAGCCTATGCATATGATATTCTGTCCCTTTCCCTGATTTAGCACTGTGTATAAGAAGGTTGCATTTTTTCGAGTTCCTTGTACCGTTTGAAATAAAAATCGGTAGAGACGTTCCCTGGACTATGCCTGGTCCAACGGCAACAGCAATACGCGAAAGAGTGGTAGCACTGCGACAGGAGGGCTACAAGCAGACTGATATCGCAGAAGTCCTAGGGATATCACAGAGTGCAGTCTCTAAGATCCTGAAACGTCAACGTGAGGCGGGGAATGTGCGGCCACGGAAATCTCCAGGACGTCCCAGATTGACCACAAGAAGAGATGATCGCCAACTGTTGAATTTCAGCCGCAGAAACCGGAAATTGCCCACGAGCCGTCTTCGTCGCTTGTGGAGGAGATATCATGGGATCAACGTTTCCCGGTCAACCGTTAATCGCAGATTGCTCCAACATGGTTACCGAGCACGACGGTTGACCAAATGTCCACGCCTGTCTGTTCGCCACAGAGTAGCTCGTCTTCTTTGGGCTAGGGAGCACAGAAGGCTTCATCCAGGACATTGGCAACATGTGGTCTTCACGGACGAGAGCCGGTTCATCCTTGACCGAAAGGATGGGAGACAACGAGTTCGTCGATTAGCCGGGGAAAACCTTCGCGATGAATGTATCCACGAGACGACTCAAGGCGGAGGCGGCTCAGTGATGATATGGGCCGGCATCCATTATGGAGGGAAAACGCCACTGGTGGTTCCGGACGGAAACGTCAACGCCGCCGCCTACAGGGATATCTTGGAGTTCCACTGTCTTCCATATGCAAGACGAGTGTATGGGCACAATTTCCGACTGCAGGATGACAACGCTAGACCGCACAGGGCCGCTGCAGTAAGGGAATTCCTGGAGGCAGAGGGCGTCGTACAGTTGCCATGGCCAGCTTGTTCGCCGGATATGAACCCCATAGAGCATGCATGGGATGCCCTAGGCCGAGCCATCAACGACAGAGAGGTCATTCCTCAAAATCTGCAGGAGTTGGCAGATGCTCTGAGGGAAGAATGGGACGCTATGCCTGTTGACGTCATCAACAAGCTAGTGGACAGCATGCCACGACGTCTGCATGCGCTGGTTCGTGCCAGGGGTGGACATACCCGATACTAGTGACTGAGTAAGAACAATGACTCAAGTTTGATGCAAATTTGTCCATGAAATCACAAAAAAGAAGTCATCTGGAAAACTGAGAGAGATTGAAAATAAATATCTCATGATCCTTTAATTTACTGTATATTGTCGTCATTGTTGTTCTGTGCTCATGACATCCATCGCTTAGGACATAAACTTGTAAAATATCACTGTCAAACGTGTGTAAAAGGCAGAAAAATAAAGTAAAGTTGTTATCATGCACCATAAATGCCATATTCAAATCATGTGGTAATAATTACGCTGGGAAAATTTGGTGAAAAAAAATATTCCACCTTTATGACCAACAGTGTATTTGGTGATGACACATTTGAAAGTTTGGTTGTATTTGCTTCTCGGATAGGTAGTATACACAATACATGTGAAATGGATGGAATGTTTGGTTTATACTTTTTCAAGAAACTGCCTTCAAGTTAACATATGAGATGTGAACTTGATGGTTCTATTATGATAAGGTTATGATTTTTATTTCTCTGCAAAGGTTGGTGTGAGGAAGGAAATGGGTATTTCCAACTGCTGCCTACAGTGATAATGAATTGGGATTTTAGTGAAAGGATCATAGGTTTCTGCCACTTTTTCACATTATTTGCTTAGCATGCACCCTTGAGATACTATGTAAGCTCTGTACGTACATGGTATCTATTGCCATAAGGGCTCCTCAAAGATTGGTAAGGGATTTAGGCTGAAGCATCTCATGTTTCACACAATTGTCCAAAATACATTGAGGTACTCCCTCCTCTCTCTGTATAGCGCTATAACCCATCACAGCTAAAAGGTCTCATGTCCTTCATCCATCTTTTCATCTAATCAGTTCCTTTTAATCTGCAAGACGTGTGTTGTTAGACCATCTTTTCCCTTCTTGAATGGTCATCTGTATGAAGCTATAACCCAGCACAGCTAAAAGGTCTCATGTCCATCAACCCGTCTTTTCATCTAATCAGCTGCTTTTATTCTGCAAGACCTGTGTTGTTAGACAACTATTTTCCCTTCTGGAATGGTCATCTGTATGAAGCTATAACCCAGCACAGCTAAAAGGTCTCATGTCCCTTAACCCGTCTTTTCATCTAATCAGTTCCTCTTATTCTGCAAGACGTGTGTTGTTAGACCATCTTCCCCTTCTTGAATGGTCATCTGTATGAAGCTATAACCCAGCACGGCTAAAAGGTCTCATGTCCTTCAACCCGTCTTTTTATCTAATCAGTTCCTCTTATTCTGCAAGACGTATGTTGTTAGACCAACTTTCCCCTTCTTGAATGGTCATCTGTATGGAGTTATAACCCAGCACAGCTTAACGGCCTCGTGGCTCTCAACTGAACCTGTCGTCTAATTTCCCCCCTCCTTTTATTCTGCAAGACGTGAGTTGTTAGGACCACCTGAGCTCAGCTGGCTTGGAGCCCAGGCTATAAATAGCTGCAATTACCGCCTAAACGGCTGGAAGGGCGATGGGCTATTAGCGTGTCATCACAAGTCAAATTAGTCTCCTGACTGAGCTACTTCCAAATGTCTTCTTTGCCGTACTTGTCTTCAGATGCTATGTACAAATCCACTTGTCTGTAATTTGTACATTCAAACTGGACTGTGAAGCTCATTGGCTGTACAGAACACCTGTCTGTTTGAAAAGATCGCTCCTTTGGAATCTCCTCTAAGCTGGTTGCATGTAGTCACACCATGTACAAAAAACACCTGCCCATTAAGATCACTTCTTTTCTGCTGCCCTATTGGAGGTCTTTAAAGACAGGCTTAACTTAATCTAAATTGACATGTTTTTATCAGGCAATGATTTATCTTCTGGAATAACAATAACAGGTTAAATTTACGGAGTTATATGGAACGATTTTCCATAGATAACTGTGTAGATGCTATACAATAATCACATTTATACTGGTGTCTTTCCAAAATGCATCGCAGATTAAGACACAATACCACCAGTAATATCATGAAACATGTTTTTTTAATGGAAACACAAAATAAGTACACAGGGTTTAGCTTGTTCTGGTGGTAGCTTAAGTAGGTTTCACTGTGTATATAATAAGCCACAATGGTGAAAGTAAGACATGTATACCGGTAGTTATTTATTAACCTCTATTATCTTATGAATTAAATGTCATTTTAGTTTGGAATATGTCTCAAAATCTAGTTGAATTGAAACGAAATGCTATTACCATAAGATATCTGATTTGTTATTAAATGCATCTTGTTATTCATTATTACTTTGCTGATGATTGCGTCGTATATCATGGTGCATTCTTGATTATGTCTCCTTCTACAGGACGTGATGGGGAAGTCAGACCCGTTCCTGGAGTTCTACAAGGCGGGCAACGGCCCAGACGAATGGCATAAAGTGCATGTAACAGAGGTATGTCTCCTTGCGCTCCTTCATTCAAAACATAATGGATAGTTGTGGTGAAGATCATGGAACCTAGGCCCTGTTGTATGAAACTTACCATTGATGATAACTCTGCTACCAGCAGCAAATTCTACGGAAACCTTGAATTTGATTGGCTGTCAAGTGATGTTACCATGGTAGTTACCATTGATGGCATAGTTACCATTAATGGTAAGTTTTATGTAACGGGGCCCTGTGATCATAGCTTAACCGTTCTGCTGTGATTGCATGTCCTCTTCTCTTCTGATTTCAGGGTCGTGTGAAGGGATTGTCTCAACAGATTGTCTTAGGGGATTAACTTAAAAAGATGAATTTGTTACAATCAAATAGCAGCAGTATATGTTCTGCAATTTGCTGCTGTGGGTTATAGGGAAATGGTTAGGTAGAGCCTCTATGGTAGCAGAGTGCTGATGAAACATGAGTGTTCGCTCACAATTTATGTATTTTGGGTTATCCCTCCTCAACAATATTCCATATCTGAGAATGTGATCAATATGTTATCAGAATACAATTAACACTTCAAAATACTGCCTGAATCCTTACGCATATAGATAATAGGCCTTTCATAATACACACATTGCCATAGTGATTGTGTGTCACATTGAAGCCTATATCTTAAGGAATGGCTTATACATGTTGGTTGTTCTATATATCCCTTCTTACATGCATGGACTGAAGGAATGCATGTAGAAGGTGATGTAAATTCCTCAATCTCTCCCCCATTCCTTTCACCTGCCCACCTCTCAATGTTTCATAATCATCATCCAAAGTCTGGCAAAAAGGAGGGGATTATTGTGGGCGATCTCATTTGTCGGGCGTGATTGCCAAAAGCGAGTTAAAATTGTGAAATCTGACCCGGAATGGGCGCTTGGTGACCCAGTTCTGTGGTACGGGGTGGGGGAGGGGGGGTGGGAGAAGATGGGGAAGGAAGTGTGTTTGTGTGTAAGTCAATACCCCTGGTGCTGTTGACTGCGGCCAAATGCCTGCAGTGATTGTGTTAGAGTCTGCGGGGCGGGTTACGACCCATGCTTCACAGGAAACCCAGGTACTTACTCCAGAAAAGAGAATGGTCCATCAACATTAAAGGTATCAATATGCAATGATTACAAACTTGTACCACATTCTACAAATGAAGATACAAATATTACCTTTTTTTATTTGAGCAGTGTGCTCTCTTCTTTATTTTCATGTATGCCAAGATTTGTGGGAAATTTTTCCAACCAAATAGCGAGGTATTTTGCCATATCTAGCTGATGGAGAGGTAAATACATAGAACTTGCTATTTTAAGATCTGGCTAGCTGACCTGATCATGAAATAGTTAGCCATTTTGCTGCTGATGATGATGATGGCTCCTGTGTACAATTCCACATGCGAATTTATTCTAGTGGTTTTTTATTCTGTTCTCTTTTTATTTCCAGGTCATCAAGAACACATTAAAACCCACATGGAAGCCTTTCAAAATAGATCTAAAGAAGCTCTGTAATGGCGACTACGACAAGAGCATTAAGGTATGCAACATCAGCCACAATTTAGCCCTGATTCTTTGAAAGAATGATAGTTCTTCCTTTTTGGATGCCTCCCCCTTTCTCTGTCCCACCCATTCCTCCACTCCCCTCTCTTTCTCCTTTTCTCTCTCTCCCTCTCTTGTTTGAGACTATAACAGTACAGTTATTGTCTTTCTTTCCTTCTTTCTCCCCCATTTCATATTTCTCTCATTTTCTCTCTCTCTCTTTCTTTCTTTCTTTGTACTTTTTCTGTCTCATTTATAAATCTTATATATGTTTGTCTTATTCCCATTCTTCTTCATCTTTCCCTCTTCTATCAATTTGACGATATTCTGCAGAAGTGATTGATCAATACTGTGTTTTACTACGACTGTGATTTCCTGTTTCTGCTTATTCTCATTGATGTATATTCCTGCAGTACACTACTCTTGTAATTAAATGATTTAGTTGATATGTATGTTAAAATAGTTTATCAATGTATATATCTTTCATTGTGTGTGTGCAAAAATACTATTTACCTACAGAATGGAACAAATCCATTTTGTTTGATTGTACTGGTAGTATTGATTGTATTGAATAAATTCATGAATAAGAATAATTCAACGCTTTTGTATAGTGCATAATATGTTGGTATATGTTCATGTCTCTATGCACTTAATAGAACAGAATATATCAGGTTCTTTTATGTCCATAGTAAATGAACAGCTGCAATGATTTTTAACATATGGATGCACAAAAAGTGACATTTTTCTTAATTGGCAAAGTGTTCTTTCTGATCAAGATGAAGGAATATCTTGTTTACATTAGCATAATCACAATTTTTTCATATTTATACTATTTCAATCAAATCCTTGGCATAATTATCTGTGCAATATTTTTATAATAGTGAATTGTGGTGTGTATGCAGTTGTTACGTCAAATATATTTTTAACCTTTAACTTATGGGGTTATTTTGCAAAGGAGGATGGATTTTGTATTGTAACGTTGAAAATGTTGCCTGTTGTATTAAACAATGATTAGAACTTTGCACTGAATGGAAATTCCATGGTTTTGGTTGAGGCCATGTAACTCACTAACCAACCATACTTAATAGTTTTCAAAGGAATTCTGATGTTTGATGTCTGGTATCAAGAAGATTGAATGCTTCCTAAACCATTAATAACACAAATATGCAAAGCTATGACCACAAATGAAATGAAAGAACAATGATTACACACCATACATGACCTCTACAAAAAAATGCAGAATTGCCAATAAGAAATTATTATGAAGTTTTAGCATGGTCATCCCATATTCATTGTCTCAAGATTGATCAATCTGGTTTCTTCTACTCGCTGCACTCTGTGTCTTGAGAGACTAAATGTGGTGCTAGGATGTGGACAGAAACCAATCACTGCTCTTAGAGCGTAAAAAGGACAAGAAGTGATGAAAGTATGTCCTTTCTTCTGGGCTGATAGGCTCCGCTAATATCCCGTCCAGTCGACTGTGCCCAGGCTTACAGGACAAACCAGGCGGAAAACTGCTGCCAGCTCAGGCAAATAACAAACTCACCCAAGGTCATCCAAAGAGCAGCGTCTTCAAGAAAGTAGAGCTGGTTTGCACAAAGGGATGCCAGAACCAATACCAAGACAATTACTGATACAATGTGAATCTACATGTTTTGATTTAAATATACATATTCCAGATTCTTTACCATTAACATTACAGATGTTTACATATTGGTATCTATACCAAGATGATTCAATATTACCAAATGAAATTGAGCGGCAGTACCAATTCTAATACCATGACAAATGATACCATAGATCAGCTGATCATGATAGGGAAATAAAGGTTGAAATCATGACAAGGAATCTAGTAAACAGCTATGATTCCTCTGCCCCTTCTCCTTATGAGACCACAATTTAATTATGTTGGTAATTAGTTATACAAATAGCACTTACAGTAGGTAAAATACCAAGTCAGTATGTTAAAGTTTCACAGATCAGACCCACTGAAACATATGGACGTGAATCTAACACTGGTTCTGGAATGCATTACGTATCATGAAACATAGCCTAAAGTCTGATTGAGGACAGGGCAAAAATAGAGGCAAACTGAAAATCCGGGGCATCTCAAGGGATTTATCACAAATGATGGAGTGTAATGAAGCAGGCTTTCTTTCTTTCCTTCTCTCATGTGCACCTTGCTTACATGTGGTAGAGTCTTACTTGGATGGGTAGTTTGTGTGTATGTGACAGAGAGACACAAACACACATACACAGAGACATGAGACGTGAGTGACACATGTACACCCCTTCTCTTTTTCTCTCCCCCTTTCTGTCTGTCTCAGAATTAGACTCCCATAATTCAGTTAGATACACAATGCACATTATCTCTCTTGCACCTGCTCATCGTCTCAGTCTTTCTCTCTCATCATCTTCCTCGTCTTCTGTTTCTGATAGACTCCCTCGATATACAACTGCACCCCCCACACATACTCATACACCCACCCTTTCTCTCTCTCACTCTCTCTCTCTCTCTCTCTCTCTCTCTCTCTCTCTCTCTCCTTTATACTCCTGCTCTCAATCACCTACAAACACAGACACAATTTACACATGTAACCGAATGTTCACACGCACACATATACATGTACACACATACACATACACATATACACATACACATGCATACCTACACATATACATGCACACTCATAGACACACACATATACACACACATACACACACACATACACACAAACAGACATGCTGAGCTCATAATGGGTGGGTTTGGATTGTCCCAGGGACGGGGTATTACATTGACGTCATGGGACACCTTGGGTTCTTACCAGGACGACAACGCTCCCATAGCAAGGGGCAAGGAGGCTGCAGACGAGACTCCATCTTATGTTCGGACTGGAAGAAGAGAGGAAAAAAAACATTTATAACTGGAGTCTCAACACAAAATGTGTACTGAAGATTTTACAATCGTTAATCTCAACCACACATTACTATGTAGAATTTGCTTTGATTGCCAATTTAAATTTGACCATTTGTTATTAAGATGAACAAATGTGGTTATCTTAGTGCTTATTCCAGGAATATCTCCTTTTGTGGTGTACTACTAATCATTTTATTAAGATATTTCCAATTTGTAAGAGAATCAAATTATATTATCAATGCAAACAAAAGATGTGTACAGTATATGAAAACTTTCTTTAAAAATATGTTTTCAGTAGGATATTGTCTGTATCTTTAAGATCAAAAGATAATGATATTGTACTGAATACTTCAGAAAACCTGCTAGGTTCTGAAAGGAATGAAATTATTGATCCAAGTAAGTGTCAGTGATGTTTGTGCACCCATGTGAAATAATGATTTTTTTTTTTTAATTTTCCAATAAACTCATATATGGTGTATCATTTTCCTGAAGCAAACTGAATAATACAAGTATGAAATATAAGTATGAATGTGGCAAGCCTGAAACAAGACTATGACTTCAACTTTGCTTGCTTTTCCACTGGGATAATCTTATAGCTTCACTTTCTATGAATTGCTGGTAAGTATGTGTTTCACGTAGGTGCAAAGTTAAACAATGTTCATTTTGTGCTCCTCTCGTGTAAAGTGTTTGAGTTTTGCTAACCTTGATTGAGACAATTTTCGATTTAACAATTGTCTCATTTAAATTAGAATGTTTTTTTTATATGTTTTATCCCAACATTTCCTCCTTCGCACAGTTCCAGTTCATTATACTAATTCCATTTTCATTAAGAAGGTTCTTTATTTTCTCTCAGTATGCTATATCTAAAGCTTGTTTATTTTCATTCTTGGCAAGAGAGACACATTCTTTATATTACATAACCTCCTGCCCTGTCCCATTATCCATGAAGAGAAATCCTTGCTAACTATAACCCCACCCCCTTCACAGATAGCTTGCTACGATTACGACTTTGACGGCGGCCATGACATGATCGGTGAGTGCACGTCGACAGTAAGGGAGATGGTGCACAGCAACAAGAAAGAGGTAGCAGACGATGAAGGTTGTCGCGTGGATCGTAACACAAACTCACAATTGGTTGCCGTGGCATGCCAATTGAATGTTGCCATCAATGTTCACTTTCATTTCATAGTGTACATATCTATACATGTATTTATGATAGACGTGATATTTCTTTCATTATTTTATTATCTCTCACTTTAGCAGTCACACGTTATGCGCCACACCCTCACGATCATGACCATGATCTCACACACCCCGGTCCACTCGCCCCCTTCTCCCCTTTTACCCCCCCCCCTCCCTCCCACACACATCCCCACCCCTACCATTACCCTTACCCCATTCCAACCCCAGAAGATTGAAGCCTAATATGCACAAGTTCATTTCTGTTTCAGGTCTATGACAGACTCCCCTCCCCTCCACATCCCATCCATATCTCCCACAAGGAAAGTCATGGGTGGGTCTGATGAAAATGTTATTTTGCCATCAAGGTCTACTTTGCAACAATGAGTTTTACAATTCAGTATGTCGACCATATTTTGTCAGTGTTTCTAACCATCACTTTTACTAACATTTATTTTAAATATTGCACTTTACTAACTGCTGTCATTGATGCAAAGTAGATTTTGAGCAAAATGAAAATGATTAAATTCTATATGTATCAAACAAAGCATCAATTATAGAAAAAGTATGTCACTAATTTGTTGGTTTTTTGCAATCCTTCCATAAAACCATATCCCATTGTCTGGTACAAGGGCTGCTATAAGCATTGGAATACATTACATCTTGAGAAATTGTGGAAAGATGTTGAATTGAATTTCTGATTAATTTGATCTTTGGCCATTACTTCCCTGACAACCAGCTGCCATGGCGACTGATACCACCCATTCCTCCCTACTCCTTCAGCTCCCTGGACTAACACTTGCTCGTGCCACGCATTGATGTTGTTGTTTGTTCGATTCCATTTCTTTTAGGTTGTTTTGTTTTTCTTTGTTTATCAAGTTCTTCTCTCTCTCCCACCAAACAGGTCATGTGTTTCGACCATGATGAGGGTAGCGCAAACGATTTGATAGGTGAATTCTACTCGTCGAGCAGACAATTTATTGAAAACGGCAACCGTGAGGTACAAACAAACCTACATTTTTTGTACAACTTCTCTAAAATCACCTTCTAAAAACGTCACCCTCTTATTTAAAAACAAATAACATTGATTAATAATCAATAGTCTTCTTTTCTTTTCATGGCATAATTATGAACTCATATACTCTTCAAATTCATTGTTTTCTAATCACATCATATTTTGAACAATATGTCAGATTTTATTATTTTTTTCATATCATGATATCCTTTTCTATGAGTTTGAAACCTACAAATGACTTATTGGAATCATAGGGAATCTCTCTCATTCTCATTTTTTTTTCAAACTGCCTGATTCAAAATATACTATAGTTTGTCTTTCTAAAATTAACATTTTTCACAAAGAAGCATACATTTCAAAGTAAGTCTGCTTTAGAAATATTACTCATTGATTTGGGGGGAAATTTATTACACAAAGTATTTGTGGAGAGACTTTGTTTTGTCATGTTCTGTGGGTCACAATTCTTACCACATTTATACAATTCAGGCTTTGTGTATTACATTTTGGTATGCAAAAGTCATGCAGTATTTCAAGAGTCAAATGATTCATAACTGACAAAAACTAACTTTTACCATTTTCTCTCTTCCTTTGAGTTTTTCAAGTTTCTTTCAAGCATGTGTTATTTCATTTAACCTAATGAATATATTGAGTTCTAAGTAGAACCCTATTTATTTGGTTATTGCCATACTAACATCTCACACGTGTGTCTTAGCTAGCTAGCAATGCACAAAGTCAGTCATGTTTTAATCTTCGTAACATTAACCATGGGTAATCTTACTTTCTTTAAATTACTAACATCTGTAAAGAAAATATTAAATATTTGTGTGGACAATCATTACTTGCATGCCTATTTCTAAGGTTTGTGATATTTACCGCTGCAATCAGACTTTTTATATCACTTGGTGGGATATAGCAAAATACTGATGTTATAAGAATTCATATTTTTGTAGTCCCACATTAATGGAAGCTTAAATTGACACTAGGAGGATTAAAGAGTTAGTAAACGACATAGCAAATTCATTTTATCCCTAGGAAAGACTAGTTTTTATTAATTTGTCTCTCATTGCTAAAACAATCTTGCTTCTTAAGTAAAACTTTCTAGTCCACATAGCTGCTTCATATTTAGGAGAGAAAAGGGAATCTAGTAGGATGCTATGATCCATGTACTGGGGTGATACTAATACAGGGTTGTTAAGACAAGCAGTGTTTACACTGGTGAGGTTGCCCTGGGTGCATAGGAGCAAACTATTATCCTTATTAACCCGATATAACCAGAGTTGAGTGTAAGTGTTTTTTGTGAGTATTGATTGTGTCATTGCGTGAGTTTGTTCGTTAAGTTTATGTTTGCCCCCGGACTTGTGTGTATTCTTGTAAAAGCATCTGCACTCAGTTGAAAAGAATGTTTGTTTTATCACAGCTATTCAAAAATTGTTTGCTTTTACTGAGAGCGGATTCACTTAAACATTAATTGGTGTGCACATCTGCAATAACAAAGTCAGCTTGATAACATGAATGTGAACATTTTAAGTGCACATCGACCCTATCTCTCTTGTTGTTAGCTGTCTTGTCAGGATGAGAAAGTGATGAATCGTCGTCGCCGAGCTTCTCGGAGCTTGTACAAATCGTGAAGGTTGAGTGAACAGTGCACCAAGCCTGAAGTATTGAGCGATGATTATTTAGACGACTTAGACCATCTTAAGTCTGTCCTTGTATCAGCCTGTTCCCACTGTTGGGACATTGTACTTTGACGTGTACCTATTGTTTGTGCGCAGCACCCTTTTCAGGTGATCATACACTAAACCTAGTGTTAGAACATATGCTATCCATCCAATGCACAGAACATTTGGATACGAAGCCATCAGCTTCATAGAATTTGCTATGCAGTGTGATTAACATCCTAGTGCTATTGTATGAGGAACTGCCATATACCAGAATCAAGAATTAAGTGCCTTACTTTAAATCTGGGCTGATTATTTTCAAACATCCCCAGAAATCAAAGCATGGCAGCCCACACAAACCTGAAGCCGTGGGACTACGCCCCTGTGTGCAGCAATGTACCTACAGTGCTTTCTGTGTTTGTAACCCCGGGGTTGTGCACATAGTCGCTGATTTTTCTACGATTCTCATTGGAGGAACGCACCTGCCATCTTGTCTGGCGCGCCCAAGCTCGCCCCAGATACCTGGAAAAGGACAATCAATTTGGAGAAAGTGACTCAAGGATATGTGGCGAGAGGGGAGCCGATCCGAGGGTAGCTGATGAAAGTAAAGATAGTAACGAGATACAAGTAAGAGAAAATGGGACGGGCATGCATGGTGGAAGATGGCTGAGGGATAGCTAGAGAGCGACGGTGACCGATATAAACAAAGAGATGGAGACAAAATCTCGAGAAGGTGGGATGGGATGGGAGTGGCATGTACCGGTATGTCTTACTGCTTGATGATAGGATACCACATGTACCCATTAATACTTCAATAAGGATCTATGGGACTACATGGCAGGATCAATGCCAATAACACACTTGTGATGTAGAACTGCGCAGATGGCACTTTAGAACATTATGACTAGTACATATGCCATTGCTTTTTCTACATGCAACTAGGAAATGTCTTGTGTAGAAATTACACCCTGATATTAATCATAAACTCCATTAGAATGCCATTCACTGTAAGTTCGTAATGAAATGTCCTTTCTCAGGATTGTTTTTAAACCTTTGTATACCTGACAAACTGCTGGTCTATCAACTTAATGGCTATTGCTTCTGCCAAAATCAATCAGTGGCACATAAAGGAGTTATCAATTCAGTGATTGGCATAGACACACACAGGAAGCAATGTGGGTTTTGCTGACTTCTGGAGTGTGTTAACCATCATGTGGTCTGTTTATTTGAAGCACTCCTTTGGAAGAATAGGTTAATGGCACACAAGTCTCTTTGTATACCTGTCTAGCTACCTGGATATTGCCTCTTTGTCACAGGGAGAAAGTGTGGGAGGGAGGAAGAAAGATGGAGAGAACAGAGAGGGGGAGAGAAAGAGGGAGAGAAAAAGAGTGAGAGAAGAGAGAAAGAGAGAGAGAAGAGAAAGAGGGAAAGAGAGGGAGAGAAAGAGGGAGAGAGAAAGAGAGAGAGAGAGAGAGAGAGAGAGAGAGAGAGAGAGGGGGGGGGGACAATGAGAGATTATGTAAAAACATAGAGGAGACACAGAAAAAAGGAGAGAAAAGGCAAGATAGTTAAGAAAGAAAAAGAGGAATGACCACAGAGAATAGCAGAAAATGCAGACAGAGAGTATAGGAGAATGAGCGAGAAAGAGATACAGCTGGGAATAGCATACAGATGCACATCAAGTGATAGAGAGAGAGAGAGAGAGAGAGAGAGAGAGAGAGAGAGAAACAGCTATAGAGAAAGAGATGAAAAAGAGACAGACAGACAGCAATAAAGAGATGCAGGCACATAAAGATAGAGATAGACCCACCCAGAGAGAGGGGTGAGCAGGGATTGAGATGGAAAGATAGAGAGATGGATAGATTGAGGGAAATGGCGCTCTAATTTGTTAAGCATCATCTGTCCATTACCACAAGTGGTGGACGTTTATGGGCAGATTTATTTATAAACCAGCATCAATTGCCTACCATGCATGACCGCAAGGAGCTCATTTCTGTGAGGGTTAATTTCAGATCGTACTCTATGCCATTTCTCATGCTGCATCATCCACGCATGCTACAGTATCTCTCTGTTAATTAGTAGATACCAAATGCTGAACTCTACTCCAACCTTGAAATACATGCATAAAATATTACTGTGTTTAATGCCGAAGCTAATTTAGAGATATTGAAAAGATCAAAGGTAAAAAGTGCTTTACAAATTACACTTTCTTTTATCGGGATAATGATGAAGGGAAGCAGATGATAAAGAACGGAGAGAGTGCAGGATGAGTGCAAGAAGAGTGTCATATCAGACAGAGAGAGAGAGATGATGATGAAGACTCTCTATCTTATGACTAAGACCACTTATCTTTGAGATCATGGCTGTCTTAGTATGTACCCTTGTTATCAAGACATCTTCTCACCTCTCCCCCCTCACCATCTCACTTCAAAAAGAGAAGAGTTGTTGCAATCAGACGAAGAGCGAGAGATAGAGATGACGGTGATGATTCGGGTTCTACATCCAGAATCAAGACTGCACATCATTGAAATGATGGTGGTGTTCATTTTCCCCCCACACCATCCCTCCATCTTTCCTCCTCTCCCCTCACCCTCTCACTGAGAATAGAAGATAGTTTGTCCTTTCAGACAGAGAGAGAGAGAGAGAGAGAGAGAGAGAAGCAGAGAGAGAGAGAAGCAGAGAGGTGATAAAGATTTTTCATCATAGAACAAAGACTTCATATGAGATGATGCTCTTCCTTATCTGTACCCTCATCCTTCAGCCATCTTTGCTCCTCTCCTCTCACCCTCCACTCCGCCGCCATCGCTGAGTCCCATCTCGTGTTTGCTCAGGTGGTGGCCATCGTTTGTTCTCCCGCTCCGAGGCTAATCGATAACTGACCTCTCCGATCTCCGTCCACCGCTTACCGGTCCTCTGTTCATTTACCTAGCCGCACAAATTCTGTTTGACATTGACCTCTGTCACATAAATGAGTACAGTTAGAGGAGCGATGCGTGGGGAAGGAGGCTTCTCCTGTTCAGCTCCCTTTGTGAAGTTCACCAATTAATCCTTCATCTGCCAGATGTGACTTTTTCACATGTAATTCACAACATTCCCATAGAGTAGCAGTTAATCTGGTATACACAGGATTAAGCCTTCCATTCTCAGACACAAGAGTTCAAGTATTGAATGAGCTATACTGTAGAAGGTTGTGTAGAAAACCTTTGTGATAAATGTGTTAGCACCTCAGATTCTAGTGTAATATAGATTTGTTGTTAACACGCAATCTTGTATGCATTTTTAAAATTCTTTTAAAGTAGTCCTTAAAAGAGCTTCTTGGAGAGCGATTTGAGAAAGTAGGGGGAATGAGAATGAGGAGTGGAGTATTCTTTTATGAGAGGCCAGGTCTGAGAAGCTTATCGACATGTGCAACGTCCTAGATCTCTATAGAACTATGGCTACATGTTCAAACAAATTATTGGTGAAAAATCTTTAAAGTCAAATGTATTTGACAATAGTAAAACATAACATTAAAAAAACTGTAAAATGATGTAAGTGTAATTTGTGCTTCATACTCTTACCTGCCCCAGCACTATATACTTTTATCTCTGCATACTAACATTGTTTGCGTGTTAATTGTACCCCTCGTCACTCCTAACATGTTGAGTTTCGTCCGATCGTTCACAACTGTAGCAGTTATTTGTCCAAGTGTGATACTTGTGTGTTATTTGTAGCATGTGAGTGACCCCCTTTCACACATGACGTGAGTTTTTACCGTCACTAACAGTTTGTTGTGGGTTTACCCATTCAGGACCACTTTACACCAGTTGCTTAATATTCATTGGCATGAGGAATACAAACTAATGATATGCCATGCACAAGCCATACAATGTTGATAGATGAAATACATTTAAATATCCTGAGCTGATTTTATATCTTTTCGCAACATATAATTTTGATCACCATGATTTTATTTTAAGTCACTTTGAAAAGGTTTAAGGTCCTCAAATGTGCAACATTTGTAATACTTGAAATAACATCCAAGTATACAGTTAAGTCCATGTACAATATCTTTGAAGTAAAACTACAATTTTTATGGTATTATGGTAAATCACTGTTTTTTAAACAAAATTGAGCCATGTGAACATTATTTGATTCAGGTCATGTTAGAAAAAGTTAATAATTAAAGAGGAATTTTGAACTTATATCTTGTTCCTGAATGGGTAATATGTAACCTGTGGTTTGTTTTTCAAGTGTGAAGTGCTGCATGGTGTGATCACATCATCTGGTGCATTGATTGCATCTTGGCGTTGACCTCACAACCCTCCCTCATTCTAAAAGACACAAGTATAAAACAGAGTGGAACTTTAGTTGATCATGAATTGGACAACTAGTTTTATTTCTAATGTATCATGTCTCCTCTTTTGCACCTAAAGCAGCAGAAACATAACATCCGTAATTGGTAATTCTGTTTACAAATTTCACTCCTAGTATTACATACGTGTTTGATTGTGAACAATTCCATACACCACTTTATTTCAAAAGCACCAGAATTGTAGTGCAAACTTCTCAAATTGATAATTAAGTGTGAATTTTAATTTTGATCTCAGTTGCAACATTTTACTTTGCCTTTGAAAGTCCTCTGTACCCCGTATAGCACAAAGCACTGCCAAATCACCGTCATTGTGACTTTGAAACCATAGTTAGATGTTATTGAACGGTTATTACAATCAGTGGAACATGTCTGCGTAAAGGTTTGATGGGTATCAAGCAAATTTGAATCCCTTCCAAGATGAAGAAAGCAGCTTGAGTTACCGTGTTGTCAGTATGTAAGTAATTTGTGAAGTTACAATCTGTGTTATTGTCTTTCATGTTGGGGTGTCGAGTCTCTGTTTTAACAAGGAAGCTGGAATGACAGACTAGAATCAAACTACTAAGGGAAATATCCTTACTCGTATTCATGAGTGGTTATTAGTCAAGATATGATGAGGAATATGAAGGTCAATTCATTATCTACTCATACAGGTAATATGTGAAGATAAACATATTAATGTTCATGTAAAACAGGTTCATGACATTTTATTATGCTTTAAAAGCATTGATAGCCAGTCAAAATAGGTGTATACAATGCTAACTGCTTGCAGGTGTTTTTAAAAGCCTGTTCACTGTGGGTTTAAAACAGTTTGGGTTTATTAAATTAACTATAGTAAGAATTGAAAAATATGTATTAGGATGACCATAAGAAATATTTGAAATGATAGAAAGTTTTTTTATTTGTTAAATTTATAAAATATATCATTCAGCTTTGAAACTCTCACCATATTACGCGATCATGCTATCTTAGAATACATGCTTCATTTCTACTAACAAACAACTTTGGATTTATTATGTTATAATAATGCTGTGCTAATGACAAGAAATATACATAAAATATAAGTCAGGCATTCTGTAGTTACATCTGAATAAAATCTCAAAACATTTCCATAATTCTTTTTTCAATAAATCATGCTTGTTTTTATCAAATACAATAGATTGAAATAGTGAGAATTTACTGAGAACTGATTTGTTTGTCCTCTTATATTCTAGATATTCATGCTAAATCGGCAGCTCTCTGCACTATTATGACGGAAATTCAGTATTAAAGTTGCATTACATGTGCACACCTTCATGGGTGATGCAGTGCATTGCTTAATGTGGTGGAATGGACTGAATGAAACGCAACACTTTGAAAATAGTTCAACAATGCGACCAAGAGAACTGGGTTAGATACATTTTGACAAACAATTGGCACGGCCTTCATCATCAGGATCTGACACGTTATTC
Source organism: Arbacia lixula (assembly GCA_963669155.1). Classification (NCBI taxonomy): domain Eukaryota; kingdom Metazoa; phylum Echinodermata; class Echinoidea; order Arbacioida; family Arbaciidae; genus Arbacia; species Arbacia lixula. The sequence continues at coordinate 15,800,685 of OZ022581.1, read as the reverse complement.
AACTGATAAGCTGTTTGGGTATAATGGTGTCTATCTCCCTTGACATTGTATCTAAGATTTTTATTTTTTTACACTGCAAGTAATGAAAGAAAATCAAAATATTTCTTTCAAAACACAGAACTTCAGAATGTTAGGATTTGAATATGTACAATTATTTCATTACTTTTGATAAAAAAAATAAAAAATTAGGTAGGACACAAAGGTTTCTCTTTCCCCAAATAACCATTATTGGAGCTTAAGTAACTGAATGTTGGAAATCTATTTGTGAAATATAAAACTATGGTGACATTATCCGTTGAATAGAGCAGAAGTTGACCTGTTTTCCTCCTTGATTCATCACTCCATAGGTTGAGTGGCAGTGCATAAATCCAAAGAAGAAAGCCAAGAAGAAAAACTACCAGAACTCTGGCCTTATCTTCCTTACATCGTGTGAGGTAAGTCATAAAGCATGCCAATCAGAAATTAGTCAAATGTGAAGAAATTTTAGGTGTGAGTTGTGTTGAGTTTTGAGTTTTGTACACCTTGGTGTGAGTGAGAGGATGTTTATCACTAAGGAGTGCATGGATCTTGTACCCTTCCTGTGGTAATGAACCGTATTTCATTTTGCTACTTGACAAATCACTGCAATAGATTTATGATCATCTACATTACGTGCCACTAGCACCCTCAAAGACATGAGGGAGAATAGAAATGAAGTGCACTACAGTTTAATCGCAATTTGAACAAGTTGGAATGGAGAGGGGGTGGGGACCGCCGGGAGAGGAGAATGTGTGTTTTAGTGGCATTTTTGAAAGAAAGGGCATGATTTTGATGATTGTGAGTGGTGGGCTGCGGCTGAGCTTGCAGTATTGACACTGTGCATGATTACCCATGAATGTGTAATGAGAGTGGGTGTCGCCATGACGTCAATGCCCACGTGAGTCACTCTGGGAGACAGAGGGAGGTGGTGGAGGGGTGGGGTGGGATTGCATGGGGGTGGGGGTGGAGGTGGGGGTGATTGTTTGGAAGGGGAGGGGTGGGGTTGGGATAGGGTTGCATGGTGGTGGAGGTGGAGGTGATTTTAGTTGACAGGGGTGATGGTGAATTAGAGGGGTGAGGTTGGGTTAGGATTGCGTGGGTTGGAGGTGGGGTGATTGGTTGGCAGGGGTGGGGTTGGGGTAGGGTTGCATGTGAATAAGTGATTTGGATGGTATGGATGGGTAGGGTTTAGTCAAACCAGGGATGCTTCTAACACATCCCTGGTCAAAGTGGGGTGCATGGTGGTGGTGTGGTGGGAGACTAGCATAGGTTTGGTAGGGGTAGGGGTGACTCGGTAGAAGGGGTGGTGGAAGGGAAGGGGGAGGTTAGAATAGGGTGGGTGGGGAATGGGTGGCATGGATGGGAAGGGTTGAGGCATATTGAGATACATAGTGGTGGTGGCTGGGTGGGGGATTGGCCTAGGTTTGGTAGGGGTAGGGGTGATAAGGTGGAAGGAAGGGGTAAGCTAGGGTGGGTGGGGGATGGGTAGTGGGGATGGGAAGGGTTTAGACATTCTGGGATACATGGTGGTGATAGGGTAGAGGACTCGGCTGGGGGTGGTTGATTGAGGGGGGATGGCTGGTGAGGGGTGGGGTGCGGAAGGGAAAGAGGTGAATGGGGTTGGGATACGATGGTTTGTCTAGTATGGTATGGGGGTCAGTCAGTAAGAATGGTGATGTATGTAGAAGGGGGACTACTAGATAGGGAGGAGGAATGGTCTAAGGGGATAAAGATCCTGGGAAGGTGGAAGGGTACATTCATTGGGCTGGGGTAGGAGTACTTGGTGAGCAGGGGTGGTAGATGGAATGAGTGGGGTGGGGTATGGATTGTGTTATAAACCACTGAGCTATGGTAGGTTGGTTAGCAGGTGTGGTAGAAGGAGAGGGAGGGGTGGAGACGAGCGTGGTAGGAAGATTCGGATGGATATGTTTGGATATGTGTGCTGGGAGGAGGATGGTATGCACTGAGGTGATGGGTTGGAGATTGAGGTTTAGACACCTGGGATGTGGAAAGGTTGAGAGAAACCTTGTGAACAGGTCAACAACGGTGCCATTATGGTCAGTGACTGCATTATGAACATATCAAACAAATTCAGTTCCTTTTAGATATTGTAAGGAGATCAAAGGAGGAACAAATGTATAGGTGATATTTGAGTAACAGTAAATGTTTTCATTGCAAAGAAATATATGAACCCCACATGGATATTGTTCTTGAAATCAGAGTCACAAGAGAGAGAAAGAAAGGTTGACTGTAAATGGCGAGTTCTTCAGAGAAAAAACACTTTTGTGTTTCTAAACATGAAATTAAATCTGACGTTGCACACGTTGTTATCACTAAAAAGTGCATGAACTGAAGTATCAAAGACAAATGTTATAAACATGGTCAATCGCTCTCCCCATCCATCCATCTGTCTGTCTCTCTTTTATCTCCTCATCTCTTTGATCTTCCTCACATATCACAATTTCATTCACAAATTCCATTTCTGGCTGTGACAAGTACAGAGAGCGTGTACTTTAATAAGAGGTTGTATGTGTGTGTGTGCTAGAGGTGATAATATCATGAAACACGAGCTAGCCTCACTAAGCTGTGAAGTCCGTTTGTGAAAGTGTTGAGTCATTAGTTCCATGGTGCCTGGTTTTTTAGTGACCTGGCTGCTTCAGCTAGCAGGGGTATAGCAGGGTGGAGAAAGGGTAAGTGGTTGGGGAGAAAATGGAGAATAGATACACGGGAGAGGGGGTGCAGGTGGGTAAAGTCAGGACCTCTGACATTGACATGTGACGGGGCTGGGGGGGGGGCATAAAATGTCTTTCTATAAGGGCCAGTTACTTTTGCATCGAACAAATGTGAGGTTTGAAACCTCCTGCTCCGGGAGTGCAATCTTGCTTGAAACAAGGCAATGTTTGACCAGGGTAAATGCTCAGACGCAATACATGGAGGTTTGTCGCATGGGATTCCCATATTCCACAGACATTTACATAGCCTGGCAGACATTACTTAACAAATCCCTTGTTTTGTTAGTAGTAAAACTTTTTTAGAGCTATGTGAATAGTGAGATAAAAAGTCTTTTTCATTCTGTTTTCCTTGCTCTGAACATTGATGAACCAAACATGGCAACTAGGACATCGTGTATGACAGGAGTTTTCTGTAGTCTAAGGACAGTGATGATGAAGGTATCAATGTGTGGGTGCAGCCAAAAATCTTGAAATTACTCTTTAACAAAATATATCTTTATGCTTTATTTCTTACTTATTCAGTTTATTTTTTTACCAAGTTTTACGATATAATAGCCTTAAAGTGGTTCGGGACGAACATTTGGACAATTTGTGATTTTTATCACTAATTACTCCAAATGTCGATCATTTTAGGGCATATAATTTTCAGCAAGTTTCTAAAATGAACAAAACATGAATTTAAGACCGTTGGCAAGAAGATTGCTCAAGATCTCCTTTTGAAGGTTTTGTTTTGTTGTCTTCCCAGTACAGTATATTTCCTTCAAGGAACCCATGGGACAAATTTGGTAGGGAGGGAAGGTGATGATTTTCTAATAGCTCAGTTTTATGAAGTCAGATGTAGCATCATGGTAGATTAGGAGAAAGGAGGAGACAAGAGAGAGATAGAAATGGGGAGAAGAGAGAGAGAGAGAGAGAGAGAGAGAGAGAGAGAGAGAGAGAGAGCAAAAGAGAGATACAAAAAGGGGAAAAAAGATGGAAAGGAAGAGAAAGGAAGGAGTGTGAGAGAGCCAGGGAGAATGAAAGAGAGGCATTTAGCCTCATCTCATTAATTGGCTGCTTGACGTCACCGCGTCCCTTCACACGCTCAGAGGGCAGAGGTGCTTGGTCGTAATTTGTATGGGTCTCTCTGCTTGTTTGCTGTGGTGGCTGATGCGCTCTGGTGGGGGTAGAGGTCATATTCAGGGGGTGTACGTCCCCCCCCCCTCCCCCCCTAACCTCATGTCATGCTCCCCTTCCCCCACCCTCCTTGTCATCAAAGCCATCCCCAGATGTTCAAGTTGTATCCATGTTTGTATACATGTGGTTTTACTAAGAATTATCTGTACTTTGATATGTCTTTGATTTAGTTACATAAATTCATGGACACATTTATGAATAACCTCTGTGAGGAATTATTCATTCTTATCATTACATATTACTCATTTTATGCTTGTGTAACAAATATACAAATATAATGGTCTATACAGTCCATCTCAAGATAATCTGATAGTGGTTTCTATGAATGGATATTCTGAAGGGGTAGTTGCAATGACATGCAAACTGACCTGAGAAGATTCAAACGATTGGTAGACTTGAAGTTCATGCCAATAGAAGATCTGTTGATGTCGTCATCAAATGCAACTAGTTTGCTATCTTCAGTAGATAGCACATTGATAAAGGAGTGAATGCCTATACTTACATTAATGTGGCAGTAGAAATCAATCTCAAGTACATAGTGATGTTATCACTCATGCAGCAAAACAGGCAAAATTCTCCACAAGGACCACTGTCTACAAAGACCACCTGTCTGTAAAGACCACTTTTCTTATATAGCCTCAGAGCAGTTTGAATACACCTGGGAAAATTGTCTAAAAATACTCCTTTGATGTGTGCTGGTCTTTTTACATGGTATGACTACATCATACCTCATTTTAGTAGTTCTACATCTCTGTTGGGTTTCACATTCTTTCTAACAATTAGCATGGATTTCTTTTTTAAATCTATAATTGATTTTATGATTTAAAGGAAGCATTATTTTCTTCTATTTTCAATCCCACTCTGCATGTAAGACAATTAAACTAAGGCTTAGAAGAACAAGTGTAGCCTTTTTCAAGTTAGGGCCTAAACTAAGTAGCCGCCAATGCAAAAGACTTCCAGAAAAATATGTGGGTCTGAATGAAATCATGTTTGATATGCAAACTGGGTATCCAAAACGAGTCATGCAGCCATTATTCGCAAAAGTATATTGTCTAGACCTGCTGTTAACCTGTTTTCCAGTGTGTGGGATCAGGATGTCATTAGCGATGATAGCAACTTTGACTGTGATTAACTCTGAAATTATCCTAATAAATCTGTATCTCTCTCCCTGCCCACGCCACGCTGTCACAAATAGCCCCCTTAAAATACTGGCAGAGGGACTGAAATAAAGTGAATATTGTGGTGTGGGTGATTTATGGGGATAAGCGCTATCCTCCAACCGTGGGAGGTGAGAGATAGACAGAGCATGTTGTTGCCATGGCGATGGGTAATTACGTACACTCACAAGATTAAATGAAAATTGGTGCGCTGCGCGGGTGCTGTGCCGAGGTATTTTAAGGTGTTATGAGTCATAGCTATGCGAGTGTTGAGGAGTGATGTATGGAACAGTTTTGAAAGAAGAGTATGTAATACTGTGATGGGCAGGGATACAGTCAAGACTAATGATCAAACAAAGTCCTTTTTTCCCTTCCAATGTTTTCTTTTCCTCCCACCAAAATTCGATTGACCAATCAATTGTTGTGTGGGCGTTTAATGAATTGCACCACAGTTTGCTACTAATGACATCTTCAAATTGGCAATGTGGCTTGTTCTGGTGCACTAGTAAGAGGTGATATGATGTCATATTTTACATAGCTTTCAGTTTTGATGTCATATTCAAATTGAATGTCAGGAACTATCATGTGATGTGTTTAATGAGAGGAAGAAAGTAGATAAGATATCAATTAAGTTGTTGCACTTGCCAACTGTGTAATGGGCATAGTCATAATTTCAAATTCTATTTTTATTCTTAGCTTCGAGATGTTATGATGTTTTAAAAGAAACATTGAATGTATCTGAGAATGTCATGTTACAAAGCGCAAAAAACAGAATGGTTCCAGTCTAAATCACAATCGCTACATTCTGGTGATACGAAATATAATGGATATTTCTTCCTGCAATAAACATGAAGATGTGTATTTATTCAATAGATAAACATAGTTATGTGCACTCTATTCTGTTTAAAGTCACATAATTGTTGCCTTTTGTACCCGTTACTTTCAAATCAGCCCTTTGAAAAAAAAACTGTTTGAATAACAATATTTGAGAATCGGTTATTAATGGATCTTCATTTCTTTCTACTTCCCATTATCTTTCTTGAATGTAGGTAAAGCGGGTGTACACATTCTTAGACTTCATCTTGGGTGGCTGTCAAATTAACTTCACAGTAAGTACGACAGAATAATCACTGCTGAACTATGTTCTCTCCCAATTTAAAGTTCTTTTGAAATGCAAGCTGTTCTTTGTAATAGATCGTGTGCATTCTTGTATGTGGACCCATGTTTTGGAAATGATCATCCTAATCATAGACATGGTGTGCTGTAATGTATTGTTCCAATCACTTTTGCTCTGGAAGGTACAAGTTCAACCAAGCAGCCGTCACGTCTTTTAGTAAAACATTAATTTCACATAGCCGCTCCATATCTCGGAGAGAAATAGGGACCTGGTAGCATCCATTGATCCAGTGACTGGGGTTATCATGCGAGATGATCATGAAAAGCAGTGGTCACATCTGAAGCACATAACAGATTGAATCCATGCAGCTGCTCCATACCGAGGCTAGGAGAGAAATGGGACCTTGAAGGCTCCATCATTGATCCAGTAAACAGGGTTCTGATAATGGAGGGACTTCATGGAAGGTAGAGCTCATATTAATGAGGCTACCCCGGATAAATAAGACATTATTAATACTGGTATGATGATGACATTGATGCTTATTGTTATCATTATTAATGTTCTCATCATCATCATCATCATCATCATCATCATCATCATCATCATCATCATCATCATCATTATCATCATCATCAACATGTAAGGTCCGTTTTTCCCACTTTGTGCGGTTAGATTTTTCATATCCTTGAATTGATATGGCTCTCCTCCCTACTGTCCTGTCATTTGGGTCAATGTGGCTAATGTTTAGCATTATCATCATTAAACCAATGGAACACTTTATTTACCTTTACCCATGCAGGTTGGGATTGACTTCACAGGGTCTAATGGCGACCCCAATGAGGAGACGTCCCTACACTACATCAACCTGGAGTCCCCTAACCAGTACACACAAGCCATCGTGTCTGTGGGAGAAGTCATCCAAGACTACGACAGGTGCGTGGTTACACCCTCCAAGCTCTTAACCCTCTCAATCCCTATGCTTGAAAACCCCATTCACCTCATACTCCACATCTGCACTCAAATGGTAATAACAATATGAACTGCGCTATGTGATAATCACTGGTAAGATATGACTTTTTTCTCACAAAAGTACAAGTTTGGGGAGGACAGTTGTTGCTATATCTGCCTCACATATAACGGATTAAAGAGGACCACAGAATCTCCAAATATATCTTGTGTAAAGATGCCCTTTCTTTAGTCTTAGGTTGCCCATATTTCATGTTTTTTGTGTACATAATATAGTTCATTTTCATAAGAAAAAAAAATCAAGACCATGACAGCGAATGTACATGCATCTCCTGCTTATGGAATTCAACAAAATATAAAACAATCTTCCTTGGTTCAGTTAAATCTTTTTACAAAAAAAAAAATATTTGTATATATATATAGAGAGAGAGAGAGAGAGAGAGAGAGAGAGAGAGAGAGAGAGAGAGAGAGAGAAAGAGAGAGAGAGAAGGCATAGTCCTTGTTGTTGATATTGCCTAGTACTGTGTTCTCTCTCATTTTCCAGTGACAAGTTGTTTCCAGCGCTAGGTTTTGGAGCCAAGATTCCTCCTAACGGAACGGTATCGCATGAATTCCCCATCAACTTCCAGCCAAATAACCCTTTCTGTGCCGGTGAGTCTAAACTGTTTTTCAAATGTTAACATTGCATGTGTAGAGGTAAGGCGTAGCAGAGGTACAGACCAGGGGACCAGTCATCAACAGAGTGCTGTTTGCCTTGACTATGCTGCCCTACTCTGACAAAAGGAAGCAACTAACAAAAGAGACTTTTCTTGTAAATGAGCAAAATGTGTCTGTCACTTGCATTGGCATCAGTGCAGCACTACATCATGTTAGATTGAATATCTCACAGCAAGATGAATATTTCTTGTCCAGATTTGTATGTGCTGGGTACAATCTAAGAATACCAGTAACGCAGATTTGAGTGATTTGTCCCTTGCTTCCTTTTGTCAGAGTAGGGCAGTATGGGTCTCATTGGTGTTTGATTCCAGGATGCTAGGGAGGAATCATGTAAAAATGATGAAATTGTTAGAATAAAACAAAATCCTGACCCAGTGGTAGAGTAGGTACACCATGGCCGTAATTACTACAACTTCAATTCCTAAACTTAAAAATTATTACAGTCTGAAATTCAACATAAAGCCAAATAAAACAGTTTACCTGCGAGAATGTTGAAAAATAGAAAAAAAAAAGGCAATGACCCGTCTTCTCTTGGCTTCTTATGTTAAACTTCAGGGGTTTTTTCTGTTTTCTTCTCCTTCCTCCCCCCCCCCCTTCCATCTTGCATTTCTTCTGTTTTCTTGGTGTTCCTCTACATATTCTCCCCTCCCTCTCCTCTTCTCTCCCTACCTCTTCATCTTCTGTAGGTATTAGTGGTATCGTAGCAGCCTATCAGTCGTGTATTCGCCAAGTCTCGTTGTGGGGCCCAACCAACGTGGCACCCATCATCAACCATGTCGCAAAGTTTGCCCACGCTGCACTCAACGAGAACAAGACCGCATCGGTAAGAAAAGAAAAATATAATTTAGAAAATAAATTATTCATATTGGTATTTAACACTTAATATTATATCTACCTGTGAGATTGTAAGCAGCAAAACTTCATAGTATGAAAAAAACAAGATTCTGATTTTAATTTTGCTTTTAGATTTGTAAAGGGAAGAACTGCAACCACACAAAGGAAGACAAAATGATTATGCTATTGTGTTAAAGAATATAACGAATGTAAGATACCTTTGATGGTCTCCCACCAGCATTTAACTTTGTAGATTCTTTGTGTGCTGGGGATGGATTATGGCACCACTCATACACACTAATCGTATCAGCAGCATTCATACCCTCAGTAAAATAGTTAAAAAAAACAGAAGGCCCACAACTACATTCAATGGAGGAAGAGAAGTAGGTAGCTGAATCGAGTGAGTTGATGACTAGAATGTTCAAAGAGCTTCTAATACCCCATGGAATACATTCAAGCTTTACTAACATGGAAGGGAAGGAATGACGTGAAGACGTGAGAGGCTTACTCCAATGTGGCAAGACATGTGTAGGGTCTTGAGATGGAGCAAGGAGGAGGGCCCTTGTGTTGATCTTCCAGCCTGCTGTTTCAAGAACCCTGAATTCCCTCTTCTCCTCCTCCTCCTCCCCTTCATCCTCCTTGGGTATTAGTATGTTCAGCCTGCTCGAATGCTAACACTCCACAATTGGATTTGGTGACAGAAATAGTTCTTGCTTCCTTAAAGAGTAGGTTGAACTCTTCAGGTAACCCGGTTTTGCCAATAGTGGAATAATTCCAATCTCATGTGGCACATCATGCGGCTTGACACGTGTGTGTAGTTATGTGCCAGTCTTGTTCCGGTATGTAGCTATTAGCAATCAAGTCTCCATGTTTATCTGGTTGTTTTATAAGTTCAGACAGGTAGGTTTGAAAAGTGAATGTCTGATTGCAATCTAGTTGAGACTGTTTGCCAGATCTCTAGGACCTACTCCCTGCCCTAACATGAAGTGCATTGTACTTGAAGAGTTGTTGTTCGATATATATCTATTACAATTATGTTTGCAATTAATCATTATAAACACTATAAGTAGTAGTAGTGTAACCATTAAACTAATATTTTTCATAATAATTTTCAAAATAATGAGTGTTATGTCATTTTCAAAAAATATTTTTGCTTCTTTCTACTTTATCAATTATTGTTCTTGATACCATCAATTAAGTACCGTTAATATCAACATTGTTATTTCACTATTGTACTTGATAATTTTCCTCAGCAATACTTCATCCTCTTGCTGCTGACCGATGGAGTCATCACTGACATCTATGAGACCAGAGATGCAGTGGTCAAGGCGTCCAACCTGCCTATGTCCATCATCATCGTGGGCATTGGGGAGGCAGACTTCACAGACATGCGGATGCTGGATGGGGATGATGGTGTCCTCAAGTCACCCAGTGGTCAACCAGCTGCCAGGGACATTGTCCAGTTTGTGCCCTTCAGGGACTTCAAGCAGGTAGGGGTCAAGCCAGACTGACTCAGTCCTGGCCAGGGCCCATTGAGAGCAATGATAATCAGTCATTAGGCTTTCAAATTGGCAACACTTTAAAAAAGAGAGAATCGCATTGCAAAACAAAGTATTACATCATATATTACTATTAAAGCAGCAGTTTTGCCACTTTTAAAACCCAAAGTGGGATATAAGAATTTGAAGCATTGCCAATTTGAAGATTATTGATATTTTATATCTTTGTATGTTAATTTTGAACCCTGTTCTGGAGAAGTAGCATCTTGCCAATTTGAAGATTTGGTGATTTTGTCTTTCTGTGTACGTTGTTTTTGAATCGTGTCCACAGGCCTCCTCAGCGAAGCTAGCCAAGTGCGTGCTGGCAGAAGTGCCCAAACAAGTCTCAGAGTACTTCGACATGAAAGACCTCTCCCCGCCTGTCCTCCATCGGTAATGTATCCACTCCTATACCGCCCTCTGTGTGTCACCCGTGTCCAGTCCTCTCGTGACAAAGTCGACCCAACGTCACAGCGTGTGGCGTCGTTGTACATACGTGGGTGTCAATCAAAGTTGCCTGGCTATACTGTGGTTTTCTGTGATGCACTTTCGTACTTACGTTTTGTAGAACTGTGCTGTAGTTTGTAGATGGCACCATAGATTTGGTCGAATTGTAATAGTCTGCTGTAACTGTACTGCATGGAAATGTCTCTTAGTGGATCATGGAAACTGACTGGTTTGGGATCAAAAAGCATTTCTTTGATTTGTTGTTATGATGATAAGTGTAAGTGACAATCAGAGCACTCCATACTTTAATGAAAGGCTTTACTAGCCCAAATACAACTTATTTCATGTGTTTGGACAACATTTTAATGTATGATACATTGATGTTTTACATGTTTTAGTCTCACTAGTGTGTATCATGATTTGTGTTTAGAAAATGTTGAATGCAATAATGTACTTGTTTATGTATAGTCAGTCATATTTGCATGAAGTATTAAAAACATTTATGTACATGTACTTTATACATCAAAATATTATATAGATTGAATATCAGACCTACTGTTCTTCATTGTGTACATTGTTGACAAAGAATGCTTGTTATATCAGAGATGTAGAGAAGGAATGGTAAAAAAAAAGCAGTAAAATGAAGCAAGGGAAAGCAAATACAAATGCAGCTTCAAACTTCTGTATATTTTATTCTGAAGTACATTCGACTGTATGCATGCAGGAATACAGAGAGGAAATCGGACTGTTTGGATTCTATTGGGCTGAATTGAGATGTAGATGTAGTAAATTTAGTCAATGTCACATATTATAGTTTGATTGGTCTATGCAGATATGGTGAACTATGAGTATTGTTGTCACCATGTTTTATGTTTGTTTACCTACCACCTTTTCATTAGACATGACACTTTATCTACTACTATGTCACCATTTGTTGTAGTTCTCTGTTTGCTACTCCTCCCTAAATCTTTTGTTTTCTCCCTTTATCTTGCTTCAGCTTTGTATTTCTACTACTACTACTCCCTCTGCTACCTCTACAACCAATACATATTTGACTACCATACTACTAATACTCTTATACTGATAAAACTGCTAACACCTCTAAAACTTCTTTTACTAATTCACCTTTCCTTCCTGCTTTATCTACTACCACCTCACTTCAACTACCTGTACCTTCACCAACACTATCAACTCTTGTCGTATTACTACCCCCGGGTGTCACTTCTATAATTGATTACAGTTTGGTAATTTCCCACTTTCTTAGCTCCTAAATCCATTAAAATTTGTACACGCACATGTTCTGTATGCATGTACAGCAATTTATTCTATTTAGCTTTCAATACAGTAATAGCTTTAAATAGAGTCATTTGTTGTTTGCTTTACTTTTCATCTATTTTTCTTCTATTCTTTTCTTCTCTCATCAGTTTAGTCTGTCTAATATTTATATCATAGCCTAGCAGTCTGATATTGTCATCAAGTTTCTGTCAAACATGCATTAATAGATGATAGTTTTGCACTGATGGGAATACATGTTAACTGTATTGTTGTGAGGTGAAGCTATGCCAATATGTGTTAGCTATGTGTACATCTAGAGAAGATGATTGATTGGTCGTGTTACGGTGTGCATCTTTCTGTTCTACAAGTAAACATTATCAATTCCATGCCCAAATGTTCACTGTGTGCCCAAAATTATTTTGGTTATGTCCTATATGTATTTTGGAGTATTTGTACTGTTTATGTAGTAAAGAATATTAAGTTATTTCCACAATCCAAAAAATATATTTGTTCACGGCTACTGATATCACTATTGCTTTAATTGTGAAAAGTTGTAAGTAAAGCTACACGAAGCTGTAATGCACTCTTTTACATTGAAGCAAAATGTTGACATATATCTTATTGTACCATATAGAACTTACAAAAAGCTCCAGTTGTCACTTTATCTAGATGTGTGTTTTCCATAGGAGACACCAAATAATTCCTTCTTCAGGGATATGGTTACTGCAGATGTATACATATTTATAGAGATATAGAGAACTACTTTAACTGATTTTGTTATTGTTCCATTTAAATGAATTGAAAGACAATGAAAGGGTGATCAGTTTAATGCACAACAGATAATTGAATCCATTTTGATACTTTTAGAATTCAAAAGAACCTGGATTTCTCTGGAATTGATATGATTGTATTCTAGTACCGCAATTGCATGAGTTGCAATTATAATGAGAAGCTTTGGAGCATTAATGCTTGATTAAAATTTTCTTCCTTCAAATAATGTTCATTAGCATAACATGTTCACATTTTATTGACGAAACAATTAACACCCTCTTCTTCATTTACCTTTGTTTTGTTTTTTCCCTCCCGATTGCTCCATTCATCAAATTGGCAACAGATTATGAACACTAGAGTGTCCTTCTCGCTTCACAGCTTGCACTGCACCTCTTGATGGGCTAATTTGCCACTGACTTTAACCAACCTTCCTCACAGGAATGTAGAACAGATTCTTTTTTTTTTTAAGGAGAAACCTTGTGATATCCATGTATGACTTCTTAATACACAGCAAAAAACTTCAAATCATTATTATGGAAACAGCAGAAATGTGTTTGTTAGATATGTATAGTTCTATTATGCCGTTGCATTGAACACTGTGGTATCACAAAATCTTACCTCCTTTTCCCACTTAATGAGTAATCTAGCAAGTGGATTTGGATTACATATTAGTGTGAATTCGAACAAAATGCTATTCTTGTGTTTTATCCTCAGTAATTAGAAGATTTCTTTATTGATTGATTAACAGGCACAGGTCAGGGGTTAGTTCTTGTTTCTGTTTGTTTCTTTGGCTCAGAAAAAAAAGGAAAATAGACATATGTGGAGATGTTCATATTTTTAAGTGGTTGTCATTCAGTTCAGTTCAGTTCAGTTCATGTTCAGTTCATTCATCAACAGTGATGAAACGTATCTGATAGATCGGGTTTTGTATCTGTTTCTACTCCATAAGTTTTGTGATTATGTCATGACCTCATTCAGAAAACTGATCACAAAGAACATGTGATTGTGTTGTTTTTTAACAATTATTTGCAGGCGTTTTTGTTCATTATTGTGACAACATCAGTTACATTTCTGGCGTAATCAATGAATGGTACATGGTACAAAACTGTAATAGTTTGGGTATTATTTTTAGGTGATATGTAGGAAATTGTCACATGTAAATATACTGTTAGAGGTTATTTTTCTGTTTGTTGAAGGAGCAAAAAGACAGACAACAAATGGTTTATTACATTACATTTCCAACTTGCATTTTTGACTATGAGTTGATCAGAGGTGCTCATGATAAATGTACAATAAACATTCGTATGTATATTCACTGAAGCAAATAAAATTCACTGAGAAAATGATTGATTTTGATGATTTTTATCTTCAGATCAGCATTTTTAATCAGTGTAACAAAGTGTATCATAGTAATAATGACAAAAATCACTTGAGTGATTGTAAAGATATTTACTGGCAGTATGTAGTTTTTTAGAATTTTTTTTTTAGTGGCAAAAATGTACTCTAGATAATTTTGGCCAAATATTAGAGTTAACTTGTGTACTATTTTCAAAATCATAATACAGCATTTCTATGTCAACCAGTGTGTTTTTATAGAATGTATTTTGTATTGATAATGCTACTACTTCATAACTTTTTCTAGATGAAACTCAAACTTGTATGTGTCATTCTCATAATAATCAGATATTTTCATAGAACATAGACAGTAGCTTAAGTACTATACATGCCCTTCCTTGACGTCACTACGCAAGTATTTTTTACTACTTCTACATCTTCTTTTCTAGCCACATGGGCAATCTGAAAAAAAAAAAAAACATGATCAGCTCAGCATGTTTATTGTGGATGTCACTTTTCATTCACTTGATATTTACAGTTTCAAAAAGCTTCATGATTGTCAATATGTATAACTATTATATGCAGAGATTTTTTTTATGCTGAAATAGCTTAATGATATGATGTGTTACTTTTGCATCTATTTCAATTCTGTAAGACATTGAATAAGTTATAACACATCACACTGGGGTTTGGCCAGGCTGTAAGATGTGGCATGTAATAATAGCATATGATTCCAATCAGGCATGGCAAGCAGACTCCTCCGTCTGCCTCTCAGGCTCCGCATCTTTTATTGAAATGCAGATTATAAAAAGGAGTTAACTGTGGTATCTTCCATTGACACAGTCGTCTCCTACCACAAAGCTGACTAGGAGTGTTCCAGTTTACAACACTATTCCCAATGACGGATTTAGATTGTGATATTAGATATTGATACCAGTTCAAGTGTCTTCAAGTAGTTAAATGACTTTAAAATAGAAATAAATATTACCCTGGTGTAACCCAGGCCTAATTGCTCCTTTCACTATGGGCATAGTCTTTTCTGATGCTAACAACATTTCTAAGGGTCCCTTTAAAAGGTTGTCTGCACAACAAAAGACTGTGTTCATAGAGTTTATTTGAGGCAGGTTCATGAAGCATGCTGCAGGAAACCTATCAAAATTGAATCTCATTCGAGCATTATTATACTTCTAAGAAATATATTAGCTTGCCAGAAATACACATGAAATTAAGAATGGATTTTTTTCTTTGATCTATTCAGAAAAACAAACATGGAAAGTGAATGAATTCTATACAGTCCTGTGACATACAGAGTGCATGGTGATCATGTTGAGATGGCAGTGCATAGGTGTAACTCCATTAGAAGCCTTGTCAAAATACTATATGAGCATATAGTATTGAGATATAGTAGAAACATGTAGCTTCATAGCAATTGGAGTTATAACCTCTAAGTGCTGCCAATGTAGTCATTTATATTACCCTTCTTCCTACATTATTGAACGCTTTCTTCCTTCTTGTTGTCGTATGTATATACATATTTAGCCAGTGGCCGGTGTAGATCTGGCGGCATATAAGTTTCTCTCTTGAGCAATAAGTTAGTGGATGAAATGTGATGACCATCTCTTGCGGAGAGCAAGTTGATGATGTCATCGCATCACATGTAGCGATTCGGGTAACATGTATTCCAGTAGACGACCCTCGCAGGTCTTCAGTTCATGTTTATTCATATCGTCTGTTTGCGAGTATCATAGTTATGGAAGGGTCTGGGTATCTGCTGTCCCTGTGCGCCCTCTTGAGTTGAACAGTTGCACAGGTTTATGTCATTTGCTGACTGGATGAACTAAAGGAAAGGGGTCAAAATAAGGCCATTTCCAGACAAACCTTCTGTACTTATGGAGATCTATCCTCTGGAAAATGAGGAGATCTCCATAGTTAACACCCACGCTCATTTCATACTAAGCTCAGCACTAATTTCCGTCATCCTTTTTGGGGGACATTGTGCAAGCGCTTTTCTATACCACATTTTGACTTTGAAGTGTGTGTGTGTGTGGGGGGGGGGGGGGGGGGGGGACTCAAGAGAACGTTAGCAGGGAATGCGGATACCCAGTCCCTCTCAGGTAGAAGTATGAGTAATGAGTAATGCAGAAATAGTGATGCATGGATAGTCATTTTTAACTTTAAAAAATGCAAGAGATTTGAATATACAAGATGGATTTAATAACATACGTACTAGAGTACTTTCATACATTTAGGTTCCATATTGGACGCCTGAACAACGGAGAAATTCTTGAGTGAAGTAGTGTGATTTCTTGTAGCTTCTGTTTTGTAGTTATTACTTCAATTTCAGATCAGAGTAATGAACATTTTAATAATTTTGTATAATATAATTGTACATAAGTGTGATTTTATTATATTACTAGTATGATATATTGTACATGCCATTAATGCATAGAAAAAATATTGTAGAGCCCTATTATGGTTATAAGAAATTGAGTAACCCACAGAAGAAGAACAATGAATATCTATAAATTGTAATATTGGATCTTGTTTAACACAAACAATATGCTCTTTGATAATCATAGTGGAAATGTGTAAAGAGGTAAATATATTGTTTTGCTTGTGCTTTTTTATGATATTGTATGTAGGAAGATATATTCCAATAAATTATGCTATTAGAAATCTTGTAATAATCAGAAGCAGATTTGAATTTTCTTCTTTTGTGTTTCATTTTTCAGTGGGAGGAATGTGTGTGTGTGTGTGTGTGTGTGTGTGTGTGTGTGTGTGTGTGTGTGTGTGTGTGTGTACTGATGAACTTGGCTATCCAAGCAAGCGAGAAATAAATGGCATTCAAATTGTATGTCTTCCTTCACACAAGTTTAACTATGACCAAACCAATCTTGCCTTGGATTTGTCCAACATAGCAACATATGATGGGTCTATACATGCAAACTACATGCCTGTCTCTTTAATCAAATGAACTTAATTGAGCAATTAGTCGGGTACATGTTTTGTTTTTATGTTGGCCATGAGAGATGTGCACATAAAATGTGTTTAAGTGTTAGTAAGAAGGGGCCATATTCATGAAACCTTTCTAAGCCTATTTAGCTACGGTACTAAACTGCATTCAGCTACATGCATTTCTAGTGACTAACTAGGCTAGTAAGCTTTCATGAATATGGCCCCATGTCTATTAAACAAAAGACCTGTGTTGGAGATAATTCCTTATTAAAATTAGCCTAGGTAGAGCTAAGATGGTGAAGAGACTTGTATTCTCTGAATTTGAAAATTAGTAAGAGTTATTTGCCAGGTTGGAGAGTTAGCAAACATAATACATGCCTGATAGAAGGTCCTTAACACAGGTGACATCATTTAAGGTTATCCTATAGATAGGTATGGTAATTGTCATTAATGTTCTGTAAACTAATATAAACAAGACAAAATAAGAAACCAAATACAGAGAGTCTTGCTAAATTTATATTTTAATTTAAAACTGCTTGAATAAATGTTTATATCATATTTCTATAAACACATTATAAAACATTGAATCACATGGTCCAATTCACCATTCAATATGATTTGTAACACTTACTGGCAAGGTATACATGTAATAAATGGTTATAAAATGTCATTAAAAACAGGTTAATATAAATAATTTGATTGCAAATACATGTATCACAAAAGTGTTGAAAATTGCAGCAAAATTGTTCATTGGTAAACTGGGCAAAGGCACACCAAAACACTGACTTCCCTCCAAGAATTCTATTGCATACATACATTTTTGAGATTGAACATCAAACTAAAAGGTATGTTAATCTTCTTTTTTACTTAGGACATATAGCTAGAAAAATCAAGCAAAACATTAAACATAACGATAGTTCCCTAGAATAAATTCCATACATTAAAAGCGCGAGTGGATAATAAAAGTTATCTTTGATGAAGTGAAATTGATTCGTCTGTGTTTTTTCATACTTAAACATTACAAAGAAGAAGTGCAGAGATGTGGTGTAAATGAACAGTGTTAAAACAGATACTGGTACACATTATTTTTATGCTTGTACAGATCGTTTTCTTTCAAGAGTGGACTGAGGACTTGATGGTACTGAAGGCCTAGAGTCTAACTAGTAGAAGAAGGCCTGGAAAAAGATGCCTGTTCTGGAAAGAGACTGCCTGCAAGGCATTAAAGAAAGTACACAGAAAGCAGAAGGGGGAGACAGGAACAATGTACAGTAGGTGTCAGGCATGAAAAAAGACAATCACACAAATCTGAAGAATGATTGACCTGAAGTTGGAAAGAAGGCATCATTGGAACTCAAGTTCAATTATAATTTTTGGATTTTGATACAAATATCGACAACCGAGTAAGATTGCATAATTTTTTATTAGAGAGACATACGAATTGTTCAGTGATCATTTTGGATAATAGAAAATGTATCAAGGACTATTTAGTTCTCAAAAATCTGCCAATTGCTGTCAGAAATTGACAACAATTTTTCTGAACATATTAAGATTATTAATATATATTTTATTTAGTGTTGATAGTCAAGTTGCATTATTACTAACATTCTCTTAATTTGAATTGGAACAGAAACAATCAGTAAACAAGAGGCAATGACAATCATCTCTCAGATGAAGAAAAATAGTGCGGCAAAGGAAGGAGGAGCATCACACCTGAATAGGAGGCAAGAAGGGATCATATAGGCTGATAGCAGTAGTGGCACCTTAACTTACAGTATGGACTAAGCGTAGCTGGCACAGCCATAGGAGCTACTGTACTGCAGGCAGTAGTGATTCCCTGGGAGCGTGTGCTTCAACATAAGATGCACATTCTCGATTGCTACAATGACAAAGAGGTATTCATTAGATATCGATTTAGCAGGAAAGGGTGTATCCATATACCATGGTATGGCTCGAGAGGACCTAGACATGGTACGAGGAGGATGAAGGCACTACCTGCCAGCTGGGAAAGTTTTTTAAAAAAAACTAAAGAAAAGATGCCACAGCCATTTTGGTAAACAAAATGTAAATTGATCTGCAGGACGACAAAGAGAAAAAAGAGGGACAAAACTTGGAGAAGAATGGGATGGAGGGTAGTCAAGTGGACTGATAGAAGGAGCCGCCCCAGAGGGAACTCCTCCTCAAGGTGAAGGGAGAAGTAAGAGAAGGCAGAGGAGGAACCGACTGAGTAGAAGAAACAGGGGGAGGAGTTGAAAGGTGGAGGTAAAGGGGGAAGAGGAACAGGGGAAGATTAACGTAACGGGGGAGGTGGTGCATCAGGGGGAGGTGGACGAACAGGGGAAGGTGGACATAACCCAAGAGGAGGTGAAGATGGAAGTCGTGAACGCCAGCGACATATGGTTCAGAGAGTGAGACTGCCAGCGTACATCTGGCAGAAAAGAAGATCTCTGGACAGACAGCCCCATAGAAAAGACTACGAGCAGGGGGAGGCAGCAAGAAGGATATACCCTGTCCACCAGCTTTGACTTGGTTGCATTGTTTCATGGAGTGGAAGAGTGAGTGAGTGGATATGGGGGATGTATATGGTCATATCATTCATGATCAGCATGAGGAACGTGCCTTAACACTGCATTGGTTGTCAACAAGAGGTGCGAGACATATTTGACAATTACACATTTTCGTTGGAAATATCTCTGTTCTTCAACTTGCGTTCGTACTGGTGAAATGTTAACACAGTATGTTTAACATCACTGATCTCATCTATGATGACATTGCTCCTATGGCAAATCGGAACATTCCAATTGAGCCCATAGACCCAGTCCTGAATGCTGCTTGCAGAGCAATCACCAGCTGCCTGCGACCAACAAGAGTAGATGATCTCTACCTACTGAGTGGTACTGCCCCGCCACACATCAGAAGAGAGGTATCAGCACGGGCGGAAAAAAACAAGCAAGAAGTCAACCCTCTCCATCCACTCTTTAACTGCACACCTGCCAAAAAGAGACTCAAATCAAGACGCAAATTCCTCCACTCGACTGAATCCCTTGATGGCTCCACGCACAGCGAAGGGATCATTCTATGGTCCAACCACCTCCAGTCTGTGACGCGCCAGGTCTCCATCGGTCCTAGTGAAACATTACCCCCAGGTTCAAGTCAGGAATGACCAGCAACCTGGCAATGTCTCAATCGCCTGCGGTCTGGCATAGGATGGTGTAAAGTCCTTATGCAGAAATGGGGGTACAACAGGGATGGAGACACAACCTGTGACTGTGGGGAGGACCAGACGATGCAACACCTTTTGTTCTGCCCTCTCCTACCAGAGCCTTGCACCACGATCTGGAGTCCCTCAACCCCAAAGCCAGATCGTGCATCCTCCACTGGACAGGACTTGTGTAGTGACCCGAGAAGAAGAACGTTAGATTCAATGTTGGTGCGATTTTTGCTTTAACACGTAAAATGCATTTTGTATACGTCCTTGAGTGTGCAAGCTAGGTCCAGACATTATCATCAAGATATGAGAGCCAAAATTAGGGAAAGAAAAGTACAAAGTGGTTGTCACATGAAGGGTGCCTGGATCTTTAGTGGGATCAAATGCGAGACCAGAAAGAATCTGGAGTGTGCATTCCTGATTATACTACTGCCACTCTTGTTTTGATAATCTTACATCCTTTCAGGCACAACAATAATCAGTGATTTTTGGCAGGCATAGGCCTACAATCTATTCTCGCTATCGCCAATAAGCAAAAAGTACCTGGATGTCACTATCAGGCCTCAGTTACTGTGCATCATGGGATAGTTCCGAAGCCCCAGGTTACTTTCGGTCTCCGTAGGCCGCTTGGCCTCATAGTTATTTCTTTCTCAGCTTGATTTTAGCGTCAGTATTGTTTGAGTTTTCTTTATTTTAAAACTAACCTACAGCAAAAACGAATATGGGTCGTTACTGCAAAGCTGCCATGTGCTGGTGGCACGATAATAAACGAAGAAATACCCCTGGATGAGAGACGTGATGTGGGTAAAGTTTCCTAGTAACTCCACAGCGTGTGTGACTTGGAAGAGTTGCTATGGAGACAAAATAAATTTGACATCACTGCTCGTTCGCGATTATGCTCGCGGCATTTCGACAAAAAGCAAATTCAAAATGATGGACATGCAGCTGGCTTTCCACAATATTTTTACTGGAACAATCATGGACTAGTAACAAACCCGAGAAAGTCAAGTGCAGCAGAGAAGCGGTCTCAAGCCGAGGCACAAGTCGTCAGTCCACCCTTGGCGCGACGTCACAACTTGGATATTTTTTTTTTCTTCATTATCATGAATATGTTTTGAGCATGATAAAAACGTCTTCACTGACACCTGAACTACTTAAGTTATGGACCTTCCATGTGATCAAAAGTCTACTCGGCTAATTATATACGTGTACCTATCAATGGCAGGATGGAAGCGATGCCTGGTAAGTTGATCACCAGCAGATTTTAAATATAAAGCAATGGCAAGAGCTGCTACACATTGCTGAATGCCCATGGATACAAACATGTCACTGTTAAATCATAAATATACCTTCCCAAATAAAAATAAATTTTTACTGACTGATGCACCGACTAGAGAAATCATCACAGTACACACAAACAGGAGCAAGAAGACATAGGACCAAAAAGAGATAAGTGGATGGAAGAGAGCAAACTATGAAAAAGGAACAATTTCAATAAAAATATGCAGCATAATTGAGAAGTAATATTCACTTAATGGCACATGAGTGCTTACCTGTAAAGACCCAATATTTGACAGTGTGAAGAAACAAACTGCTTTAAGTGCTCGGTCTATCAATGTACTGTTTGAAGCAGAGCATCACTCTCTACCCAAGACCTACAGATTGCACATAGCATCGATAGGTTCTTTACGATATGCCTTGTAGTTTGAACTCTCTGATAATGGAAGAACAAAGCTAGTTTTTGAAATGCCATGTCTCTCTTAATCAGAAGAGGAAAAAATTCAGATTGATCAAATATGATCATGTTTAACAATCACTGCAAGACCATTACGCTTCAGCTCCTTGCCTCCAGTGTTGACAGCATACTATCCATAGTTTTCTTCACAGCATTGTCAACAACTTTGTTCTTTACACTGCCACTCACAAACTCAGGCACTATCCCCTCACAGAAGAAGACCTTCAAGCGTGGTAGTAAACGTGTCATGAGCTCCTGGTCAACATAGATCCTTTCCATGTTGAAGTTATTCTCTTCAGACACTGTTTTGACAACAAAATCACACCACTTAAAACCTGTGCAAAACAGCTGAATCTGCACTTGGACATAGTAAGGGTGGGAGTGAATGAGGTGGAAAGTTCCATTCTCTTCTGCCAAACAGCTTTCCTTCTGAAAAGCGTAATGCTGGATCGGACTTGTCCTGTAGGTATAGGGGTTCTTCACCTCAAGCAGACCCTGGCCGCAGCATACACAGTTTACTATCCCATCAGGAGAAGCTGCGATGTAGGGATGCTGTGTGCTGATCCATAGTCCAGTCTGTGTACAGGATACAGCTTCGGTATCACATACGTCTTTGTGGAATTCCACATAACGTTCGATGGCAACCTTTTCCTGTTCCGTCCCCCATGACATGGCGACTGAGGATGCTGATCCATAGTACCCCATGACCCGAGCAATGTCTGCATGTCTGGCCACCCTGTTGTTTCTAACTGCAGCTGCACAGTTAGCAGCGACACTTGCTGTTACACGGCCTGTTCGGTGCTGTCGCCATAGGGATGATGCTGCTTGTTTGCTCGTCTCTTTTACGACCACTGCCTGTTGATGTTCATTGATCGAGAGAATTTCAATCACCCTCTCCGCTAGGTTTGGGACATCTCCTGCTTCTTTGACCGCTTCCTTAACAGTGAGAGTACTTGCAACGCTAATATGAAGACCTTGAATGTCCAGAATTCCATCGAAAGCATCTCCACCTGCCATTCTGTGTGCAAGTTGTAGCAACCTTGCAGTGTTCTGTTGTGTCACCACAGATTTTACATTGATTGTGTCGATGTTACCAGCACACTGCAGCACACATACCTGTGGTTGAGATGTACAACCAGTGACTATCTTGGCCTTGATCAACCACTTTCCCCATTGCAAATAAAACCTTAGAGATGTGTTGGTGAGTTGCCTGCACTCTGAAAATGAAGAACAGAAAAGAAACAACAATGCACCCACACCATCCTTTATTGATTTGATGATCAATAACCAAGATTCACATTTTACAAATTATAATGTTGTCCTGAAAATGTGAAAGTAAGATCCCTTTAAAACTCCAGCTATTTCTTCTAGCGCCAAACTTTAATACAACTTCAAACTTATATTACAGAGTTCTATACAAAATGAATTACCTTAATTTTTATTGTAATTTGAAATTAAAATTCTACCTGTTAATAGAAAACACAGCAGAAATTAAGTTGTATGGACTCATTTCACAATTTGATTTCACACTGAATGAAGCATGAATCATTTCAATCCTTTAATCACCAATATCAATGTCCTGAAGATATTCATCAAGTCACAATCTAAAAATATACCCTCAAATTATGAAACTGAGTTTTAAACATATTTTTTTTTTGTTGCCTCCATCTCACCACAATCAGTGACAATCTCTCAGTGACTGTCAAAGCTGTTTACATGACCCCAGCAGTAATCTTACTTAATCCTCATAAAATTGGTAAGGATTAGGGGTGGAAATGTGCCTGCTTGATGATACAACTACAAGTAGACACTATGACACTATAAAAATTTAACAAATTCTTACCAGCACAAATTCCACATTGAACTATGCAGATCGACTGTCCACTCTCCTAGATGTGCAGGGCGAGCTACTATGTGTACTGTGGGCCCATGACCTCTTGTGTAACCTAGCTGTTAGAGAAGATGAGAAAATTCTAGAAAATTTTAGAATTCTATGGTAGCATTAAACAAAGGTAGATTTAAAGGGATAGTTCACCCTGAAATCATTTTAGTTTCAATAAAAGCAGACACATGAAAGAAAAATATTAGTGCGGGTTTGATGAAAAGTCAAAGGATAAGAAAGTTATGATCTTTTCAAGTTTGGATTTGATGACGTCACATGCGTTGTGCTCTCCCATATGTAGTGTACAGATTTTTTGAAAATGTGCATTTTCCCAAAAATTATGCATCCTAGCTTTCACCTGTGCATTTGATACATTGATCATCAGAAATACACTTTTACACATGATACATGCACTACAGCTCAAAGAAATTGGCATGGGTAAAGGGAAAGGGAAGAAAGGGAAGGAGCCGCAGTTTTGAACCGCAGTATATTTTATCCAGTTCAGCATGAAACATGTTTTTTAGGCTACACTTCGTGTTTCATGCTGACAAAATATACCGCGGTTTAAAACTGTGGCTCCTTCCCTTTCTTCTCTTTCCCTTTATAGGCTTTACCCATGCCAATTCCTTTGAGCTGTACGTAGTGTATGAAAACAATTCATTCCATTGTCATAAACAGAAGAAGAGCAATTTATTTAATCATATATTGTACACACGATATGGGTCCGCGTGACATCACAAATGATTTGGCAGGATTGTTTCTTAACTTATTGACTAACTTCTGTGAGAAAATCTCATTAATTCAATTCGTCATACATTAGGGGGCAAATTTTTTAAAGGCAAAGATATGTCACTTTTCAAAAGACACAAGGATAATTTTGGGATTCCGTCATATGAATTTTTGATGAAGTCCATTTCTGGTGCATAAGTTATGTCCTTTCATTGTTTATCTTCCTATCCCCACACTTAATCCATTGTTCTGGTTGAGTGAGCATCGTTTAACAAATACTCATCCCTCTTGAGTTTGAAAAAATTAAAAAAAACCTTTTTGTGAAAAAATAAAACTGGATATTTTGACAACGATCAACATGACAGGTGTCATGTAAACATACAAAGTCATTATTGTGTCATGGTTGAGCATATACACTTTAAAAATCAAACAAGAAAGGTGAGCACTTCCAGCAAGTTGCTATTATTATGAACAACATGCAAGCTACTGTAATCTCTGAAAGATTTAGCAAAAGACGAGCAACTTATTTATAACCCTCAAAAGACCTAAGATTAGAATGTAAGAAGATTTACAGAGTCTATATACAAAAAAGACCTAAAATATCTAAGATAAATTCTCAATTAATTTTAATCCAGGCTTACGTAAACTTTCCACCATCTGAACCAGTTGTAGTCTACAACTCCAATGCTCGAGCCTCCGATCCGAGGGTGCTCCATTCACGACACTGTATGCACTCTAGTACTCAGCATCACGAGTCTGCAGTCGAGACTCAAGCGGAAGACCCGGCGGAAGTTTGATTGGCAAACCCACTTTTTGTGCGGCAAGTTCATGCGACTTTCGCTGCACACAGGCAAATTCCACTGTTGATTCAGCAATACGCTAAAAAGTTTTAAGTTAGAAGCATTAAACAATGGTGTGAAGCAATCGAACGTGCATGTTATTGTGAATAATTCTACATAACATAGACAATTTATGATGCGCTTGCGCCTAAGCTAATTTTTCTATGAAACGTCTAGCAGTGATATGATTGCATGGAAGACCTTTATAGAGCGCGCCCGCGCGCTCTGAGCTCTAGTTATGGATTCAAGCGTACGTACCACTGAACTATACCACTATAGTGGTATAGTTCAGTGGTACGTACGCAGCTCGCAGGCGCATACGTGACATGGGCGACAAAATAAAGCAAAAATCTCGATGATCAGTTACATGTATTTCGATCGAGGACAATTTGCATATGTTATATTTGCCTGACAAATATCCCCATTAGGCATATAGAATATAGTCTAGAGTGTGCATGGCATTTGCAAAAATGCGAATGACCTGTCAATTTAGTTTTCTAATTAGTTTAATAGTTCCATTAACACTGTATACTGTGACGTCTACAGTACAACTACCAAGTTCATCTAATACGCCTCGTGAAAAAAAAAAATTATATTGGTATACATCTACTTTCCTTCCCAAATCTCATTTGTTAGAATTCTATCTTGCTGATAGAAATGAACCATCCTGAACATCCATCGGACCTTTATGGCCTGGCGTATAGATTTTGAAGACATATGCCTGGCTATAGGCCTGCTTATATCAAACATTGTGCATTTACAAAATGACCTTCTGAATACATTGTACTTCCAGAATACCACTCCAGGAGGTGCGAGGAAGAGGGTTAGGTAACATGCAAAGAAGAGATAAAAAGAGGAGAAAAACAGATATACTTCACGATAATTCATGTTAATTACTCAGGCGTTCTTATTGGGACATTTTAAATAATTTGAAAGTTAAAACTTGAATGAAGCTGAACGTGAACATAAAATTGAAGAATGTCATTTTTTTTTTCCTTTTGGGGGGGGGGGGGGGGGGCGCACGGTCATGATATTTCATCAATTAATATTCTTGTAATAAATTGATCCCTAAGCTTGTTTATAAATGCTTACCATATAAACTTTCAGAAGAGGGTCAGTGTAGGTAGTACACATATAGTTTTTACTTCATGTACAAGCATTTTCCTCGTAAAATCCTCAATCAGAACTTTACATGACACAAAGTCTTCTTTCTCCAAAGTGAGGTGGACTTCTAATTTTAGCACACTCAGGCTTTGATGAACTTGAAATGAAATTTGAAATCATGCTTCATAATATGGAGGGCCAGGGTATTCTTTGTCCAGCCATTCAAAGTTGCTGTTTACCTGCCCAAACTGGGTAAGTGAAGATTTCTTTTCAACGTCTTTAGCACCCGGTCTCTGAGATGATGAATAAATAGAATAAATGTTAAAGGTATATCTACATTCTCTTAAAAAGACAACTTACATAAGAACTAAGAAAGGAAACTAAAAGCTCAGAGTTATTTGAAAACATATATCGCTTTAATCGTGATAATAAAAATACACTGTATACCTATTTTTATGATCCATCTTGTACTGTACTTGATAAAAATAATAAACATATCATCTCGTGCACCTTGAAAAATAATCTTTCCTTTACCTCTTAAATTGAAGTCCAAATGAATTTCAAACTTAATAATTCATACTTATACATATGTATATGAACAGATGCATTTCAGTTTAGAAAAAAATACTTTTATCTAAAGCAAACCTCTTTAAATAACAACAAAACGTACTACATGTATTACTACTGAATTGTACATCAAAGCTTTCATATTACATGTAGAGCTAAAATGAATATAGAGGTATCAGCTAAACATGAAATAAATTGGCATTTCAATGTGTTTTTGTGTCTCCAAATTATATCATTCCCAAAGCAAAGGCAGCAAACCTCATTGTCATTCAGAGAATACTCTATAATATGTATAAAACCTTTCCTCACTGGAAAGTGACTTCCAGTGGAACTGCTGATCGCAAGATTACAAGTCGAGTTTTGGAGGGGTCTTCCAGAACATCAGAGCTCTCTTCACCGCAGCGATGTGTTGATTGAAGCAGAACCCTGCCAACCACTGGCTGGTACAATATGGTATATGAATGAAGACTATTTTCGCTACAAAACAAGGTGTTTCAAATGTAAAAAACAAAGGTCATTTTGAACTTTTCCAACTAAGGCCTGTGAGGCTATGACTTTGAGACTTCATACATATTACTGTTCAGGTAAACTGCTGATCCACGCAGAGTGTCATGACATTTATAGGTCTAACACTACCTTTCAGGCTCCTGCACATATCAATTGCTTTACCTTTGGTTTAGCATACTGACTGTTACAACATATACATGTATCATTAAAGGAAGACCAAGAGAATGAGCATATTTTGCAAACTATCAAGTACAAATGAAGACAAAAATCCACTCTCTTGCAATAAACATAATATACCTCAATTTAGCTGTTTTATTTCTACTTGCTTGATATAATGGAAGAATGAAAAATCTCTGTTTTATTCACATTCAGGCTTAAAAGCCGTTACATTGCATTCAGTTTAAGGCTGCCAACAAATAATGACCATTTTTTTTTTAGATCAGCACAAACATCAATCAAAACATGTCATGACCCAAATCCTTGTTTCTATGTAATCACAAATCATATTGCAAAATCAAACCTTCCAACGTCATTTCCATGCCCCTATCAATTAAACAGATTTACTCCTTCTGTCCTTCGGTTAATACATGGATTGGTGAAAATAGACTGCAAAGTTATAGTTTCTTCTCCATGGAATGGGCAATATTTTTGAACACTGGAATCTTTGAAGGCAGAATGCTTTGTAAACCCTTGACAGTCTGCCTTGGCTCATTAGAGAGAATGGCAACTAGTCCTACTCGTCTATGACGACTCCTCCACGATGCAGTTCCACAACCCCCCGCAGTGCCTTCCCCTTCCAAACAGCGGTGGACAGTCTATATCCCCAAAGTCATCCACATCCTCACAGAGGCCTGAGGTGAGAGCCGTAGCTCCCCCATGCAGCATCCTCAGTCTCCTGGAAGGCACCTCAGCATCGGTGCTCTCTGTCTCACCGCCCAAGGCCTCGCTCCTCCTCCGCTCTAGCCGCTTCCTCCTGGACAGCTTGCGAGACTTCTTGCTGGGAGTGAAGCTCACAAAGTCTATGTAGGACTCCTCCCCACCACTACTCGAGTCATTCTCTGATCTATCCTGAAAAATGGCCACACTACCCGATTTCCCGCTTCTCGCCCCACTTCTTACATTCCCAGTATTTCCTTTTCCTTTCTCACTATTTCTAGATTTCTGGGAACTTGTAATACTATCTCCATTCAACTCAAGAAACAAGCTGATCTCATCATCTGACCTTCTACGACCCCTGTCTCTCTTGTTACTCAATCCGTTTTGCTTCCCACCATTTCTATATCCTGTACTCTTGGATTTTTTAATCTCCTTTTGCTGCACAAAGTCTTGAGAGGATTGCTCTGATGAGCTATCTGCTAGTGCACTGGTCCTTGTGTTCTTGTTAGATGTCCTGGACATAGGAATCTTGGTCTTCTTTTCCTGATGTTTTTTGCAAGATCCGACTTTTGTTTCTGTTGATGGCCTCAGTTTCAAATCCTTCTTTGCATCACCCTTCTTCTCCTTGGTGGATCCACTCAGGGGGTTTGATTTTCGATCAGTGAAAGGAGCTGTCTTGGCCTTCTTGCTGCAGGAACTCTTTGAGACATTGCTGTCCACACTTTGACGCTTCTTGCCTTTCCTAGACTTCCTCATGGCACAGATGTAGTGTTGCAGTCTTAATTTCCCCAATCTCAGATTTCTGCAAAGAGGTACATGTAAAAGAAATAAATAAAAATGCTTTAGAAAGTTACAAATCTAAAAGCCAAGTTGACAGAAAAAAGGAGAGAGGTTGGGTATGAATTCAGAATCTGAATGAACAGAGACTGATGACAGCAGGCACTTGTGGTAGTGAACCAGTCCAATGTTAATATTCTATGTCCAAAAAATGCTTTACTGACCAACAACTATGGAAGTTCTAATGAGTATATCTGTTCCAACTTTGTATATATGTTGCTAACTGATCTTTTTCCCTCTCTGAATGCAGCATCGAACGCATGTAAATCAACACAAATAGTTTACCGGTTCAAAAAGAGTACTTGAGATGAGACCTCAACATCTTCTCCAAAATGGTGACCCCAGCGATGTTGACCATTCACCCAGATGTCATCGATGTCCAGCTTGCGTTTCTGCCACGGTGGTTTCTTTCTTCTCCTTAGAATATCAAATACAAAAAAAGGAGAGATTCTTGCTTCATATACAGACTAAACTCTGACCATAAAACCAAGGATTGAGGTTCATTTACCTGTACATATGTGCACATTTTATTTTTGTGAGGGATACAAGTGATATTTTTGTTCTCATGGACTATGGCACATGGACAAACAAGTTTCCATGATGAACTGGACACCTGCGGAATATGCTGGAAGCAGAGGAAGACAATGTAGGAGATGGATAAATGACATTGAGGAACATTGCAATGTTACATGGACAAAAACAGCACAGGACAGAGTAAAATGGAAAATTGGTAAAGAGGCCTCCCTTCAGCATGGAAATGAAATGGGCTACATACAGTTGTCCTCAAAATTATTCATACCCTTGTTAATTTTTATGATTTTTTATTTTTGTGATGAAATGAATGCATTTTGTCAAGTGTGTATATCAGTTATATGTGACCAACATGTGAAAGAATAACAAAAATACACAATTCAAGAAATTCATCATTTCAGGGGTATTTTATTCATGGATTTTCAAAAATGCCATGTTCAAAATCATTCATACCCTAGGTTTACTGAGTCCAAGAGCCTTTGTTTCTTATGACTGCTTCTAGACGGTTCTTGTACGTGTCCACAAGCTTCCTGCATGTCTTCTGGGGGATGTTGGCCCACTCTTCCTTGGCAAAAGCCTCAAGCTGGGACAGGTTGGTCGGTTTCCTAGCCAACACTCTGGTCTTCAAGTCTCGCCACAAGTTCTCAATTGGATTCAGGTCAGGACTCTGACCTGGCCATTCGAGGACGTTGACATCATTGTCCTTGAACCATTTCTTTACTACCTTGGCGGTATGTTTTGGATCATTGTCCTGCTGGTACTTCCAATTAGGGCCAAGCTGGAGTTTCTCAGCGGATTCCTTCACGTTTTCATCAAGGATCGTGATGTAATCCTCCTTTCTCATGATTCCTTGGACCTTGACGAGGTTGCCTGTGCCACTGGAAGAGAAGCATCCCCATAGCATTATGTTTCCACCACCATGCTTGACGGTGGGCACAGTGTTCTTTGGAGTGTATGCTTCTCCTTTTTTCCTCCAGACGTATTCAACATCCATATGGCCAAATAACTCCAACTTTGTCTCATCAGACCACAGGATGGTTGACCAAAAGCTGGAATCTTGCTTTAGATGACCTTTAGCAAAGGCTAGGCGAGCCTCCAGATGCTTCTTCCTGAGCAGCGGGGTCTTCCGAGGCCTACGTCCATGGAGACCTCCTCTGTGCAAGACTCGCTCAATAGTGGACCGTGACACCTTCGTCCCTGCCTGGTCAAGCGTTCGAAGTAGGGCCTTGGTTGTGGTCCGGGGGTTGTTGTTGACCTCTCGGCAGATTTTCCTGGCAAGTTTGGGGGACACCTTTCTCTTCCTGCCACGCCCACAGAGGTTTTTAACAGTATTGAACTTCTTGTGCTTGTTGATAATGCTCTGCACGGTTGCCACAGGGACATCATATTGCTTTGAAATGGCCTTATAACCCTTTCCTTCAATGTGGGCACGCACAAGACGTTGCCGTAGGTCCTCACTGAGCTCCTTCTTCTTGGCCATGATGATCAGAAACTGAGAATGACCAGAACACGTTTCCTCTATTTAAAGTCTTATGGAAAGATGCTATGTGTTTGACAATAGTTTAACATTTGGTCAACAAAAAAGGTATTTAATCCATTGGAACATCTTGAAATAACTATAGGACAAAGATTAACACATTCTCAGGAAAGGAAAACAATGGATACTATGAAGAAAGAACATTTTTGTTGAGGTATTGTCAGGGGTATGAATAATTCTGAACATGAGGGAAAAATAACTTTTGGACTTATCTATTATTATGCAAATGAAGTTTAGCCAACTCATATGTGGATTTGTGCATAGCAACAAGTAGACAAAAGATACACAGGAAGTACCAACATAATAGCTTTTACAAAGGAAGAATCTAACAAAGACTGTTATTTTCAATGGGGTATGAATAATTTTGAGGACAACTGTAGATCTATTATTTTCTCTCCCTTATTCATTCTCCTCATAAAGAGAGACTAACCAGATCTCTGTTTCGCATGAAAGAAGAAGGGGGATGAAACAAAAGGACAAATCCACTTCAACCTGCTTTAGCAACCATCCATACAGAAAGAGCAATGTGTTGTCTTCCTTCAGCTGTCTTTGTAAACAGCTTTCACTTTCTCTTCTTTAAACAAAAAAAAAAGACAGGGTGTCCCATTTGCAAAAGTCATGAAACTCAGCAGGAATCAGCAGTCATAACCTAGCAATCCCATGTAAGAAATCTCACAGTCATAGCCTCCCTCACGAGGCTTCAGATGACCCGCCAAAAACATCCTCGAAATCTAGTGCTCGCTTTATTATGCCGCTTAATTCAGTTTCTAGTCCTATTATTTGGAAGGGAGTACTTATCCTGTATTTTCTTCCATTTTCTGTGTTTAAAAGAAATATATATTTTTGGGACCTGCAAAAGAGACATCCTGTCTTAAAGAGTGCATTCTTACTTTTTCAGCCTTGGTTTGTGCATCATGAAGAGCACATCTTCATCAGTGAGCTTGCCTGGTGCTGCCTCTGATTCAGTCCCCACTTCAACCTTGGAGGTAGAAGCCTTCTCTTCTTGATGCTTGCCGGAGCTGTCAATCCCATCCTTTGTATTTCCTTCTGAGCGTTCAGCACATTGTTTGGGTGATTCTGTAAGAAAATATCAATAAAGTAACTTTAGGGAATAGCTTGTGCCGTTGCTAGAAAAAACAATAGTATGGGCCGAAAATGGGAATGTTGCACTAATAGTGGGCATGATACATTGCATCGTACATATGAGTATATGACCAGGGAAAATTACTTCCAGCAAAATTCAATGAAGGGGCTGCAATGGAACAGACCCCTGTAGCATACAATTTAGATATTTTTAATAATGCCTTTCAACAATGCCAAAGGCAAAATTGACCTTTTGTATTTCACTCCCTTTCCTTTCTTCAGAGTTGCAGTAGAAATGCATGGAAATTATATTCTATTACACAATAAATATTAGGTGCCTTAGCTATATTTTCAGGCTAATAATTGGCTTTTAAAACATAAGAGGTTACAACACAGGATTGATTGACTATCACATCGTTAGAAATGCATGTCAAGGACACAGGCCTGCAAGGACATACCATTACCTGAGCTGTGGCAAGTGGCAACATCGAGTCCATCCTTGCTGCCACCATTCTCAAAGTCCTCGTCCTCTTGTGCAATATCAACATCAGAGTCAATGCTGAATACCCCGCTGGAGAAACTCCCCTGGTGGTTCGCTGACCCTAGCTGGCTCCCTTCACCTAGCCCTGTGTCTGATAGGGCGATGGCTTTGCCATGACAGTTTTCTCTTTCATTTTGGGAACGAGAAAGATGTGCACCTTTCCTGTGTTGTCCAGACAATGACAACTTTTCCACTTTCTTGTCAACTTGATTTGGTGTAGATGAGCTAGAGGAGATGTTATGCGATCTCTTCTTAAACTTTGGCAGTTGTTCAGAGCCGATGTTACCATAGATCTGAAATCTGTAAAGAGAGATATATGAATCGATACATCAATATTTTATCTCAAATATCCAATTTTTTACAGTCACATGAAGATAATTTATTGCTTGTTTTAAGGCCTTACTCTTATTTTTGTCATTTCGCAAAGTTGAACAAACAGGTTTATATCATTTTGAATATCAACAATTAAGGTGTCTAAACAAATTTATGAGCAATTATTTTGGACGATAAAATGCTTTAATATATCGGACAGACGGACACTTGTAAGTTTTGGGTGCCCAAAGTTTGGCCACCAGTTTTAAGCCATTGGCATTGCTTTGCCAATAAGAATCGTGTATCGATTGACGTGAAAGCGCCACTAGTCTACATGCACATGGGTTGACAATAACTGTTACATGTACTTCTTGCCAATGTATAAAGGGATAGTCCACCCTGAAATTAAGTTTGTTTTTTTTTATGAAAAGGATAAGACAGTTTTGATTTTGTGTCATCACGTGCGAGATACTCTCCTATATGTTGTGTACTATTTTTTGTTGAAATGTCCATTTTCTCAAAAGGACATGTATACATCTTATTACCTGTGCCTGTGCATTTGATACATCATTAGAAACATGTTTTTAAAAGCATAGCTACACTCCAGCTCAAAGGAATTGGCATAGGGAAAGGGAAAGAAGGGAAGGAGACGCAGTTTTAAACCGTGGTATATTTTGTCCAGTTCAGCATGAAACACGATGCTTTTTTGGCTAAAGTATCATGTTTCATGCTAAACTGGACGAAATACACCGTGGTTTAAAACTGCGGCTCCTTCCCTTTCTTCCCTTTCCCTATGCCAATTCCTTTGAGCTGTAGTGTATACAAAGAAAAAAAATCCTTTATCCAAAACAGAAAAAAGCAATTAATGGAATCATACAGCATATTTTGGGAGAGTAACTCGCATGTGACGCCACAAAATTAAAATTTTTACAAAGATCATAACTTTCTTATCCTTTGACAAATTTTCTTCAAACCTTGCCTTGACTAAATATGTTTCTTTCATGTATCTGCTTTTATCAAAACCAACTTGATCTCAGGGTGGACTTTCCCTTTAAGCATGATGTCAGACAGGAGGACTGTATTGGCCTTTCTCATACTTGGGAGCATAACATAACATTATTTTTAGACTTCACACAAGTTCATTTACACTTAACTTAATCAAATGGAATAAATGTTGACTGATATTGGCTCCCATTCTCTTCACAGACATCTAAATTAATAGTAGACCTGCCTTGACATACATAGATGTACTACTGATGGATAGTGACATAATAATTACATTAAATGTAATTCAAGAAGTAAAGTGGCTTTGGATATACCACTCAAACTAGAATTTCATTTAAACAAGCAAGGATACTAGGCTAGTTTATGTCTGCTAAAGTAAAATCAACTCTGTTTTCATAGTATGATAAGTGCTAAATATAAACATATGTGTCTAATACTAGTAGAAGGTTTTAATTTAAATACAGACATCTCTCACTCAAGACAGTTCTTATTATACACTAGTGTAATGTGGGACAGTCATGACAGTGAAATCTGGTGGAGAGAAGGAGCGGTTCATCAACATACGAGGTCCCCGGAGGTTAGGGGGAGAGTTCCATTGGAGATCGGTCTAATACGCAACCAACTGCTGCCGGATGTTCTTTGTACATCATGTACGTGCAAGTTTCATTCCTGTTATTCTTCCATATAAATACTGCGACATGCACAAAACATGAAGTACAATGTGTTAACTTACAGATTTTCGAAAGCCTCAATCACTCCTTGCCTGGAAGTTATGCCAGACATGTCCATGTTTGGTGTTCAAACCGGAACTGAATATCGAACTGGATTCATACTAGATTTCAACCACTACGTGATTTCAACCAACGCGCGCAACTCTACCGATGGTAAAGGGTGTGTACGGTAGCCGTGAATAGGCAGCGCGTGTCCGAAGTACAGTCCTAACTGACAGTCTGTGGTTGTACGAGCACTGCTCAACAAACGAAATACATCACTCTTTCTCTTAACAACTTGGTAGGTTCCCTATCAACCTTTAAAACATAAATACATTTAACATATGCTGTTGTCTGCTTTTCCTCTCTTTTCACTACTCATTTTAAGTGGTTTGCTTCTCATGCCAATAAAAAAAATATTCCGAAAATGAACTGTTATTGTATTTCAGGGACTTAGGAAAAAAATTATCTTTTTGTATTCCGAAAAAGCCAACTTCAGAAAAAAGATCCAAAATTTATTCAAATGAGCTAGAGATAACATTTTTATGTAAATGAGCCTCTGAGATCATTTTTTAATGCAAATGAGCTAAATCGGAATATTGAAACGCACTTAGGAAAAAAGGTTAGGATAAAAGATAAACCTGCTCCCAAGCAATTTTATCTCCAGACACACATGCCTTGGCCCATACCTTTACATGCAAAAGTACTTTGCACATTCAACTCTTTGCATATGTAAGTGCATCAAATGCAATAAGACGTGCTGATAGACGTTGATGCGCAACATGTCACTGTCAGTTTCATGACGTCACACCATCAACTTGATGGTGTTAATGTATGCAAAAGTCATGAAAGGACATTTTTTACTGGCTGCTTCTGGGTCAGGAGCGTAGGGCATGCGCTCATCAATATCAACATCTTAGGGGAGATAAAATTTTTATCTCTGTGGATTTTTAGAACCCCCCCCCCCCCTGAATATTTACACCATTTGCTACATTTAAATTACATTTCAACAACATATAAAGTGCACACTTTTTTTGTCTCTCCAGTGTTATCTCTTTTGTATAGCCCCCCCCTCTCTCTCTCTCTCTCTCTGATTGTCTGTCCGTCTCTCCCTCCCTCTCATTTTCTCCATCTTTTATCTCTATGCTCATTCATTCTCTCGGTCTCTTCATTCCTCTCTTAAACCTTTCCGGTTTTCAATCATACTTTAATGCCACTTGGCAACACTATATGCTTGTTCCAGGAAAGCCACAGACAAACCATAATGTAAATGTATAGTGAAATGTACATCAATTTGTTATAATTTCAGTCAGACTTTTTAGTTAATTCATTCATTAATATAATCATTAACATCATGAAACATGGGCTGGAAAACCCTATTTAATTATATCCCTTGTGAACTTGATAAAGCGGAACATTATAAAGTTCGCTTGATTAAATGCTCAATAGATTCATGCATATTATTATGCTAAAATCATCACTGGATTTATTACATTAAACTACAATGTTTGTGTACTTCTACATAGTACAACACTTGTAAAAGTGGCAGACATTATAGTACATTTGTTAAAATGTGGAAGAAACACAATCATAAATATCAGCTCATTAAAGGGAAATGAAACATTGATACTAAGTTGAATCGAAAAAGGGGGTTTCTTTAACCTTTAGTATGCCACTTGTGGTTTATTATACAATCAATATGATTCACATGTACCATCAATATAATACTGCAACATTATGTTTGGTACACAAGGGGTTAATGGTGAATCATATTGAGAAAAGTGTCTGTTTTAAAATGGCATTAAATCCTGATCATTACAGGGAATCACTTGTTCATCTTCAATTTACTCAGCAAGATTACAAAGCTTTTGATTACAGGTATTCAAACACAAATAGCTCTCTCACACTATGCCTGATTTTTTAAAAACTTTTTTTCTCTGATCTTTCTTATTTCATTCCATTTAACTTTTTTTTGTCAGGATTCTGTTTTCATTATGACTGTGACCATTATCCAGAAAGTGTGTAACAATTAGATATTTTTTTTTTATATTCTGCCTTACTTAACCTTATGGCTATGACTATGAGTATAACAAATCATAATCTTTTATAAAATATTCATATATATACATCTATGACATACATACAGATAGCATAGGAAACTGTCCAATCTACAGCTTATAATACAAACATTATGTAATAGACAGTGCAAGTTAGAGTGGCTTTGTGTTTTCAGGTTAAAACTGACTACAAAAATCACTGAAGAGATCCATCCAGCTCATTAGTATAGTTTCATGTTCTATTACAATGATTTCTAATAGTGACCTGAAAATGTTGGATCAATGCTTTTTGTACTTCACATGACTATAAAAATTACTCCCATCTAAATACTCAACACACAGTCAATATGGCTTCCTTCTCAAACACATGATGAAAAGAAATCATTGATGTTAACATATTTGCTGACATCAATGATTCTGGATGTGATATGCTCAAATAGCCAAATGACTAGGCATCCCAAATTCAATATTAATTAAAATTGAGTTTGGTAGTATCACATCTGTGTTATTTTCAGAATATAAAAGTACATGTATTCAGGTAGGCAAGAATAAACATGTCAATCCATGAATTCCTAAGCACATGATATAGCACACCTTTCCTTGATTGGTCCCTATGATAATATCAGAACTGGAAAGTTCCTGGCGTGTTGATTGGTTCCCTCTTAAAGCTTTGGCTGATTCTTTCAACATTTTCCCCAAGCAGAAACAGGTATCCACAATCACATCCTTTCTAGGGTAATAATGTATGTTCACATGAAAGTGATTTGTCGCTAGCATGTTCCCATTGCAACAATGTACAGCAAATGCTGAACACCGAAGGGGTCATCCAGAATGCAATACCGAATCTCCAATGTGTGAACATACTTCAAGCAGATTCCCTATAATACCAAACTAACATGCATATTAGGTTCATGAACATTTCTGTAACAATTGTAACTGTAAACATAATTACATTTTGCACTCAAGTGCAGAAGGCACAATCTTATGATCAATATTAGAATCCCCATATATATGCAAAAGGGTATCTGTCACAGCACATAAACTACAGCATATACATGAAACACAAACACTGCATGTAAAAAGTTCAATTCTGGGTTTGCAGTACCCGGGCAAATGTCAACACTTAAACTATAAACCTGATGGGACATACACCAGGCTGAACGACAGCCATCAATGCAATTACTGTAAATACATTTTTAAAACATTATTATCTAATCTTCAAAAGTTAAAACCCTTCTGGTATACATGAATTTCAATAACTATATTACTAATGAAATGTCCAGACAACCCCATAAGTTTTGCACCTTTATGTGACCTATTTATCAATACAGCACCCGTCTTTTGTGACCACAGTCTCGCTAGTATTAATCCTTTCATGTTTAACAGGCATTGTTTTGTTCATGCGCAGTGACATAACAACACATCACATCTACTTACAAACACTCTTGAAAATAAGAACACTTTGTAGTTTAAAAATCAATGTTAAACATTCAATATATCTAAAATGATCTATATTGCACTTTCTGAGTCACCTCCACTTTTATTCTTACCCCCTCCTGCTTACTTGCATGTAGACAGGTTCAACTTCCACTGGGTCCAAAGGTCATGCAACCATTCAAATCATAATACATGCATACTTAAAAAGACCATGAGATAGTAGCCATGACTATGGAGTGACACCACAGAGATATAATGCTTACATGTTAAGTTGCAGCCCACAAATGGTACCATTTCATCTCCATTCTCTTTTTGTGTGTGTTTTGGAGAAGCCCATCAAACACTAAAGTCAATTACTATGGCAATAATTTGTATAGTGATTACGAGCTGCAAGCTGTGGTCCAAGCCTGAGAATCAGAATGACACAAGTTTTGGTTTTCTACACTTTAACAAGGTGACGTATACTTATAAAAACATAAAACTATTTCCTTCTTGTGACATGCAAAGCACCCTAAAAAACTATTGCAAGAATAAACTTCACTGTAGGAAAAATCCCCTTCCGTTTCTCTCTTCATTCAACATCTCAACAGATTCCCAGTTCCCAGATATATTTGACTGCCGAATGGCATCGAGGACTGTTTGAACATACAGGGCGTCTTCAAAAGTAGCTGCAAATGCCACCGGCTCCCCATCCCAGTTGAGTCGTTCTTTCTTCCTCTCAAAGGATTCTTTGAGAGCATCTGTGAGTTTGAGGAGGCCCTTGTAGTAGGGTAAGGGAAGCTCTGGGGTGGGGGCCATGCTGTATTTTTGACGCTCAGGGACATGCTGAATATCGGCCATTAACAATGTCTCCCTTGTATGAGATGATGTCTGCCCATAGAGGTCAGCATCCTTGATCAGCAGCCGACCTTCAGACCCTATCACCATGATCTCCTGCCTGAACTGCCCAGGGAAGTGTGCGTTGAGGGTCACAGTGGCACACGCCCCTCGGTTCAGCTCCATCTGGAAGGTGCAGAAGTCATCGCTAGTGATGTGCCTGATGCCGTTGATGCGGTCGTTCTGCTTGATGAAGGTCTTGAGCATGCCCCGCACCTTGGTGGCTCGCTGGCCAATCAGGAAGCTGACGATGTCCACGATGTGGGAGCCCAGGATGTTGAGGAGCCCCCCGCCCATGTTCTCATCACACATCCAGTTAAACTTGTCCGCCAGGAGGCTGCCACATGTCAGCTTGACGTCCACCAAGAACACTTCGCCAATCTCGCCCTCCTGGATCATGCGCTTGGTGCGGACAAACGCCGGCAGGAAGCGCAGCCCGTGGGTCATGATGGACACCAGGGAGGGGTAGTACTGGGCAGCAGTCACCATCTTTAAGGCGTCGGCCTGGTGGAGACCCGCTGGTCGCTCACAAAGAACATGCTTGCCAATGCCGAGGGCCTTGGAGGCGACCTCTCCATGGAGGTGTGGCGGGCAAGTCACCCAGACCAGGTCAACCTCCTGGTGAAGCAGAACCTCATCCACCTTGCTGGTGTGGAACGGGATGCGGTACTGCCTGGCCAGCTCACGAGCCTCCTCGGCGGTCGGCCCCCACAGGGCAACAACCTGCCACACAAAGATGAAACACAGCTATCAACAACTTATTGATTCAAATAGCAGGCTTTCATTCTCGGTAAAACAACAACCTGCCACACAGACAAACACTATACACATCTATCAATTAATTACATGTGTCATACTGCATGCTCTTATACACCAAGAGTGTCAAAATTGATGCCTAACAATGCAATTACAAATTAAAATACACTTTATTTTATCATCTCTCATTATTGCCCCAACCCCCATCATTAGCTCATGCTTGTACGAAACATAGGAATAAGCAAAGTGGGACCTCACAGCATGGTACCTGTGTATCTTGTGCCATCTCAAGTTTACCTCAGCAATCTACATGTTCATGTACAGCTATTATGTTCATCAAGTGAGGGGGGCCCTTTTCTATGTAGCATACCTATGGTCATTTGGAATGAGGTAAGGAAAGGGCCAAGACTCACCTTGATGCCTACTGCCTGTAGGGTGCTGATGAGGATACTGGTGAGGGAACCTGTCCCCACCACACCCACACCCTCCAACATGGCTCCCAAGGAGAGTAACTGGCTTGGATGAGAACTGCAGAACTGAAGAAATAACAAATATTCAGCCACTCAAGTGAGACCCAGATATTCATCAAGGTCTTTCAAATAGACATTTATCAATTTGTTTTTGTTTTTTGACTTGGTGTATTATTGGAAAGATCATTTGCAATATATCACATTCATGTTGATCAAGGTGTCTCAATGTATGAACAATGTATGAATGGCAATGGATCTCACCAGTAATTAAAATTCTATTCCAAAAATGTGCCACTCAAAGAGTTTGCTGTAAGTGTCTGTAAAAATATGCCATTGGTCAAGCAGGAAACATGCTTTTAATTCAGGAATTATTACCTCCATAAATTACCAACAGCCAGATCAAATCCCCCATTTTGTTCAAGCACAGCTTGTGAATGCAAGCACTGCACTGCTGGAAGTCAACACTCACAACAACAAGTTCAGTCAGTAGTAATGCCTCAGTCACATTTGCTACGGTCACCATAGATTCTAAAATTACTCCGACGAGTAGCAATTCTACGGTCGTCATAGAATTTCCACAGCCACTTACTGTAGCAGTCATAAATACATACATGTAATACTACGATCGCCACACGAAGTATTTTTAAATTTATGGAGCCAGAAAATCTGTGACTGCCGTATGTTCTTGACATGATGACATATGGTCGCCGTAGCATAGTGCGACCCTGCGGTGGCCGTAGGTTTTTTGACAAATACTACGGCAGACGCACAGTGGCCGTAGGGGGACTATACAGTGAGTACACAATGTCTGAGTGGCTCATCACACTCATCATGATAAATTTACAATAGACATTTCATTTCAGAAAGTTGGTGAGAGATAATATACATGGTATATATGGTATATTTTTTATTGGGGGGGGGGGGGCTGCAAAATATAGTTGTAATGCATAAGACCCAGGGCTAGTGACACCCATGTATCACTAGATGGCGCTTTGCACATACCGTAAGTGCGAAAACGGAATGGCAAAATGGTGGGCGCAGGTTGCGAGATGCGTGATCTGTTCGGGTAGCTGCCTTCGATGTAGAATATTATCAAAGTAAATTTATGGGTTGAGATTTTAAGCTCGACAAACCCGTGAGTTCTTCTTTCATTTGCAACAAAAAGTTTTGTGAAAGCTGCGATGACACGAGATCAAAGCATTTTTTCGGTAAGTTTTTGAAAATCCACTTCACTTTTTCAAGAATCATGGTGAAAACGAAAATGTTCCGTTATGTGGATCAATTCAAAACAAGAATAGTGTCAAGAGTAAATACTGAGCTTCTATTTGGCTGTTGATTTATAACGTTTTACAAAGGTGCAGTTGTGCCGTAAAAGGGTTTTATGAGCCCACGTTTAGATCTATGAATATGTGGTGTTGATAAACTTAATGAAATTCTGGAGGGGGCAACGACAATCATCGCGAAATTCTAAGCCTGGCTTGTCAGCTGCTATGATACTGATAGCTCCGTAGCCTCCGCTACCATGCTGCCACTGGCGGCCATACTGGCTAAACCCAAACCGGTTGGATCGGCGCTATAGCTGACTGTGATGCGTGGCTTGTGGACACGGCGTCCCGCTCACGCACTAGACTACATGTATATCGGAACATGTATCAGCCATGCTGCGCCGTTTGCCGTTTCTTGTTATTTTGCCAAGATCAATGATTTCTATGGATTGTCAATAGTGCAGACATGCATATATGGTGAGCATTTGTATTTTGAAGTTGTTTTAATATTTTGGGGGGTCTCTACCAGGGTAGCCGCACAGCCACCATACGCTCGGCATACGGCTGCTGTTATGACTCCGTGCTATAATTCTACGCCCACCCCTACGGCCTGTAAAAAATAGAAATCCGCCATACATCGACCCTATGGCCGCTGCATAAATCTCTCCAATTCAGGTATCTACGGCCGCCGTACGCCCGCCGCAGTTAGCAAATGTGACCGAGTCTGAGTCTGAGTGACCATACTACAGTCTACAGAACAAACACAAAACCATAGGAGTGGGACAGCACAATGAGCAGCTTTGAAAAACGGTCGCTAAATCCCATCAATAGACTTATGTGGCTACTTTAAATTGTATAAGAACGTACAAAAAATCGGTATAACTAATTCTTCTTACAAGCAATGACTAATTATAATTCAATCAACAATACTGACACGACGTTGGATCAAAACCGGGCGTGTTTGTCCGTGTTTGGTTCCCTGCAATAAAATAGAGTGCTAGTCTTTAATTCAACCGTTTTCCTTTTATTTTTGTTTCCGACGGTGAATTTTTTTTTTTAATGATCTTTATTCTGATTCCATAATAATATAAATTAAATTCATATAATCAGTTTAAATATATTAACACAAATTAAACAAAACAATCATGCAACTTATATATATATATGCATTTGTAAGTAAAAATAAATTACAATAAAATAGCTGAAAATATTAAATATAATTACTCAATTGTTATAATCATGTAATGATGTTTAATTAAATAAACTGAAAGAATAGCTTCCGGAATCAAGTTTTAAATAAACAAGTCCACTAATCCCCCAACCTATAATACACCCCTAAAATTAGTCCTAACCATTCCTAACTCCCATCTGGACAGCCACCCCCCCCCCCCCCCACCCCCTAACACCACCCCCACCCCAACCATATACTGTACATAACCGCTTAAACTACCCTTCCCTTAAATTCGCTATATACCCCCCCCCCCCCAAAAAAAAAAAAAAAAAAAAAAAAAAAAAAAAAAACACTAACTTCTACATGTATACCCCCTTCCTTTCAACCCTCCCACCTCAACCCCCACCCTTCCCTTCCCCAACCTGCTCACGCTCACCTCTTTACTCCCGCGTTCACAACTGTCATAGTTAAAAAAAAAAAAAAAAAACCATAACCTACCAAAGCAGTATCATATAACCTTTCCAATTATATTTTTGTAAATAACCATATGTTACATAAATAACTTATAGTGCTTATTAAGCTAACCTTTCCCGTTATTTTGTTGTAAATGATTATCCATGTTATTACATAAACAACCTACATAGTCTATTAAATTAACATGTCAATATATTCCCACTTTTGCAAATGTAGTCCCAATTTACCCCTTTTAATTGCCAATTTCTTTTCCTCCTCTCTATAGTTCAAAATATCCCGTTGTATTTTCCTTGACGAGGGAAGAGTAGATCCTGTTCTAGATTTAAATATAATATATTTTACCATAACTATCAACGTATTAACAAATTTTATTCTTATAGATTTACCTGGAAGACCGACAAATATATCCTTCCATTCTAAAGTTGCAATTTCTGTTAATTCAAATAATTGAATCATAATTTGCCAAACTTCCTTAACTTTTGGGCAGTTTAAAAACACATGAATATATGTCTCAACTTCC
The DNA here is from genome assembly GCA_963669155.1 of Arbacia lixula. Classification (NCBI taxonomy): domain Eukaryota; kingdom Metazoa; phylum Echinodermata; class Echinoidea; order Arbacioida; family Arbaciidae; genus Arbacia; species Arbacia lixula. Next base: position 15,756,621 of record OZ022581.1, on the reverse strand, counting down.
TGGTGACAAAAGGAGCACAGATTATCTGTTACAAAACCAAATTTTGAGAGCTGCTCTTTCGTATATATATCTCTATGTAATAATTTATATTGGAATTCCCTGTGTTTCCTAATGAGAGTCATGCTTCTCAAACCATTATGTCTCCGTAATTTGCTTTTCAGTAAACTGGAAAACAGTTTGGTTATCACTAATCTGCAATACAAATAATTTTCTTAATTCTTTAACCAAGTAATCATAGACCTTTCTGGATTTTATGTCTCTAAACATTACGTTTTGTTCGGAAATATTTAATCCTATATCAAAATTCCCTATATCAACCTCGTGAAATTTAACCACAACCGTGTCATCTTTTAAAACTTCTTGTATCACTTTAAATACATCATTGATTAAAAGTAAATCTTCACAGTTAATCCCCAAGTTCTGGAAATGTTCCACTGGTCTCATCAGTCCCTCAAACACTAAATCCTTAATGAATTAAATTCCCTTATCATATAAATTATTATTAAATACCATTTTACCTTTTAGGCATATATTCCTATTATCCAAAATTATTGGATTCAAAACTTTCCCTTTTCCCTGTCGCACTTCCTTCAAATCCTGCCAAGCTTTCAAAATCTTTAAATAAAATCGCGGAATATTTAATTCTAATTTGGATATCTCATAGTCGCATAAAAAGATAAGTGTCCCTCCTACTGATTTGCAACAGTAGTCAAAATATAACTTCCAACCCATTTCTTTTTCTCCATATATTAACCGTTTCAACCACATTACACG
>OZ022581.1:15665847-15753347 GCA_963669155.1 Arbacia lixula | reverse complement strand
GTTTTACTCTTTTGTAAAGTATTTATTAATCTCATTTTCATTCTAAAAATTATACGTACAGTGAACGATGATGGCAGCAGACTGATGCCTCGCTTTGACTATCTTGACTATCGCTTTGACTATCTATCTACATGTACTATAGTAGTATGTATTCCACGAAGGGATCCGAAAGTGACACATACGTATGCTTATCATCATTGTTAATTCTATATGAGAGGCGAGTACGTGAAACAAATAAACATATTGTTTTGCGTCTTTCCCATTCTAATCATGTTTTTGGTTTAACCTCGTGATGTAATCTCTTCAAAATATTATGTTTAATTTAAATTCTATCTATTATGTTGATCAAGGTGCAACCAAATATTTTATATGAACATTCGTATATACAGGTATTTCATGTTTAATCAAATATTTCACACAGCCTACTATGTTAAATCAGTCTCATTCAGTATGTCCATTGCAATTAATATACCTCGTTTTGGAAAACGGCCATGCACAACGTGTATATTCTCCCCGGCTCATTATAATTATGTATCGTATTTTCATGCCTCATTTTTGTTTCTGCTGCGTATGTTATAATATTTATTTATTGTTATGTAACGTATTGTGCTTGATATGCTGAATTATTACCATACAAATAACAATTTCTGTTATGTATAATGATGCGACTGCTGCTGCTGCTAATGCTCCGTCCTCACTTTGGTTATTACCGCCTCCACCCTCTTTCCTTACGGTTGTCCTCATCACTCCGATTCAATGACATGCACATTATCAGCTGCACATGGGAAGGTTATAGATGGAGCATCACCAACGCTGACAAACACAATGTACTAAAGTGGAGAGCCATTTAAGCCATACACACGTCACCTATTAGTTCATAGTATAACTTGAATTAATTGTTTATTACGTTTGCGCATGTGTATCCCAGAGTGAGAGACAGGAGGGGACAAAATAAGGGCGGGAGGACCCAGTGACTGCTGGGAAATAATGTATAGGATGTGGTGGAGTGGGTGAGAGAGAGAGAGAGAGAGAGAGAGAGAGAGAGAGAGAGAGAGAGAGAGAGGAAGAGAGAGAAAGAGAAAGGGAGAGAGAGAAGGCGAGAGACTGAGAGAGAGAGAGAGAAAAAGAAAGAAAGAGAGAGAGAGAGAGAGAGAGAGAGAGAGAGAGAGGGGGGGGGGGTGTTGAGTGATGAGAGGGAGAGCAGGAAGATGGACAATATCCTATCCTGTAAATTTGCGTGCGTTATGATACACTGCTCAAGAAAACAACGTGTAAATCAATCAATGCATCATAAACAGGATCAAACAAAATAGTTAGATTATGAAGTACATGGCAATAACAAATACACATTTTGTAAAGTAATACATGTATTTAAAAAAATACTTAGTACAAATATCAAGATTCAAAAGGTGACTTAATAATTTTTTTTTTATTATTATTATCTATCGAACCTAAATATGAATAATTTCAAAAACCTTTTGCCAATGTGCTTCTCTGACTTTTCTTTTTTTTTTTTGTATTCCATGCAGATTACTATCAGGGTACCAGTCCCCCTGTTAACACATTGGAGAAGAAGGATGAGGAACAATGGAAGTATAGAGTTAATGCTCGAGAAGGAGCAGCTGCGAAATGACTCTAAAGAGAAGAAGCGATGAATAAATCAGGAGATGGAATGGCATAGCTGCAGATCAGACAGGGCGCCCGTGACCAATAGAGAGAGACGGCAAACAGAAAAGGGCATTGACTCGGGTTGATAGAGAATGTCAATAGTCGGATGAAATACGATACATTATGAGTACGCAATAAATGAAAGTGTCTGTTTCTGTAGACATTAACTCATACATGACCACTTTGAGAACTGATATAAAATATTACTTAAGCTTTTCAATTCGCGCACCTTATCGGCAATGAGCAGTTGAGTGGTACTGATTCCGGTCTATAACCAAGTTCCGTTTTGTCGTCATTACCGGATCCGTATTTTTTGTTGTAATTTAAACGATTTTACCCTTTTGAGATGATCCCTTCCGGTTATAATTTAATTATATATTGAATGAAGTACTTATTTATTTTTTTTTCCACCAAGATAGCCCCGTCAGTGAGCAGAGCACTGATCTCCCCGGGTTCCCTGGGAAAATGGAACAAAAAACATAACATAGACAATCAAGAAAACTTGATACTTATATCTATCTATCTATCTATCTATCTATCTATCTATCTATCTATCTATCTATCTATCTATCTATCTCTCAATCTATATATATATATATATCATTTACATGATATAAAATTCACATTAACACTCAATTAATGGATAGAGAAGGAAACTATACACTAGCTCTCACCTAAGTATCTGTATTATTGATATAAAACAGACATTTAACCGTAAATAAAACTAAATGATGTCACCAAAAGCAATGTACCGATTTAATGAGCAGATGTGTGATATTGGCAATTCGAAAATTTAGTGATCTTTATTTTTTATGTGAATTTCCCATTTAAACATCACGAAAGTAGGGACATAACAGTTAACCAAAAAAAAAACAAAAAAAAGGTTCTTCCTGCAAAGCGTTAACTTATGCTACTAAATTTGAAGCAGAGTGTGAAGTCCCAAACCACATGATAGCTGGTACCGATTGGGTTAAGAAAATAAACGCTCAGTATACCGAATGTATACACATTTAGACATGTAGAATTGTTTATATTACAATTATTGTAGGAAAACCTAATTAAAAAAAAATGTAAAGGAAGGAGATCAACTTTGACCCTCCTTTGAGGTTTATGTGCCATTACTGGTTATTATTTTGGTGAGTGCCACACCCAACGAGATAATGTGCCACACCCACTCTATTACCCGACAACATACCCACGAAACTTGCCCTGGTATCGCAATGATATTGTTTGTATACACTGATAGTCATATAATACGTGTGACGTCTGACTTGCGTAGACACACGTATCATGAATTTTCATATCTGCCCTCGATCGAGGGATGTGACAGTTTTCCAGGATAATACATGTATTTCGCAACCTTTCTCGTATTTCTCGTCCACTCTCTCTCCTCTTTTACGTAGGTATGGCTTCAGTCAATGAGCAGTGATCTTTGCATGTCGTCACTAAGAAGGAGGAGTAACATTTCAGAAAACGAGATCACTGCGGCCGCGGAAATGAAAACATCATACACGTGCTTATCAAATTAAATGACCGGCTAATTTGATTGGTCTACACATGCGCACTCCACCGATATACCGCACATGTATATTGCACAGGCTCAAAATGGCCCCGTCGCCGCAGTTTCTTTGTTGTCTGATCCAGCTTTCTCCCTTGGATATTACTAAAGTTACCTCGTGTTAGGATGCGATAGAGCTGCACGAATTTAGCCGGATTCCCCGGCTATTTGGATGTATACTTGGAATATATGTCTGAGTGTTTTGAACAATATTTTGAGGTGAGTTTTTGAGTCACATTCGTTTGGATTTTGGGGAGAGGTAATGAACGAGCCGTGAACCCCACAGTGAAGGGCCGCAGGCTCGCCAGCTATCTGCGGCCCGAGCGATTTGCTTGCCTGCTTTTGCACGTAGACGTGTAACGCCCGGTTCGCATGCATTCGGCACCCAACAGAAAATTGTGTGTATCTATGAAGCACAGTTTACGTGAGCGGAGTGTAGTGGCAGTGGAGTTTATCGGGCGTGTGGCGGGCTGGGCGCTCTGCACAATGCGGCATTTCCCTTACTCAATACCGGTACATGCACCATTGCGCGAAATTAAATGTCAAGTTATGATGAAAAGAACTTAATTGTTTATATTGACTAGATGAAGGAACTTGAAATTGCCAGTGAGAGGCAAATTTGCACCATTCATTTACATTTTCTCTAAAAGTTAGACTAACAAAATGAATATTTGAGACATTGATTTATAATTTTTAGACTAGTAATTTTAGTATGTTATTGTAGTCGCTTTTGTTTCATCATTCATTGGCAGTCGCATTCTTGATTTTTAACGTGGATACCAAAATTCCAAAATATAAATGAGGTAGAACCACTGGAAATCATGATAGCAGCTAGCAGAGGGAACATGACTATCTTGATTTGTTAAAAAAATGTTTCTACTGTAATAAAAGTCAGCTTTACCTCAGAGTCTCAGCACAAATTTTTGAGTCTGAGCCAAGGATGTTCTTGAAGATGTTAAACACAATAAACACTTCAGTATTTAGTTGCTCGTTAGTTACACTGTTCAGCTCTCGAGGCATAGAATCTACAACAATTATTAGTCAAGTTCTCTTTGAATTGATGTCAACACACCAACAATGTACTGGTATACATTGTACTTAAGACAGAAATGTATTATTGAGAAATATGTTTGAAGGGTGTACACGTATACTTGTAAAATATGTCAGATTGATTAAATTGTGTATATTTGCATTGTGATTTAAAGGCATACTCGTGTAAAAAGCGGTCTCTGAAGGTCATTGGATCCGCTTAGTTGCATCTGGCTCCTCTGAATGCCCTTGTATTCGGGGGTACATGTATGTCAAAAATGTAATTTTGATTACGGAGTGCTCCGAATAAGACTTTTTTTTTGTCTACAGTGTAGCTTTTGTAGTGCTTCGTGTGTTTATGATTTGTTTCCTTCCACAGGCTAGGGAAGTTTGTCTGGAGTGATATTTGTAGACAATTTGAGCTTCAAGTAATTGCTTGAATAGTCATCATACATGTATAATGAGAAGTAGAAATGGATGATTGAGAATTCATATCTCTGGCTACATGGCTTCCTAGACTGGACAGCTATTTGCTTACAAAGTGGAACAGAATAGGCAGATGGGATACAGTACATAAATTTATCCCATGTATTTTCAAGAAGAAAATCTGCTTGAGGAAATTAATGCCACACCTACTGGTGATATACTATCAGTACTTTCCACTTGACAATGTAGATTAGCGCATCATGTTTAACAGCAACAACGCTACATGTTAGTTCATTCTAGAGATGAGAGCCAAGATAGGGCGTACATCCTATTTGCATACCGGTACTTGTCAATGAATGTTCAGCCAGCGAGCATTGCTCACTCATGGTGAAGACATTTTGGCCATTCACTCATCTCCGTGGTTACCTGACCTAGATGGGCGTTCGTTCGGCGATACGATGAATGTATACATGGTGCTGCCACTGACTTTACTATGTGCATGCTGTCTGTATGTGTGTATGTAACTCACTCTGCTCAGTTCTATTCAGTACTGTGAAATCATTGAGTACATTTTGATATCTGCATTAGAACAAACTATCTGTGTGAACGCAGCTTTATTCAGTGACCTTATAGTGTGGTGTGAATGACATGTACATTGGAACAAACTATCTGTGTGAACGCAGCTTTATTCAGTGGCATTACAGTGTGGTATGAATGACATGTGCATTGGAAGGCACTATCTTTGTGAACACATCTTTATTCAGTGACATTATAGCGTTGTGTGAATGGCATTTGCATTGAAACAAACTGTTTCTGTGTGAATGCAGCTTTAATCAGTGATCTTATACAGTGTCGAGTGAATGACATGTGCATTGGAACAAACTACATGTACATGTACCTTTGTGAACGCAGTTTATGAAGTGAGCGTACAGTGTAGTGTCACTGTGAATGACATGTGCATTGGAATAAATTGTAGTGTAAACACAGCTTTACTCAGTGACCTTTATTCAGTGCAGTGTGGATGAATGACATGCATTGAAACAAACTGTTTTTCTGTGAATGCAGCTTTAATCAGTGTCCTTACAGTATAGTGTGAATGATGTGTGCATTGGAACAAACTCTTTCTGTGTGAACACAACTTTAGTCAGTAGCCTTGCAGTGTAGTGTGTGTGAATGATGTGCATTGGAACAAACTTTTTCTGTGTGAATGCAGCTTTAGTCAGTAATCTTGCAGTGTAGTGTGTGTGAATGATGTGCATTGGAACAAATTCTTTCTGTGTGAACCCAGCTTTAGTCAGTAATCTTGCAGTGTAGTGTGTGTGAATGATGTGCATTGGAACAAACTCTTTCTGTGTGAACGCAGCTTTAGTCAGTAACCTTGCAGTGTAGTGTGTGTGAATGATGTGCACTGGAACAAACTCTTTCTGTGTGAACGCAGCTTTAGTCCGTAATCTTGCAGTGTAGTGTATGTGAATGATGTGCATTGGAACAAACTATTTTTGTGTGAATGTGGCTTTAATCAGTGACAGTGCAGTGTGAATGACACACTGTGTACATGTATGTGAATGCAGCTTTATTCAGTAAACTTAGTGTAGTGTAAATGAGATGTACATTGGAACAGCTGTGATAGACTGAATGTCATCAGCCCAAACCTGACAAAGTAGAGCTTATTTATGATCTGGGAAATAAACCCAAAGATGAATTAGTGACTTCATCGACATGAATTAAGAAAGTAGCTGGCTATTTCGTCCGCCCACATTGAGGCAGATAAGCTGCTAAGTGTTGTTATGTAATGCATCATCATGCGTGCTCTATGCTATTGAGTGGAGAAAGATTGCAAACTTGGGCTAGATATAAGAATGATGAAGACAGTCTACTAAATAGCGCCAACTTGGCCATCTACATACACAAGTAGACTTGACGGGAATACATACTTCCCTATTTTGCAAGATCAGACTGATGAAGATGCAAATGCCTAGCCATTTCGTGATATGGCTAGCTAATCCGATCACATAATAGCTACATTGTACATGTACATGTGGCTAAGTTGTTAATTCAGGCTTGTGATTATGAAGATAGCCCTTTGACTGTACATGGGTCTGTCTACAGTAAAGGGATATTTTTTGGCCCATCTGAATCATTTGAAATTATGACCACCTCGCACCACCAAAATATTGAATATTGAGTGTTGAATTTCCTCCAAATTAATTTCAGCTAAAATCCTGCTCCGAATGTTCATGATTCTAAACTACATGTACATGTACACTGTAAGCCTGTACATATTTGCCATATCACAGTGGTAACGGGACAGACGAATGTATTTCAAACTCGTCTGTCCGGTTACCTACGTGCTGTGGCAAATTTGTACGGGGCAAATCAATGCATTTCTTAGAAATGTTATTATTATTGGCTGGTTCATTTAAATAATTGGAATTTAAGAGATTTATGCAAATGTTACAATAAATGTAACAGAAATGTGTCCATTACTGTGGACAGGCCCACATACATGTAGCTGTGCATTGCTACTACAGGAAATGAATTTGTGTGATGTGTATGATTATCATGTGAGCAAAATGGTCTGATTTATGTTCATTTCCTCATAAATACATGGAGCTTTGTCTACAGCACATGTTATAATTGTTACAGTTCTAGCTGGAAGTGATCAATTTTAAATAAATCTGTCTACAATGTACAATGTACATGTGCATTCACGCATAATTTGTGCTCACTACATGTACATGTTCATTGCTGGAATGTTTAAGACTCACTTGCCTCTTGCAGTAGAATTAATGACAGTTTTTTTCTTCTTTTAATTTGTATGTATTATAATTAGTTCCACATTATGATTGATCATGATTGAACAGATGATTTCAATGGCCATGTACTCATGTTTCTAATATGAAAGCTAATTTGACATTGGTGCATTATTTAGATTCTGGATTTGTTGATATCAAACTAGAGAATGAAAGCACTGTAAGTTGGCAAATAATGTGACTCATTACCATGTCCTAGATACATGTAGATATTACTTTGTGAAGCTGGTTGTAGAATGAACCACAAACTTAGTGATTGAAATAAAAAAATCTATTCTTATACCTACAATGTAACCACTTCAGTGACCAGTTATTTGCTTAACCTTTAAACATACTGAACATGCTGGGTAACAAATAACCATGTACAATAAGCCTTCAAAATAAAAGGTCAAGTACCTCTACAGTGCATTTAACTTTCATGATGTTTTCATCCATGAAGTCCATGCTGGCCATACATGTACATGAACATGCTTATACACCCTGTATGTTCATGTACTGGACAATTGACATTCACAGAGATTACGTGAAATTGGAACAAATTATGTTCATGCGCAAGCGATCATACCGGTATACATGTAAAGTCCAATGACTGTGATGTTTTGGGTCATGAGACCTCCTACATGTAGGAAGTTTGGCAATGACTCCCACTTCTTATGTGCACCTGTTTCAGGGAGAAGATTAAACGGGGGCTCAGGGCCATTTAGCCCTATTACATTGTAGTGACAAAGTTTGATATTCTTAGCTAACATAACGTACATACTGTACATGTATAACAGGGAGGAGTTTCAGTCGAGAAGCTAACTACAAAGAAGTACACATTGTACTTAGCTTGTTTTTATTCAAATTCTATGTCTCTGTTGCTGTATCTGTAAGTTTCATATTTCATAAAGTCAACCTACAAAACTAAAATTTTTTATTTACTGTATGCTGTTTGGGAGAATTTGATTTTGTCTGCAAAAGGAATCAAGTGTACCTATAGGACTAGAGTGTTGAAACAAATCACATATCTTGAACACTTGAATGGTACATGAACAAAGTGCAATGTCCCATCGATCTAAACTTGCGACAGTATGTTCACCTACACATGTACAAAGGTCTTAAATGGCAGACTAATGTACAGGTACATTGTTTAGCCCTTGAATTGACTGAGCCAGAAGCTGGAGTAACCAGCTTGGATGAGTTTGGGCTTCCCAATTAGGTCAACTGTGAACAGGCTGGCAGCCAGCCCCAACACGCCAGTTCACTGGGCATGTATACATGTAGGTATCGGGCAGGCATTGCCACAGGAGGCAGAATGGTTCCAATTTTGCTCTGGAAATTGCTGAATGTGGCTGTGAACATGTACAATGGCTCTTTCTGCTTGTGGCTATACTACATGTCACAATTCAATCCCTGTGTTTGGCACATGTAGATGTAGATGTAGAGTTTAAAACCCTAAAGACGCTCTGTACTTAGGTTTTCAAAATATGCTTTCAGACGATTGCAGGCTTGTTTGCAATAAAGGTGCTGTGAAATTGTGTTAATTGTTAAAGGGCATATACTGTACTGGGAAGGCAAAAAAGCCTTCAAAAGGTAATTGTTAGCAATCTTCTTACCAATGGTCTTAAATTCATGTATTGTCTATTTTAGAAGCTTGCTTAAAGTTATTTGCCCTCAAATGATCCACATATGGAGTAATTAATTATTAATGATTAAATCCTCAAAATGTTCGGCCCGAACATTTTGAAGATTTGTGATTTAATCACTCATTACTCCAAATGTAGATCATTTGAGGGCAAATTCATTTCAGCAAGCTTCTAAAATAGACAATACACAGACCATAGACAAGACCATTGGCAAGAAGATTGCTAACAATTACATTTTGAAGGCTTTTTTGCCTTCCTAGTACAGTATATGCCCTTTAAATATTACTATACATAACTTGGAAACTAATACTAGGCATAATGCACAATGTACTGTACATTTGATCTACTTCTACTTCTTTGTTTGTTACAGATTATTTTATGCACACTGGAGATATCAGTGATGTAATGACCTGTAAATCTATCATTCTGTCTTGCTCCAGATTATTTTGTGTGGCCTGGCTCTGTGTTTGGACCATCCGTTGCAGCGAGCCCTGAGCGACCACCGACCCGCTGGCCTGGTAGTGCTGGGCTGGTAGAGCTGGGCTGGTAGAGCTGGCCTGGTAGAGCGAGCCTGGCTGCATGACTGGACTGCAGGCCCTGCAAGATGGACAAACGCCCCAAGAGGACCAGCACCCAGAAGAAGACGGTGAGTCCAAGAAAGAACCTTTACTGATGAGGAAGCTTATAAATACCCCTTTCAAACTGAGAGAGAATTGGCTGGGTGTTGCTGTGTGCACTTGGGAACCCCTGATGATTTGATCTGAAAACAATTGCTGATGAAATACAGATGAAAATTATCCCCCTCCACCCCCTACCTTATTTATTGGTGGGTACAACCAAAGTTTAAGACTTTCTTCATCAAGGTTCACAGTTGATTCATTGGTGGTGCATCAGGTAAAACCCGGTTTGAAAGGGGTATTAGAAAACAACTACAGCAATAGTGAAAATGTGAAATGGTGCTTGAGTATGAGTTTGAGAATCAGGGTGAAGAGAACTCTATATATTACCCTTCAAGGTCCAAAGGGCAACAAGAAGAGAGTTCAAAGCAAACTAACAAACCTATGAAAGAACCTCCAGTGCAGCATTCAATGTCTTCTGAGGCAATTGATGACAGGTCTAGTGCTAGCAATTTCACGATCTGCTGCTTATCATACGAGTGTGACCTGCTACTTATCATAGGAGTGTGAACTGAGTGCGGGGAATAATGGTGACCGTGATGATGAAGGTGATGAATACATGTAGATTGTTACAGTTTTATAGACAGTGGTCTTTGTAGACAGTTGAAAGATCCAGAATATGTGTATCTCAAGTGGAGAGGTTTGACTGTATCATGAATGATTAATAGTATGGCGATGATAGTGATCTCGAAAAGGTGGTGAACATTAATGATGGCAGTGAGGATGATGTTAGTGGAGGCCCTACATGAAATGCTGAGCTGGAGAACATACTACAGCTGATACATAACTGATGGACAGATACGTGTACTCCAGGAGGAATATTACCCCCAAGGAATCGCTAAGCCAAGCAGTCCTAACCCAGAGTGACACCTTGTGACCCCTCCGTCATATTTATGGACTGATATTTATGTGAGTATGGGCTATAGCCCATCATAGCATCACAGAAGCTGACATTCATGGACCTATCTCCTGGCTATGACAGTGATAGACAGCACGAGAATAAATATTCCACACCAGCAAACAAACGGTACTGCAGTACATAATGACACTTATTACTACAAGGGGACAGGAGAACATGTTCATGTACCACTAGTGGTACTGCTACTAATTCTAAGTACTGCTGCTACTACTACTACTTCTATTCCTCCTCCTCGCACTCCTCCTCCTCCTTGCACTTCTACACATTACTACTTATATTACTACTACTACTACTACTACTACTCCGACTACTACTTCTACTGCTACTTCTAGTACTTCTACTATCTTTTGGTAGTACGACATATATTGTACATGTGTGATGTGTAACTAATAATTTAATGGAATTTGACCACATTGTATAATTCTCTGACAAAGGTGGGTTGTATTGCAGGAGCCACATGAATTTGGCAGTAACACAAACAGTTTTGTATCTAGCACTGCATTAACATTTAGGCCAGCACCATGTGTTAACAGCCCTGCCTGCTTTGTACAGTGTGTTGACAAGGGTTGAATAGGTCAGCCAGTGAGGGAAGGTGCCCTTTTGAAGGGAAGGGGATTAGGTGCGGTCGTGCATGGGTGAGTCCAAATGAAATGGTGATTTAAATCTATTTAAATCCTTAGCCTGGCTGACTATGGCTACTGTATAGAAACCCTGGCTTTCGTCCCTGCTTTTATCCTGCTCATACAAACAGCGCTATTAATCTTAGTACTTTGGAATAAAGGGTAAACATGGATTTAATAACATTACTAGTGGGAAATGAGGTTAGAAAATATTGACACGCGTTTGTCTCTTGACCTTATTTTAGGATACACAGTACACATGTCGATTTGGCAATGTCATGAAGCGATATTCACTTTTGCAAGGATTTAATGGACTTCTTGGCAACACTGTACTTCTGTAAATACAAACTATGACACCATTTATATTTTGCCTCTCCTACTCGTTGCATTCACATTGGCACCACGTCAAATCCTATAGAGCAGCATTTATCGAGAGAGAGTTAACTCTTTGTATGCCACTTGTTAATTTATTCCCAAATCCCACTGAATGCACTTTCGTCAGGCACACATACAGCGTGTTCATGGACTTTTGTCATGGGGACAAAATTTCAAAGAGTTCCTTTCAAATTTTGCCCGTGTTGATAGTGATAGGGTGAATGGTGTGAGGAAGACTGGAGCGTCAGGTTGAGTTTTACTCATGGTCTGATGATGGGTGACACAGATACAGCATCTGAGCTGATGTCATAGCAGGATTAACGGATGAAGTGTTGATTGTGAGGAAGCCACTGCAGCATCATTGGATAGTGTAAGATGGGGAATGAGGGTAAGGGGGGAGGGGATGGGGAAGAAGATGGGGGGGGGGGGGGTATTTGCAGTCAGAAGCCTGAAAGTGGGTGAAACAGAAAAACTGCCCTTAAAGCAACTTGAAATTTATTCTTAACCTGTTACAGCAGATTATGCGGGTGTTGCACTACTCAGTATCTGAGTGGGAGAAAGCCAACCCGCATCTATTTATACAGTATGGGCTCAGTAAAGAAAAATGCCCCAGTGAGATATTATTTCACCTCAAAACGGTCTGAAGCATAACACATTTCATGGTGTCTGTTTCATGACGTCATGATGGAATATTCAGTCATATTGTATTTTCCCCCTTTCACACATTCTCACACACATGGGCATGTTAAATAAGATACCTATAGTATACTGTATGTTAATCATTGTATGCTGTTTATTTTACACTACACTGTTGAGTAACCAGTAGCTGCACAGTATGTAAAAGTCATGACTACAGTATTCACTTCAACGTGAAACCAAAAGCCTCTAAATCTGATCCTCTGAGTCTGAAACTGAATCAGAAGCTACCTTAGATGGCAGCGTGATGCATGACAAGATCTTTAAAGTGAATAGCCTCCGAGTGACGTCTTCTAGAGTCCCTGTCATTATGTATCCTGTGACAGACTGATGAATGAATGCAATTGCAAAATGAATTATGGCCTTTCTCCATCGTAGTACTACCATAGAAAGTAGACAGAGAAAAGGGGAATTGCATGTATATCTGTACAACATGCATGTACATATGTGTATATGTGTGTACATACTACATTTACACCTTGCTTCATTGATAAAGTTTTATGACTGAAATATTGAAATATTTCTATCCTCTAGCATCTTTATTAATTTGTTTGTGTTTACATGATTAACATCTTCAGTGCCATCACAGCCCCATATATTCTCAAACATACATGTAATGTACATGTTTTGTATGTATGTATGGGTATGTATGTATGTATGTATGTATATACGTACGTACGTACATGTACGTGTACATGTGATCATGTAAATATGTACCTGCCGGTATGTGTGACATCTGTGTATGTACAGTCAAACATGTCTACAAAGAATGCTGTTCATAATGACTGTTTTTTGGGGGTCTCTGTGGGTGGTCTTTATAGACACTGTATGCAATGTATGCATGCCAACATGTTCATACAGTACATGTACAATGTACAATATGTGGACCCTAGCCCTGAAATGCTGCTCCTACATTGAACAGTGCTACATACTTGTAAATTCAGTTATCATTCTTGTGTATGGACATACCATGTACATGTACATGTACATGTACTTGCCCTCAGCAAGATTATATTGGACACACCTTTATCTCGGAACTGGCACACTTACTGTAAGTGTGTGCATGTACCATCTGCCCTTTTGATTGAGTGTAGACACTAGTAGACATACATAATACAGTATTGACATGATACGGGATGCTCTACATTGTAGAACTACCATTTTGAATTAATACTTCATACATGTTTGCATGTATGTACAAAGTGCATGCACATAAATACTAGTTTTTGATTCATGGAATTACTGCTTTTATTCAGTCCAAATTTGATGATCAAATTTCTGTAATCACAACCATGCCTACTGTATTGCACAAAACAAAACTAATAATGGTATTGGTACACATTAACCTACACAAGGTTACAAAAAATGAGTTTAGTTTCTGGATATTGTACATGTAAGTCTTGCATTTGCAGTAATGATTGGCAGTGCTAGTGCTGCTATGTCTAATGCCTCAGTGTGTAATGCTGAATGGCTGTAAACAAAAACACTAGCTGTAAAAGTGCTAAATCCCTGAGCCCTTGGACAGCAGACCCCAAATCCATTGGGATGAGAGCGTTAAAACGACGTTTCCTCCTCCCTGTCTGACTCACGCAGCGAGCTGTGCTGATGAGCCTTGCCTGGCCCTGCACCGGCCCGGCCGGCGTATGCAGCATGCCGTGCGTTTGTATTGTATCCCACGTTACGAGCGAACGGGGAGTAAAAATAGCGTTTCCGTTCCCATCTGGGATGCTCTTGGGAGCTCATCAGACCCATTCAACAATTTCCTGCCCTGAAATCAGAGCCAAACACATGTGTGTGATTTCTCCCTGATTGCTATCATAATATACAAATACATTTCTTTCCCAACTATCTCCCTCACTAACTACATTCCTGCTCCCACCCTTCCTTATCCTGTATGTGTATGTGTGTGTGTGTATGTGGGACTGTCTGTCTGTGTGGATATGTATGTCATACATGTATAGTGTAGGTTGCTATTCTGCCTTGTTGATCTTCAATCATAATCACTGTTTAAATGTGAGTATTGTTTCAGTGTTCATGTAAACAAATGTTAGTCGCAGCAAATTTGTACTTATAAAAATTGTACAGCTACACTTGTTCAGATGATTGTAATGTTTATTTGGATAGTAATTTTGTAAATGTATTTATATAAATATACCGTAAATCATACAAAATGTGTTATTATAATTCATGACATGTAAGAAATGTAATTAACGTTGTTCATGCAGGAACATTGTAGAAATAAGAGCAGTAAATCATTGGGATCATTCATACAGTGTGGAAGCAGATGTGTCCACAGCAAGGCCAATATGGTGTCTGGAAAACACATCATCTTTTGTCTGCCCCCCCCCCTTCCTCCCTCCCCTTCTTCTCCCTTCCCTTCTCTTCTTTGCAGGCACGAAGCCTTCTTCGTCAGTTATGTCAATCAGTGAGTCTGAATCAGTGAGATTGTAACTACAAAGAATATACTACAATGTATATGTGTACAAACCACTAGTATCAAGTCAGGAGCTAGTCTTATCTTACAGATGCACGTTTTGATACTGTGTCATAATTAACTCTGTGTCTGCAGACTATCCCTTCTTTCCTCAACCAACACTGTACTTACGGTACTACTTTGGTGTAGTCTGCAATCACATACTCTATTGTCGAACTGTCTCAAAATATGTCACTAGATATTGCTTTGGCTTCTCCCTGACTTGCTGGTTGGGAGGCATGTACAAACAAATGAGGGCTAGTCTGCATTTCAGACCCATTGGTTCAGACTCGCTTGCTGACTGACTGACTGACAAGGGTTTGTGCCTGCGAACTTACTACTTACTACCAACCACTACCATCCACTACCACCACCATGAACAATCACACCCTCTCATTCACCCCATCATTCATTCACTCCTTGCTTCATTCACTGAGTTCTTGCACCTGGCTGTTGTAGGCACACCTCTATTGTTGAGCAGTTTGCAGAGAGAGAGAGAGACTGGGGTATACAGGGAATCTGGTCAGACCCAGACTCAGCCAAATGACACAAGAGAAAAGGAAAATGGGGGAAGAAAGAAAAAAAGGATCAACATGAATGGCTGGAGTGGACAAAAGACTGGCATGAAATTGAGGGTTTTGCTTTAGAAGGTCGACTCTGCAGCTAGCACAATGACACTATGTCTGCCATGTGCTTGACGTTTACATTTTCATGTGGCTCATACTACTACTACTACAACTACTACTACTACTACTACTACTACTACTACTACTACTACTACTACTACTACTACTACTACTACTACTACTGCTACTGCTACTACTACTACCTACTACTACTACTACTACTACTACTACTACTACTACTACTACTTCTACTACTACTACTACTACTACTACTACTACTACTACTACTACTACTACTATTTCTACTACTACTACTACTACTACTACTACTACTACTACTGCTACTGCTACTACTACTACTACTACTACTACTACTACTACTACTACTACTACTACTACTACTACTACTACTTCTACGTTTACTACTACTTCTTCTACTTTATACATATCCAGGCCCGAATAGTACTGTACATGGCTAAAACAAGTTTGATAACTGCAAGACTATAATATTTGAGCAGTAGATTTTGTAATAATCTCAAAGTATTGAGAGTAGTAGAAAAACAAAAATTGAGGAGACACATTACTTTTTATGGCTATCCTCTGTTCAGAAATGCTGGGTGTTACTTCTATATTATTACCAAATCTAACATGAAAATGAAATACTTGCTGCCTAGGGGTACATGTAACACTAGACAGTTGATATTTATTAGAGGTAGAAAATATAAATGTCGGAATAGAAGGTTTGGATGTTGGCATAGGAAATGCTATTATTTCCTGTTATAAAATTAAACAGCATAGAAACAACCTGCTACAAACTGTTATGTACACTCTAGCTCAAAGGATTTGGCATAGGGAAAGGAAAAGGGAAGAAAGGGATGGAGCCGCAGTTTTAAACCGCAGTATATTTTGTGTATTTTATCATTAAAAAGATGATGCTTTAGCCTAAAAAGCATCATGTTTCATGCTGAACTGGAAAAAAATACAACGGTTTAAAACTGTGGCTCCTTCCCTTTCTTCCCTTTTCCTTTCCCTTCTGTAGTGTACACGTTCTAAGACATTGTCAAGTGAGAATAGAAGAAACAGCAGACTCATACAATTTGCAATACCACTAGTATGATTGGCTGTTCAAAACTTTATTTTGGAATGGTTCTTGAACTTGGGCTTTATTTCACAAAGCAGATACCATTATAAGAACTGAAAGCTGGTGGATGAGCAGAAATGATTGGCAAACCATAACAAATCAAAGCCACTGATGGCAACAACAGTTCAGCCAGATCTATGCATTGTCCAAAGGCCTTACGCTTCAATCACTTAAATTACCAGGTCAAGTCACAGCAGAACATGTATTGCCCATCAAATCACCACCCAGTAAGATTTATTTTTATATCATTCATTTAGAAATTCATGATATCCATTGTCCTCAGAAGTGGGTCATTCTTTGACTCTCCAGCATACTATCTAGTCTGTTTGCCAGGCTGTTGAACATTTATAAATCAAACTTAACACTTGTACCTGTACAATTGACATGGTAAAACTTGCTTTCATGCGTACCTGCACAGAAAGACCACTTGAGTAAAGACCATGTGTCTTGTTTCTCTGAGATATGTTCTTTATTGAAACAGGATTGTAGAAACCTTTCCAAAATGACCACCTTCTCATACACTACAGCTCAAAGGAATTGGCTTCAGGAAAAGGGAAAGGGAAGAAAGGGAAGGAGCCACAGTTTTGAACCGTGGTATATTTTGTCCAGTTCAGCATGAGGCATGATGCTTTTCAGGCTAATGCATCGTGTTTCATGCTGAACTGGACAAAATATACCGCGGTTTAAAACTGCGGCTCCTTCCCTTTCTTCCCTTTCCCTTTACCCAATGCCAATTCCTTTGAGCTGTAGTGTACATGCCCTATTTCTTGTCTTCCTTGAGTGGTCTTTCTGTTCAGGTTTGACTATTCCTGCACATTTGGGTCTAGTTCTAATAAGACTAACTTCTCTCTATTTCTCAGTTTGTCTCAGGAGCTATATAGAGAGCCTATAGAGTGGTTAGTCTACATCAGCTAGACCTGTTTATTTTAGAGTAACGTGTAGGAGAGGAAATGACCATCAGCCTGGAAGGAGGCTATGTACAATAGGTCTACAAGCTAGAGAACGGTCAGTCGCAGTTGTGGCCTGAATTAAATGGACAGTGCGTGTACGTGTACACATCCCATGGATCTCCACACAATGTAGGTCAGTCGGTGTTTACATGTACTACATGTAGGGCTGGGTGCTGTCCCCAACAGAGACAGAGCAGGTCAGAAGTTCAGCAAGGTATTGACTTATTTTTAGAGTGTATTGATTAGGTCTGTGTGTGTGCATGTATGGGTATGGCACTCTCATGCACACTCAGGGACTGGAATAGGCTTGTTCAGCTAGCGTACTACGCTGATGATGTGTTATATAGGGCATCACACTGATAATGAAGTGATTAATTAGTGGTATCCATTTAGTCATGTCATGTGACAATAGATACACATGTACACCATGCACACTGTGCATTATACCAATGATGTATGAAGCTTCATATTTTTTATTATACATGGACAAAAGAAGCATATACAATACAGTAATTCAACTAAATTACACATATAACCTGTCTATCTGATTATAGATATAGAGGAATTATTCATTATTTATGAACAGAATATTTTTTTCCAAATATACCATGTAAACATTGTAAATGATGTCATCAGAATTCTTGTCTTGGAAAATTGGTAGCAATTTATACATATATTAAGTGATGTTCAAAAAGTACAATGTACAAATTGAGATAAATACATAACCTTGTAGGCCTTGAACATACAATGTTTATGTACAAAATATAGTCAAAGGTCACATCTGCAAGAACTTTCAAACCTTTTCAAATGCGCATAGAGCAGTGCCCATGGTCAAAATGGTATAATCACTTGTCATCATTTCCCCTCCTTTAAGAACATACATACATGTATACATGGACCTCCAATTGCAATTAAAAAGCGCTTCATATTGGCGAGCGCTATTTGCACACGATATGAGGTGAAGAGTGTTTTTCATCCTGTAAAGCTTCCACGATGTAAAATTAGCCATAATCTTAACTGCATGTGACTGCAATAGGGAAGCAGTCTTGATCCTGTTTGTTCACTGTGCATTAACGCACTTTGGCTGCACATCTTGTTAGTGCCCCCATCCAGTGTCAATACGCCCCGGCGTCTGAATAGATCCCCGGCCGTCTGAACGGTCCCGGCCGACTGCCTAACTCTCCCCGTCTCAGTCACAGCCCGTCGCGCGGTAAGACTTCCACTTTCTAATTTGATCACCCACGTATACACTGGAGCAGGCTGATAACACTGCTACATACATCCAGAGGCAGAGCCAGATGGCACTTGGCTAGAAACACGGTTTATCTTTAGCTACCGCCTCTTAAATTATTTCTGAACTGCGGGTGACCCATTAAAGGCTAGGGTCAGTTTGGTTTGATTATCGGGAACAAATGTTTGACTGTCACAATGAGAAATTCAAAGTGACAGGATCTACTTTCATAATACTTGCATTCATCATGGAGCTAATGTACATTTAATATAGATATTAATTTTGATAGCCAATTGCAAGCATTTTGTAATTTATTAAGTGTAACTTTTCCAAGTCAGTTGTCACGATGGAGGTTGCAGGTACACTTTTCAAGATTTAGGGGAAGGAAGAGTTATTGAATGAGAAAAAAAAGAAAAAAATAAGAAAAAGAGTATTGGTAACAAGCATTAAGGTTTTCTCACTCTCAAGGCAAGGTGTATTTGATGTTCCCTTCAATTATTTCCTGGGTAATACGATTGATTTAAGCTGCCCAATGGATCAATCCACAACAAACCAAGTTTAAACTCTACCTCTACCTTTAAATGGTAGTTTTATCTGCTCGGCTGTATACTGCACATGTACAGTAGTTGTGTCTGCATGTTACTAACACATGAACGTACACGTCATGTACTTGTCTGTAAGGAGAGTTTATTTGGCTAGGGACAGAGAGGCAGAGAGATGGGTGAAATTAAGTTCAGTGTTCATGTATCTTGCTTGGTCAGTCTGCATAGTGATGAAGAGGGATCTTGCGATGCGGCGGCGCTATGGCGATGGAATAACGTTAAAGTTTATCTAATTTGTGATTGATTTACCATGTTGACAGTACAAGTTATGCATTGCTGAGGAATGTCGTCATGTGCCAATGTTTGCTTTAACGGGCCATACTTGCTGATAGCATTGGTATTAATATTGAATGTAAACTGCATTGCTGTGATGTACAAACCGTTGTTTAAAGCGTTGATGACTGACATCTATGGTACATGTACACTCCAGCTCAAAGGAATTGGCAAAGGGAAAGGGAAAGGGAAGAAAGGGAAGGAGTCGCAGTTGTAAACTGTGGTATATTTTGTCCAGTTCAGCATGAAACACAATGCTTTAGCCTTAAAAGTATCATGTTTCATGCTGAACTGGACAAAATATACCGTGGTTTAAAACTGCGGCTCCTTCCCTTTCTTCCCTTTCCCTTTCCCAATGCCAATTCCTTTGAGCTGGAGTGTACATGCAATTTACATCAGTTTGGGCATCAACGTCTCACTGTGTTCACCTGGCAAGTGAAACACTGATCACCAACCCCCTCCCCCCTTGAGCTTTTCATTAAATCATAATTTGTTTTTGAGTGCATTTGAACAAGGTCCAAGCAGCATTTCTTTTATGTATTTTGGAAAATGAAATTTGATATGATTTGGCATCGCAGTAGGACTCTGTTCAGGTGTACGCATTGTAGAGACATACATACATGTATGCTACACTTTGCATGTCCATGATTTTAGGGCAGGATTGGTACATGTAGAAAAGTTAATTTCAAATTTCATTGAAATCTAAAACATAAAAAGGAAATGCAGCTTTTATTACATGTGATAACATATCCAGTAGGAGACAGCCTGGTAGGAGAGTAACGTGATTCTTTTCTACAGGTACATGTACCTTCACAGAGCTATATGATTTACACATGTATGATTTACAATGTGTGCATCAGTGCTAGAATTGCATGAATTAATCATAGAAAGACATTTACAGGCAGTCATGCATGTGCTGACGAGGACAATAATTTGTAATGACATTGATTTTGATCCGATGTCAGCGGAAATTGTGTATAACTACCTATGTGTACATGTACATGTTAGTAAGCTCTCACAATCAGACAGACAGACAAACATACAGACAGACATACAGACAGACAGACAGACAGACAGACAGACAGACAGACAGACAGACAGACAGATGAACTGTTTAATATTGTATGGGTGTTGAAAAGGATAGATCCTGGTGATAATGAATAAGTTCTCACCTATATATCTCAGTAAGTAGTACGAAGTATAAGTACGATAAGGCTGGTGGTGGTGGTGGGGGGGGGGGGGGGGGAGCAGAGTGAAGGAGAACAAGAAGGGAAAAATACAGAATAAAATATCTGAGGGATAAAGTAAGTGACAAAAAGAAAGACAGATTTTTTTTATATTTGTACAAGGAGCAAGAATAAAAGTGAAACAGGAGATTGAAGTAAAAAAGTATTCAGCAGAAAAAGGGAAGAGAGAAAATGGGTCATGGGTCAGACAGAGAGAGAGAGAGAGAGAGAGAGAGAGAGAGAGAGAGTCACACACAGACACAGACAGACAAACACAGAGAGACAGACAGAGACACAGAGAAAGTGTATGTGTGAGTGTGAATGGAGGATAGAAAGAAGGACATGAGAGAAGAGAGAGAGAGGGAGAAAGAGAGACAGATAAAGAGAGAGAAAAGAGAGAAAGAAACAGACAAAGAGAAAGAGAGAGAGAGAGAGAGAGATTGAGAAAAGGGGAGTGGAAAAGAAATAGAAACAGGATAGAAAGAAAAACAGGACAATGAAGAGAGAGAGAAAGAGAGAAAAAAAGTAAGAAAGAAAGAAAAAAAGAATAAGAGGAAATTGATTGGAAAGGAAAAAAGCTAGAAATAGAGGGAAGACAGAATAAAACAAAAGAGAAAGATGAAGGAAAAAGGAAGGAACATGTAGATAAAGTGCATATCTGCCTCCAGCTCTCATCTCAAGAGATTCTTGACAATCATTAGCATTCCGTGGCTGCAACGGTGCAGTGCCAGTGTGCCACAGCCACAGCCTCACACACACAGCACACACCGACCAACCAACGGTCGGCCAGTCTGCGGTGAACTCCCGCTGAACCACACCGCAGCCTTTAACGCCAATCCCATATGGTAGCAAAAATGAGGAGTAGAATATCATCGGCCGCAGCGCCCCGCAGAAGAGACGAAGCCCAGCCAGGAGCGATCAGATCAGCCGAGAAGAGGTGGACTTACGTCAGTCCGCCAGCTCTCGGACATTTAGCAGCTTTCTTGCGGGAGATGTGTTTCCAAAATGCAATCAGGAGGAAGACAAAGCCACCTTCTGTTCCAGTCTATTTGACACTTCCGATCTGGAACGGGTCGGGGAAACCTGAGGTGCAAATACATTTCATGATGAAACGAAGATCGGAAGTAATCGAGATCGTGCTAAAAACACCATTTTCACCCTCGGTATAAATGTTTATTGAAAGGAAACTCATGCCACCCTATCACATACATTCTCTAACACATTATCCAACATGAATGTGGGCTTAGAAAAGGTTGCTGTGCGTGATGTTGTAACAAATCCACAGATAACTGATATTTGATTGTTCCAGCATGACGGATGTCAAGGCGATGAATGCTGTGAATTATTTAGCTAATTCTGCTCAATTTTGATATCTATAAAGGTGAACCTGTTTGGCCTAGAGTTACCAATAAATGAATGAATTCTCAAAAGATTCAGCCTTCATTAATTAGTAGTGGAGTAGCACAGTTTGAAGATTTCTGTAGTAAAGATACAATGCAAAATGCAGGTGTATGTTACTAACAGTGAATAGGTGATGGAAGTTCAGACATCTATTGAACCATTACTGAAGACAAAAACAATGATCTACACCATTGGAAGATTTCTGCCGAAAGATTGAAACACTCATATGTGCCTTCAGTTGTGAACTCTTTGTGTACCAGCTGAAACTGCTTGGGACATATTCATGAAACTCTACCAGCCAACATGGACTGTAGCTGCGAACATTGCATACAGCTGAATGCACTTAACAACTAAATATGCTTAGTACGGTTCTTGATTTTGGCCCCTGCTCTGTGGGAATTGTGTGCATAAGTTGTGAAAGAAAGTCATGTGTGTGGTACACAAATAAAAGAGCTAGCTATCTTGTTACCATTGGTGTGAAAATGTGTGGTACTCCAATGGAGTTTTCAAAGTTTAGTAATGAAAGATTTAAGCATTGCTGTAATGTGAATTGTACTGTATGAAGAAAAGTATGTATGTAGCTGTACACCTTCGGTATCATTTATTCAGCTGAAATGAGATTGAGAATCATATGTGATTATTCAATTAAACTCAATTCAATGTTTGATTTTCAATTCATAGTAAAAAACATTCAAATAAACAACAATAAGGAATACAATCAAAATGATACTTGACATGGCAAACTATAAGACTAAAGCTGACAAACAATATTGTTGACACATGTCCATATACATATAGGTAGATGACCTAGAATTAAGTGAACTTGGAAGAACGCATGGACAAGGGTGTGTACAAGATAGAGCCATACATGTACATCAATCTATATCGGCTTGTTGAAATATCCACACCCAAGATTTAGAATGCATTCCTGTTGATTGTTTATACCTACAAGTAAATTGTTTGATGGTCTTTATGATAAGGAGAATCAAAACGCAATCAACTGACATTGGTGCGTGGGATTTTGGATGATATGTCATGTTATATTTTTCCATGCAAACATGGAAGGTCATTATAATTCATGTAGCAAGAATATATATTCCGCCTTGAGGAAGCATGAAATATTTTACCATACTTCCTGTACATTTAGCTATTTACACATATCTATTGTTCATTGTGGATGCTTCATGTCCCAGAAGGTACTGATAAAGGTCTGTCACGCTATCAACTTAAAGTTAGTCAGAGGATTGATTTTATAAGCTGATAAGGCTTGCCTTTTATTGATAGCTTCCATACCAGTAAAACATGTACACATGTGCTCAGGGGTGATTGATCCCCTAAAATGCAAAAAGAGCTCTCATGATTGACCAAACAGCCCCTGTCAAGAAGAAAAATCTGCATAGGGTACAATGCAAATAAGAGCTCAGGGTGTTTGTTTTTAATGACATCAGGATTTAGGATTGAAAGTAACCCCCCCCCCCCCCCCCCCCGCAAATAAACCTGTAATAAATATTTTCACTCATCCATGTCAAAATATATTGTATCAGTGCTTTATGATGCAATGAACATGAATTACAATTTAGGGATAATGAGGCTCATCCCTTTAACAGCGTGCATGCAGCTGTAGATGTAATTTAGGGTCAAATTCCTGGGTTGTACACTGTGATTCCTGTCACCATTGTCATGAGAGGATGTCCGCTCTGTTTCAGAAACGACTATCGCCACGGTAATGGGAGTGTAAGCTGTGTCTTACAGATTCATGTCAATCAAAGGAGGCACCCACCCACACAAAAACTGGGCTTCTTTTGATCCATTTGCAGTAGGACGTATTTCACAGCTTCTGGTCTATTCTCTCTTCTTTTGTTCTCCAAGTCTAGTCCTCCCCCACTACTTTCTTCATCTCAATCTTGCTCCCAATTTCTCTTTCTTATTAAACGCACACTTTTCAGCTATGTCTTTATTCCGTCTTTCTCTAGTCTTTCCTCCTTCCAGTCCACACATTGACACATATCACCCTCCCCCTTTTTTCTCTTTCCCTTTCCCTCTCTCCCCCCTGCCTCTCCTATCTATCTGTCCCTTCCTCTCTCTCTCTCTCTCTCTCTCTCTCTCTCTCTCTCTCTCTCCCTCTCTCTCTCTCTCTCTCTCTCTCTCTCTTTCTCTCTCTCTCTCTCTTTCTCTCTCTTTCTCTCTCTCTCTCTCACTCTCTCTCTCTCTCTCTCTCTCTCTCTCTCTCTCTCTCTCTCTCTCCCCCCAATGAGTCTCTTGTGAGCATACCCAGTGGACATATCTCATATCATCTCAAATATCTATAACATGAAAACTTGAGCTTAGAGCTTATTTCTTAAAGGGTTTAAATCCATATCCCATCAGCAAATAAGCTTCTGTTGTAAGAGCGCATATTTATTTATAGCGTATTAACGTGTTTCAGATCTGTCTGAAGACGAAATGAGTGGGGTGTAGAAATAATGAGCATTGTTTTTCTCTGTTCCCTGAGGCAGGTTTCAAACCTTGTACATGATGGAGTATTATCTCCATTGCGAGGTTAAGAAAAATGGATGTTGGGCTCAGTCGATTCACTTCCTAAATCCAGACGGGTTTGGGGGAAATCCCTTTTGGTTCAGATGTCTTCTGAACATGATAAGCCTTATGACATGACTTAACACAATCAGCCTGAAATAGGTTTTGCATTTTAAATACCATATGGAGAAAAAGGGTTCTCATAGGGGCATTGCTGTCATTTGTGGGGGCTCTTTTTGCATCGCCGGGGTACATGTTCCTGACCCTGTGTAATTTGCTTCACTGCTGCTGAATATACAGATAAATATTAAATGGGCAATATTTACATGTATGCATTACTCAAGGTGATACATTTTTCATACTTGGTAGGTACATGTACAGATATGTGCTACTGAAGCACACTTTTGCACCTTTATAAAAACAATTCCTACTATCATTATGCATACAATGTAGTCAAACTTTCATGTGCAAGTGTAGAAGAGCAATAATGCAGGAGAATTTAAACTTTGGGAGGGATTTCTTTGCCTCTTGTAATGCACAAACAAAGAAATAGAACCATGCAAGCGATTACCGGTGGACTGCACCTTGAGGCACACCTTCACATACGTTCATTGTCCAAGCAAACAAAGATGGTAAATATTGTCTAGGAGAATGTCTTGATGTTGTCTCAGAGAACGTCTTAATGTTGCCCTCGGGGGTGCGTTCTGTCAGGAGGAGGAGAGGCCCATTTGTTGATTGCAGGGCGATGTCTTTGAGGGAGATGTCTTTATTTAGGTGAATTAGCCCATTTATTGATTTTACGATGTCTTTAAGGTACTTGTAGACATTGTAGATGTGAGCTATTTATTCAAATAACCCATTACATGCATATACATGCACCATCTGTCTGCCTGATCTCCTTATTGTGTGAGCACACACATTTCTACATTGATACACAGCTCTTTATTATGTTGGCGGTCATCTGAACTGTCGTATTAGTCTGGATTCGAAATATACAGTGTATGTAGTTTAATTCTCCCTATCGCATATAGCCGATATCAAGCGATATCACCTCACGATACCGATATCTGATCGATTGCTCTTGGGACGTATACTTCCGGTAAGAGCTGGTTGTCGGCAGAAAGTGACCAAGAAATCACTTTTTTTATGAATTAAGCAGTGAAAATTTTGTGTAGGGTTGTGGTTAGGGTCAGGGTTAGGTTTAGAATAAGGTTTAGGGTTAGTGTTAAGGTCAGGGTTAGGTTTAGGGTTAATATTCATAAAATTAGTTGGATACCCTGGTCCCTTATTGTATACGGGATTGCCGAATGTTCGTGGACCGGAAGTTCATATCCCAAGAATTAAAGGTAAAAAAATTAGAGCGCCACACACGTTCAGATTCAGAGAGCTATATGCGATAGGGAGAATTGAAAGCATGGTGGGAATATATGGTTGAATTTGAATGCAGTTTACTCTCAGTCACTTATCACATGACAGATACAATGCTTTGGAATGTATATTAGTAGATGAATACATTCTCTATATATGTTTTATCTTGTTTAACATAAACAGTGAATGTTGATTACCAACACAGGTTATCCCAACTTGACATTTTGTATTACAAACTAGTCAGGGCTCAAGACTAGCAGGCATACAGTACACATGGGCACCTAATCAGAACTCCAGGACCTTACAGTCTAGAAATTAGACAGGTGCCCTAGACACAAAACCTCTATGTTTATATAAATATTGAAAGTCAGTGGAAATAGAATGATGCCAAGTCAACATTGATTGTTGAGACATGTACTTGTAGCACCACCAACCATAAATGTGTACACAAAGTTCAGACTTCAACAGAGCTTGTCAATGCAACAAAGGTGTGCTTATTTTGGCATTCAAAGTCAGTGGAACTCGAATGATGAATGTGAATATTATGTGGGCAGCCAGGAGGGGCAATAAAGTTTGGTCTTTATTACGGCAGTACGGTATGCAGACAGAATTGTGACAATTGTTTATATTCGACATACCTTGTGCGTTTCACGAGGTAGGGGAGTGAAAAGACGCAGGGAGGTGGGACAGACAGAAGGGAGGTAACAAGTTCACTCAGAATTTATTCCCTCGATATTCATATAAATTACAGCTGTCAGATATGACACTTACTGTAGTAGTACGTATGCTTTCGCTGGAGAAAGCAAGCATTTTGGGGTATTGTTGTAGCCAGGCAGGCATGGTGTAGAAATGACTTGAGGGAAGGGATGGACAGGAGGTTGGCTGGTCTGCATTTGTCATTAAAGGGCATATACTGTACTGGGAAGGCAAAAAAGCCTTCAAAATGTAATTGTTTGCAATCTTCTTGCCAATGGTCTTAAATTCATGTATTGTCTATTTTAGAAGCTTGCTAAAAGTTATTTGCCCTCAAATGATCAACATATGAAGTAATTAATGATTAATGATTAAATCCTCAAAATGTTCGGGCCGAACTGCAATTTTGAGGATTTGTGATTTAATCACTCATTACTCCAAATGTAGATCATTTGAAGGCAAACAACTTTCAGCAAGCTTCTAAAATAGACAATATATGAATTTAAGACCATTGGCAAGAAGATTTGTAACAATTACATTTTGAAGGCTTTTTTGCCTTCCCAGTACAGTATATGCCCTTTAACCATTGTGGTGACGCAAACTGCAAGCAGCAGTGGTGTGTCTGCTGAACGGCTTGAGGGGGGTGGGGTGGGAGCGGAGGGTGGGGGGCGGGGGCAGGGGCAGGGGAGGGGGGGGGGGGTAGGAGGATGGAAACAATGATCTGGTGTGTGTGAGAGGATTGCTGCCATCTGGGCCCATTCATGATGATGATGAGAAGCCTTGGAAAGAGGGAACAGACCAGGAAGAAAAACCTCCTCCTGGAGCATGACTTTCAGATTAAGATCTTCCATTCAAATTATTCAAAGTATATACATGTACTGTAACACACTGTCATTTGCAAAGACGTATGAAAATTGCTATGCGTGTATATAATACTGTATTACATGAAGGAGTTCAGCCCTGTACCTTGTGTGCAGAATTTGAAATTGATATACTCAATATGTCATTTTTTTCAGAGACATACATACAAATTTAAAGCATACATGTACATAAACATGTACCTTCATGAAGAATTAGAATTCAGAATTTGTTACAACTTTCCATTTGTTTTCTTAGCTGAGGTCTAAGGTACTCCTTTTACAGCAATGTTGTACATCAAATTCTGAGATGCTAGTGTTGTATATTTCCTTTATTAATGCACACAAATTGCGTATTGTGTGGCACAGAAAAGTGTAGATTGCTTCTGAGGTGGATCAGTTTAGTCTCCCTCTAATTAGGTTATGCGTACTTTGCCATGTCAACAAAAGCTGATCTGCTGCTCAGCAGCATTATGTATACAGGACCTACATGTAAGTACAGACTTGTTGCGTTAGTAACTAATCTAAACCTGACATCCTACACTTATGACCAGGGAGGGAATCCTTAGTCGATCTTTTCCAGATCTGTTGCTGATCTGTTGCAGGAGCTGCATTTAACAGCCAGAACCTAAGTAGGGACTTGTTGCCTGGGTAACTAATCTAAACACAATATCCCCCACTTTTGACCAGTTAGCGAGCCACACATGGAACTAATGGTACAGATTGCCTTAACTCAGGGTTGCAAGGGAAGCCAGAAAGCAGGTTCGACTCTTGTTCTAGGATTCCTGTAGTGAGCGGTTCTTCACAACAAGATGCTGTGAACATTGTATTAGCATACTCTGAAATTATACCACTCTAATAAGCCAGTTCATACATGTAGTTACATCATGGTCGGACACTCCACTGAATCAAGATCAAGATTTGATCATGAAGCTGTGTCGGTGTGTTATTTTACAGCATGCCCATACCAATAATAGAAGCAGGTGCACATGGTAGAATGTTCTTTTACTCCCTTCTCAGAGCTGAATCGCTGTTGTCATATCTGCATTATAATGGGTATGAAGGTGGTCCACTATCTTTGGAATTTCCATTTTACTCTGTGAGTGGTACATGTACTTGTACATTCGTACCAGTAATAATCTGCTCATGCACACATTGCAACTAAGAATTATTGAGAAGGTGTTTTTTATCTCTCATATGTTAGGTAATGCCAAGGTCTGTTGTGGAGATGGAGAAGCAGTTTATGTACAATGCCCTGTTCAGACGTCAGATCAGTCTAGTGGAACAGGTGTCTGTCTGAATGGTGGGTTTAACCCTTTCTGTGCCAGACTAGAAGAGATACCGGTACTGCTCTCCAGGAGTGATGTGTAGTACTAGTGAAAAATTCAGCACAGGCAAACATAGAGTTAAGGTATATGTGTGTTCACATGAAAGTTATTTGCCACTACTGCATACTGCATGTATACGAACATGAAGCTACAAGTGTCCCCCCCCCTTTGGCAAAACAGGACAATTCCTGCAATATAGTCCATTGCTTTGTTGCATTGGAAACTTGAGAGCATGTGAGAACACCCCCCCCCCCCCCCCCCAATAGGATTGACATAGAGGCAGGTGGCAGTGGCTAGCAAAGCAAGTGTGAACACACCTTCTATTGTGAGCAAGCTTGCTGAAGAGGCTTCTGTCTATCACATGTCCAGTCAGCTCCATTGGAATGCAGTCATCGAGCATTTATACAGCACTGACCTTTATTATAGTGTGAACAACCCCAAAAGGATTGACATAGTGGCAGCTGGTGGTGACAAACAGAGCGTGTGTGAATGGGCCTTTTATTCTGAGCTTGTTGAAGAGGCTTCTGTCTATCACATGTCCAGTCAGCTCCATTGGAATGCAATCATTGTGCATTTATACAGCATTGACCTTTTGTATTCATCCGTAGGGGGAGGGGATGGTGGAGAAGATGAAATTTAGGAGATTTCTTCAGTCTTCATAACAGGTCATCATTACCTTGGAGACAGTATGAATCTATTATACATTTTGTGTAAATCTTTAAATTCACTATTTCATCCCTCATGTCTTCCATCTACCTCATGGTTATCTCTCACCTTTTGCCCACAATGTCCTCCCATTTTTTCATATTTTTATAATATATAACTTCCTCATATAAGATTGGTTACATCATTGTTCCTCAAATAGTCTGCTTATTTGCTTTCCCTCATATATTAACCTACTGACTAGTGAGCATGTCTTGAGGAAAGGGTCTGCCTTAGAAGGTGATGTATCTGTTAAAGGGCATATACTGTACTGGGAAGGCAAAAAAGCCTTCAAAAGGTAATTGTTAGCAATCTTCTTGCCAATGGTCTTAAATTCATGAATTGACCATTTTAGAAGCTTGCTGAAAGTTATTTGCCCTCAAATGATCCACATATGGAGTAATTAACTATTAATGATTAAATCTTCAAAATGTTCAGCCCGAACATTTTGAGGATTTGTGATTTAATCACTCATTACTCCAAATGTAGATCATTTGAGGGCAAATAACTTTCAGTAAGCTTCTAAAATGGTCAATCCATGAACTTAAGACCATTGGCAAGAAGATTGCTAACAATTACATTTTGAAGGCTTTTTGCCTTCCCAGTACAGTGTATGCCCTTTAAGTATTGCCACAATAGCAAAGTTTAGATTTTTCTGTTCTGTTCCCTATACTCTACATCGCATTTACATGAATTGTACCTAAAATTTGTCCTGCCAAAGTTATACACTACATGTGCAATATTTGTGATTGCCTTGATAATAATTTTAGATTTTGATTTCAGTCGAATGATATGTGCATGTATATATAAAGATGTAGGTGCAAATATATGACATCTCTCAAAACTAGAGAAATGGCCTTTAAATCCCTTCGCCCCAAAGTGTTGTTTATAACCCTGTGTATGTAATGGGGTGTGTCATGAAATAGAGGAGATATAAATTTCCCATCCTATTTTAAAATGTACATGTGTTCATATTTTCAGCCATGTCATGATTGTGGGAAGTACTTTTTGCGCTATTAATGGAACTCAGATTTGTCTTCATACGTATAAGACATATTAAAGGTGTGTCAGAGGCTAGTTTGTCAGTCAGTGTGAGTATTGAGGGAGTGAGTCTAACTCATTGGGTCTGAATGCAGAGACTACTTGAGACATCAGTCAAGGTGCTAGTCTATCTTGCAGACACATGTTGTTGAGCAGGAAGTTCAATGGAGTCTGTGCATGCACACTACCAAGAAGCCCCAATCATGACTGTAGTCTCGTACACCAAATGTTATCACCCTGATAATTATGCATACAACTCCAGTTTGTCATCCTGACTGATAGATCATCTTTGAAGTACATGTACAGTAAATAGTACAGTGAAACCTGTCTATAGCGGACAACCAAGGGAAACAAAAATTGTGGCCTTTATAGACAGGTGGCTGCTATAGGCAGGTTCTTTAACACATCTCTCTCCGGAGGAATCATTTTAGTGGCCACTTAGATAGGTTGGCTGCCATAGACAGGTGGCCACTAAGACAGGTTTGACTGTAGATGCTATTTCTGAATATATTCTTTGTTTGTGTGTAGCAGTCTTAAAAAAACAGCTTGACCATGAAGCTTTGACCACTGATGGCCTGACGCTCAAATGCATAGTTTCACTGTGACCTCATCTTCATGAGCCCACCAGAAATATTGTCAGGAATTATCATAATGAAATGTACATTTTGATTAGCGTTCCGACAAATGCGGCAATTGCCTTTAAGGTCTGCCTGTCTCACTTTAAGACAGTCGCTCTGCAGACATGCATGTAATATCATGACTCACCCTGCAGCCAGATTTCATTTGTCTTGATTTTTCATATTTTAAATGACTTGCAAATTCCATACCAAAATCAATTTTGCAACTCACAAGAGTCTGCTAAATCTGTGGTTGAATACCAATCGAGCGGTAACTCAATTGACATGTTGGCAGGGTCTATATACAACCCACGGATTCTCCTTGGAGAGAATCAGAGAAGTGATGAGAATTGCATTTCCTTCACTTTCAATGGTTTTTCCTCACAAAGTGTCCATTATCATACAATCAAATGTGACAGAAGGTTTTAACACGCATGACAAAGAATCTGATTTCCTTGATTACATAGTATTTCAATGCATTTCTTGGATTTGAGAGAATGATAAGATTGGTACTCCATGTAGAGAGTGGTAAACCGGAGACATCCAATGACTTTCTTGTCAGGCCCATAATGCACTAGAAATAGTAGCTTCCTGCTTGGGGTGACGACACAAACAAAAGCGCTGAGTTAAAGGTAAATGGGCGTGGCATGTGTACAATGTATGTACAGAGCCATCTATACACACAGTTTGACCAATTAGGTTTCAATGGATAACACCATGTCGCTTGCTGCATTGTTGGCAAGCAGATAGCAAAAGAAAATGCGTCATGTCGCTGTTACCTATTGAAACCGAATTTGCCAAACTCTGTACATGTATATAGATGCCTTTTGGTAGGGAGATGCTTTTATCATCATTTGCACTAACATGTAGTATTTCATTTTCTGAACCAAAATTACATTTATTCATAGCAGATTACAGTATATGAAATACCTGATGTGTTGCTGTTTAAAAGATAGGATTTACATGTACTGCTCGTTCATTTTTGTGCAGAAATGGTATACTATGATTACTGGATAGCTGATAACCGCAAACAGTAGATTCTAAGAGATGATATTGTTTTTGAAAATATGAGAAGAGGACTCTAGTTTCGCAAAGGAAATGATGCAACGGTGCAAGTGTTCATTTTCTCTGTACAAACACTCATTCATAAGAAATATATAAGAAAATGGTAGAAAAAGACTTGCCATGATCTGCCCTTTTGCCCTTTAAAGCCTGAGAGAAGGCCGGTGATTTGAGCCGGGGAAATGATGAGAAAGTGGCTCCTCAGCCTTGTGTCCCAGATGTGTGTCACCCAGTTTGCAGCCTGCATCCGCCTAATTAACGCACAGGAGGATTTCTTAACAGAATGCACTGAACACTGCTCTCTTTAAAGAAAAATGGTTTGCTTTATGATGTCTGTGTTTGTTTTGTGTGAAAGTGGGAGATGTGTTATGTTTGTGATGAGTTCACCAACGGAGCCATTGTATCTGTAATCTGATGTTGAGATGATTGGAATGGTATGCATGATGTATTCATGATTTTTGTTCCGGTGAATTAATGATAAATTTGTAATTAAATTTTGCAATTAATATTTTAGAACATGTGCAGATTAAATGGATATCTGCTTGATTAATGAAATTATTTTTATGTAATTGGCACTTTCAAGGTAACAATCTTTATGAACAATTCCTTATGAGGCAGACTGTTTTAGAGTAGTAGGGGGTAATATATCCCCCCCTTATCAGTCTTGATCGTCATAAAAGCTCAACATGTAATCTCAATTTCCGAATAATGTGTTTGTTCCTCTCACTCCTGCTGGAAGGTATCTTTCCTTGCAAAATTAAATCATCTCCGGAAAATATATCACAATTTTTGGTAAACATTCTACAAATTGGATTTGCAGAGGAAACAACCATTTGTGTGCATTATTCATGATTTTGTGAGAGTAGCGAGGAAGGTAGAGTTGAAATGGTGCTCATTTTCACAGGAAACGGATATATTCATGTCTATTTTGAGACTGTGCAATATTCTAAAGGTTTGGTGCTTTGCATTTTAAGAAGCGGTGAAGAGTCTCCTGACGTACCTGTACAACCAAGGAGTGGAATCGCTGCTGTTAGAAGGCTTATGTAATACATGTATGGAGAAAGAGTGTTTGATTGAAGACATGTAATGTAGTCTTACGCCCACCACAGACGACACGATTGTGCCACCATTCTGTAGTGGTTAGGGCCTATATGTATGACTGGAAATGTGATATCACCTAAAGAACATACATGTACTTGTACAAGTCCTATGAGAGGGTCGTGCAATCCAGCCAGTTACAGAGTCGAATGACTGATTGGAGCGCGTCATCCGTGATGGCCTTTTCACACACTCATTCTGATGTCAAAAGCCATCATGAAATTCTATGCTCTAAATTATGATGTAGAAATGATAACATTGTGTAAGTATGTGCTGGACATGTAGATGTGATGAGGGTCATAACTGTATCATACTTAATTGCTACATGTACATAAGCAAGTTCTTGCATTTGACTTCATAATCTGTATTTCTTCTCTTTCTTTGTCTAATTGTGTCTTTTCTTTTCCTCTTCCTTCTATTTCTTTTTCCTCCCACCCCACCCCTATGAGGAATATCAACCAGATGGAATCCTAGCAAAGCTTCTCTCAGTACTGTTGAATCCTCCCTTATTGATCGCCTTTTGTAAAGAATATATCTGGTGAAAATACTCGGCACGAGAAGATCTCTGGAGTCAAAGCTTGCAGTGACTTTAGGGTTTTGTTCCTCCACTTGTGTTGGAGAGGCAGATGATGTGTGCATGTAGAATCGTGTGGCATAGATCAGGCATTGATTGTGCTCATGTAAGAACCCAAACTTGACTGCCCAGTCTTGACCTAGTTCTGATTTCAAGGGTGTGTGGGCTGTTTGTCAGGAGACAGCGAGAAGGGAGGGTGAGATGGAGAGGGGCTGTTAGAGTGGAGGGTGGAGGGAGGTAGAGAAAGGTGGAGGTAGAGGTAGCAGGTAGAGGAAAGATTAGAGAGATGGGGGGGGGGGGGTATAGAGTGGGAGAGGCACAGAAAAGAGACACAAAGACAGACGGAGCATGAGACAGAGGCAAAGACAGACAAACATACAGACAGACAGACAGACAAAAAGTTGAGAGTGAGAGAGAGAGAGAGAGAGAGAATGGACGCAAGAGAGGTAGAGAAAGGGGAGAGACGTTTTAAGAGAGAAAGAGATAGAGGGAGGGAGAAATAATGGTGTACATGATGGTTGTGGGCATTGGATGGGGATGGTTGGGGTATCAAATTGGGTGGGTCAATATTCCTCACCATGGGGAGTATTTCCAGAGGGGCATCAAAACGGGAAGTCCAAATTTATTGGCTGTGC
The DNA here is from genome assembly GCA_963669155.1 of Arbacia lixula. Classification (NCBI taxonomy): domain Eukaryota; kingdom Metazoa; phylum Echinodermata; class Echinoidea; order Arbacioida; family Arbaciidae; genus Arbacia; species Arbacia lixula. The sequence continues at coordinate 15,718,529 of OZ022581.1, read as the reverse complement.
ACGTCCACCCCATCAGTGGGTCCATCCATCATGCACGTTTTAAACTTGACCTAATTTCATGCAGCCTGTTTATGCCTTATTGCCAGTGGTCACAAGCCCAGCTGACCCCTCCAACCCTGCCCTGTCACCATCAATCCGCCCAGCAAACAAATCAAAGGCAAACTTGAACACCATTCATCTGTTGTAAGTCATAAGCCTGGTTGTACATGTAGATAAGTTTGCGGCACAAACCCTTATCGATCAGTGAGAAAGTGAGTCTGATACTGCAAAGAATAACTATCATATGTAGAGTGCTTTTTGACAACAGGACACAAATGTCAGGTCAAGAACTAGTCTTTGTTTTGATGAGTTTTAGATGTTACTTTGCCCTATTTGGTTCACAGTTGTGAACGAGTATCTCATTATAAAACACATGTTTGTTTGTCTTGTGCTACATGAAGGTTAGATCTTATTTGCCCCTGCAAATAGAAAAGCACACATTGATTAATTAGCAGTGGAGCAAGCACTCATCGTGCCATTTTCTTGTCTTGATTTTTTAATATATTTCAACCTCTAATTTGTAAAATGAGTGCAGGACAGGAACTAATGATATAGAACTGCCTTGGGAAACATAGATTTTGTTTCAAGGAAAATTCAGCAATTACAAAGCAGACTTCAAATAAATGATCAAGGCAATACCATGAATAAAATATACTACTCCAAGCATGAAATTGTAAACACACACTGTGTGCGTGTATATTGGTTTTAGTCAGTTGAAAAGCTGCACACTCCGCACTAAAGGACAAAAGGACATAATCATACATGATTATTAAAAGATTATGAATTAATATCAAATATAATAACTGTCTCTCATATGTTTCAAAAAGTGGGTCAAACATGAGTTTACTTAACCAAAATACAAATTTAGTCTTGCCAAACATCAGCTCTCGCCGGAATCGTTAGAAAAAAGAGTGACATTATGCAGTTAAAATGGAAGGATACCAAACAAAAGTGGGATGGAATCAAAACCAGTTCATGTGCGGTGAGCTGTAGAGCATATGGAGGAGGTGAGGACAAAGACACAGTCTAGCTTCCAGACACAAATCCTTAATCCATCAGTCATTCAGGCTGAATCACTGAGTCTAGAAATGCATAGACTAGCAATCCTATGTCTGTACATGCCTCCCAGCAAGGCCAATTGGGTAGGAATGGACAGATGGTTGCTAGTCTTGCCGTACAGACGCAAGCTTTGAGACGGCGCCAGCATAGGGTCTGTGCGTTCAGACTACAGACCGTCTGCCTGGACAGGTGCCAAGATTGCTGTTCATTGTCTGAGCCAGCCAAGGGCTGCAAGAATAAAACTCAACTGTCTACAAATAACGCATTTTCCTCCTTTTCTCTCGCTCAGTCTGCAGCATTAAAGGCGATTGTTGGTTCTTATCAGAGCGCTTCAAACAACATTTGGATGATGTTTTTATGCAGTATTTACAGAAAAGTATGATAGAATGGCATAGAAGGGGTGATGTGCTTGAAATAAACTTATTTAATTGACATCTATGCGCACACATTTTAATGGAAAACCTTGTTTATTTTGATGCAGATCATAAAGTTACATATATGACATCGATGCTGTCTGAAGAGTCTTTTAACAAACGCTGCAGGTTCCTTTAATATTCATGTACATGTTTATTTCCTGCATCCATAGATAACAAGGCATGCGTTAATGTGTTCTGCAATAAACACTTCAACTGTGTATTCACCGAAGATTACCGAATTGCTCCTAAGCTGTAATTACTACTCTCATGGCACAGTTTATGACTTGTGCAATGGTATGAAATGATGATGTTTTGCTCTCCGATGTCAGCTTTGGTAGTGATTGATGAACTTTTGTGAGTGGAAATGGAAGACAGATAGAATATAATGAAAACGTTTCATGGCAAAGTGCAGGTTTGTTCTAATCTGGATAGGAGATGGTCGTAACTACAGCTTTATTAATACAAGGGGATACAAGCATGGGGTTCTTGGGTGGATTAGTTGTGCGTCTGGTACAGACATGAAAGGGCAGACGTGTGGTGTTTCTTTACAAATTTGTTGGAAGAAAAGTCTGCACGTGGTGTGCAAAGCAACATGCACGAGAGTCTCATAAAATTACATGTGTACTCGACGGAATCTGGGCTAACGTTATCGCACACAGTGTATAGAAATATAGCACGTGTTACTGTGTGATGTTTGTTGACAAATGCATGTTAAAAGACAATTGTGCGTTTGGCATCTTTTTGTCAAAAAAAGTTGCACGTGGCATACGTACCATGTGAAAACAACGCTCGCGAAACATGCACGTGTACTCAACGAACTTAAGGGTAAACTAATAGCATAATTCAGAATGTATATTCCATGCTCTGGTTGTATTTTGAGCATAATTGTGCCCTAGTTCACTGTACCTGTCGTCCCAATGCTCCTTTACAGTCGTTCTTTATGCCTTCACCACGGAATATCACACTCCAGAGCAGGGTTTTGCGGAAGAGGTTTTTGGTTGTGCTTGGGGTAGTTGCCAAGCAACTTCCATTGTAAAGATGCACTTTTAGAAATATACAGTTCATGTTTTGCTTCCAAATTTATGCTACATGTAAATGGCTTTATAGATCAAAATGTTCCTGGAATTGTCCCTGGAATAATCTCTGAAATTGTCCCTGGAATTGTCCCTGGAATTGTCTCTGAAATTGTCTCTGAAATTGTCTCTGTAATTGTCCAGGGAGCCGTTCATGTGGACCTCCCATCTCACTGGTCTTGACCTTATGGTCTGGCCTCCCTGTTTACTCGACAGATTTGGGCTGCATTGGTACCAGGGGTCACCCAATCTGAACTGCAGGTTCAACATCGACAAAAGGAACTGTTTTTGTTTGTTGCTTTCACTGCACTGCTGGCTATGGGTGTGTGTTGGTAGTACTTGTGACAAAACAGGAAAAGATGCATCGATTTCTCTCAGGATACATTATTAATCGCTTTATCTTTTTGTAAATGCAGCATAATCCACATTGCGTTGACAGGTTTGGGATTACATGAATGCAAGTGTCTACTCCTTTTTAAACCATTACATACAACGTACAAAAACAAGTTGCAGAGTGCTGCCCCTTACAAAAGTGATGGTCTTTTACATGTGCGAAGTAAATATTGCATATCAGATGTACTCTCTATCTGTAAATTGTAGTGCCTTGAAGTTCAAATATGAAGTATACTTTGCAGAGAATACTGCTACTTGACTACTAAGTGATAAGGTACATGCATATAAGGCGCAACAGATCTATTTCACTGGAGTTCTTTCGTGTTCTAGAACGGCCGAGAACGCGCTATTGTGCATATCAGAAACTCTATCTTTAAATTGTAGTGCCTTGAAGTTCAAATATGAAGTATACTTTGCAGAGAATACTGTTACCTGACTACTAAGTGATAAGGAACACATGTATATAAAGGGTAAGAAGCAAACTGAATTCATTGTTATTGATACCTCTGTTAGTCGCTGAAGCTCAGATGGAAGCGAAAAATGATTTCTCTATAAGATCAGAAGTATTTTCTCACCCCTGTAGGGACTTAAGCTGATACTCGAAGGCTTGATTGGTGAATCTGATATCCAATGACTATGTTTCCCCAGTGCTAGTAACCAGCACAGCGGGCTTAAGGCCCCCAGAATTTGATTTATTCTTGATGAGTGCAAGGAACAATTTATTTCATAACGATGAATGGATGGAAGGAAATTGAACTCGTAAAAGAAAAAATGTTTTGGAATATTGCCAGATATTACATGTAACCTATATGTAAAGTATGCAGAGCTGCCAAGTCTCCCTGATTTTGCAGGAGACTCCCTGAAAAGTAGACCAATATTACTGCATTGGATTTTATCACATCACCCAATCGCCCTGATTATTGATAGATTACTGCCATTAGGTTGTAAGCATCTGATAGACATCTCCCTGATTTCTGATGAAATTTCCCCAAACCTTCCTGATAAGGTGCGTCTTCATTAGCCCGATCAGACAAAATAGCGAGCTATTTTTCTGATCCGGGGAACTAGCCTGAAGTTGCAATCGCGTCTTCATTAGCTCGAAACTCGGAATACGTAAGCTCGAGCTCGGGTTGCATAAATTATCCCGAGTTTCACACATACCAGCAGTGTGCGACAGGAATAGGCCATGACCGCATGGCTTCGGTTATGAGCTCGCATTCACACACGTGTAAAAACCTATAACGTAAACAATGCCTCGTGGGCACTGATGCATGCCGGGATCGAGAAATTTTCAGGCTAATGAAGACGCCCCGAACTAGCTCGAGCTATTTCGCGAACTAGCTCGAGCTAGCTCCATCTAGCCCAAGATTTCTTGGGAAATTTTCTCGACCAAATAGCTTGCTATTTTGCCTGATCTGGCTAATGAAGACGCAAATAGCTAGCTATTTTGTGATCTGGCTAGCTAACCCGATCAGAACAAGCTCGCTATTTTGCCCAGCTCGGGCTAATGAAGACGCCCCTATAGTTGCATTCTAATCTTGGTAGCTCTGGCTATAAAGAAACATTACCTTGCATGTACAGGAAGATATTTTTTGAAAACAACTTTTGTGTCATGTGGCGAACAGGGTGTACAATAGGTGTCATTTTGTTCACTTGATCCATCCATGTTTACATGTAAGTGTGTGGGTAACAAAGATGCACAATCGCTTGAGCAATTACCAAGATCTTACCAAGAGAAGGGCAGTTTAATGAATAGTTTACCTATTTACTGGTGATTCTGTACCCAAGGTTAGCAATTAATAATCAAAATATGACCCAATTGAGCATATATTTGGTATTGTTGGCACGATTCATTGAAAAGTCTAGCAGGCTTTCAGTTTGATTTATCCCCCACAAGCTAAAACAGAGCACCCCATAAATGATGAAAGAGCCCCTACAAACAAATAATTTCCTTACAAGATATTATGGTAAACATGGTTCAGTCAGTGCAATTCCTGCCATCAGGCTTATAAAGACATCCCTGCAAATATTTGTTCACTGCCGCTGATGTATCCAGCTCTATCCAGTATGTTTGGTAATGCACACACAGTCCAGCATTACTACAGGGGCTGAAGACTCCATGTTATGTGTACAGTAGAACTGCTCAGCTTGCCACTTGTAATGTTATGCCTTTTTCCTTCCTCAAAGAAGAGCAACTCCCGACCAAGATCCCGGTACCATGGCAAACATGATTCTGCCTTGATCAGATCCTGACAGAGCGCCTAGCCGCGGCTCTCCCCAGGAAACTCGTCAGCGCTCCCCTTGGATGACGCCAGGGGATTACGTTCATTGAATTAATTTACCTCTTCATCACTCACGTTCAAGCGCCGTCGCTATGTAGCATCGGTCATGCGCCAAACCGTATTAAGAATGTGGTACCGTGATATCATATATTGAGAATGTGGTTCGATGTTCAAGCGCCGTTGCAATGTAGCATCATTCATGTGCCAGACCAATAATAAGAATGTAGTGCGGGGTCGGGGACGGCAAGAAAAGCTAAATCAGTTCCAGTGTATATTGGAGTGCTTGAGACTGATGTGATGAGATGTGTTACATGACAGTGTGTAGCCTCATCTCCAGGCTTTTTGGTATTTATAATCCAAACTTTGCAATGAACAAGATGCTGTAGTTCTTCTCAGCTTGTCTGAACAGACCCGAATAGGAGGAAAAGTAGCCATGTCAATAGGAAACATGGATGTATAGGTTTCATAGTTTAGATTAGATTAGGAATGTCAAAAAGTCTAGAATCCAGGCCAGTATGACATTTGGAGGTAGTGTACTGTATGTCATTTCACATTCTTAAATTTGAATATTGTAGGTTTTATAAATACCACAGTATTCAGAGAAGAAAATTCTGTAAAAGAGTTTCCCGGTCAGTATCTAGAACCTGATGCTTGACTTCAAGCAATACCATACTCACCATTTCCTGTCAAAGGGACTTATTGTCTGATCGACGTGAGCCAACAACTTGACTTTTAGCATCACACAATTTAGACCATTTAATCGGGTTGTGCTGTACAAGTTCACATTTTTTGCCACCTTTGTGATAAGATATGGTTGTATTGACAAATGGAAGATATCATCATTAAGTCCAAGTCTAATTTGTCTTTGATGAAGAAACCGTGAAGCAAAGTGCAAAGTACAAATAGTCTGCCTCTCATGCAGACTGGGAGGTTTCACCTTTCACAAACTTGACCTACTTCTTCCCCTGGTTCATACCATGTCCTTAAGAATATGGTATCATCTGTGAAAGGGGCCACTATCTATCAGTATTGTAGATAAGGAGTATGAAGCTTTGTCTTGTTAGAGTTTGCTCAGACTTTACAATTGTTCTGTGAAGTTTCATTTATTGTTAAGAACAAAAAATCCTGGAACGAGAATGTTTTGAAAACACCCGATAATGTTCTGCCTCGTGTGAGACATTTATGTGGCAATATTTCACTCCTGACGGCATGCTTGAGTTCACCCGACACAAATAGCTGAGGCAGTTAGAGTCTGCAACAGTTGTCTGCGTAGTGTGAAGGGGCCCCAGTGTTGTGACAAGTGAGATCTGATAGGGAGACCCTGGGACCTGCTCCTGACCTGTGTGAAGGGGTCATGGTAGTCTGCACACACAGACTCAGTTGTTACACAGTTGCAACACATGTGTCTACAGGACAAGACTACCTAGCTAGCCAGCTATCTAGTTATCTGTATTTCTCTATTCTTCTGTTCATCTACATCTATTTCTCTATTTCTTTATTTAATCTATCTATTTCTTTATAGAGTACAGAAGTGGTGTCGTCACATCCATTTATTGTCATGATTTTATATGATAGCATACATGTGCTTGATGTTCATTTAATCCTTTTGGTTGTGGAAAGAAACCTGATTTGATTAATTATTTGCTGCGGGCAGATACTATACTGTTGATGGTTTTGTGAACTGCTTGTAGAATTGATTGAATGAAAGTATATTAATCGCCTGAAGCACAAGAACTAAACTGTATGTGAAATAAAAACTTTGATGGAATGAAATGATTTGGGTAAGAGAGAAAGGGTTAATAATTGTGTTTTTTTTCTTCAAATGAGGAGCAAGAAGTGATCAATATTTATTTGATCCAAAATGTGAGCAGCATTACAGGGGGGGTTACAAATTTGTTTACGCGAGGTACTTTCTCAAGCTTGAGGTCATGAAAAGGCCACATCAAATCATGCTACATTAAACCCTACATGAAATGAGAACATTTATTTTTGCACAGGAGCTCTTAAGTCATTAACAGGGGCTCTTCATGCATAGTTGGGGGGGGGGGGGGGAGGGGAGTGGGGGTTGCCCCAGAACCCCCAAGTTTTTTTCTCACTTCAATCACGTCAGAGAATAGCACAACAATCGCTCCCGTTATGCCTGAGTGATATTTAAAGGTTAATGATTCCATAAATTGTACTCCATTTTTTCCTCAGACTTATCATGAGTCAAGCCATGATAGACGCTTGCTAGCGCTCGTGATATCGTGATAATTGACTCAACGCAATAGCCATAATCATAAAACTGGGATGACTTGTTGTGAGTGTCTAGAGTGGGTGTGTCGTGGGTGGGTGGCTCCCCCCTCCCTACCCCCCTAGATGGGATTAGCTGTGAGCTGTGTCAATAAAGGATGACTAGACTATGTTACAAACAGCTGATCAGTGCTTGACTTTACAGGGATCAAGTCTGTGAGATCGCTGATCCCCTGCAGCAGTCTGTGATTAAAGGGAAAGATCCCAGGAAAAGCTGCTTCTGTTTTGGAAAAATTCCAGTATTGATCAACAGTCTATGCACTGGAAACAAATATTTGCGGCTGCTTTTAATGTAGCTTGACGTCATGATCTCAAAACTCTATATGTAGGTGCATACACCATATATGGAAAAGAAATATGATTTTTCACAGGGGCTTTTTTGTTATTTACGGGGGCTCTTCCATGCTGTGGGGGGGGGGGGGGGGCTTAATCACTCTGAGCCCCCATGGGTAATTTTTCCTTTGTGGAACAGTGTGTAAGGAGTGTGTATTCCCAACTCTTTGATTTGTAGGACGGTTATCGTACATGACAGGTTGCATAGATTCATGATATACTGCAAGAGATGTGAGTATGTCAAACAAGATTGGACAAATATTGACACAGCTCATGAGCACTTTGATATATGCATGTTGCATACTTTACATACCTAAGTTAAGGGGGGAAGGGGAGGGGGGTCGCTCCCCTAACATGTCAATGTGCAGCAATTCTAAAACATGTGTCTCCTGTAAATGTCGTCTAGCAGAATGGATCATGAAAAGATGACTAGAGATGTAATTGTGACATTCCATTTGCATGGAATACTGTTATTTCAATTATGTAACTAAGGCAGAAATTAAGTTATCATGACCTGCTTCTGAGCAGGTAGTCCACTCTCTGTGTGCATAGCATACATTCTTCAGCCATCCGGCATGCAGTTCATATTACAATCACAGGCCCAACATGCACACCTAATCTTAGTCTTGCCTCGTCAGGAAATTTAGAAGTATTCCCACCTCCCTGCTGCAATTGTCCACTATCACATAGAAATACATGTATGTTGGTAGTATTGTAACCATGGCAACCTAATTTCCATTTTTCTGGAGTGTTTGCTCCTGGGAGCTGGTGTGTGCATGATAGGATGGGGCGTGTGGTGTAGTGTGGGTGTAGCTACATGTTCATGGGAAGGAGAGGAGAAGGGAGAGAAGGATCGAGAGATAGAGAGAAGATAGAAGAAGGTTAAAAGGCAAGGGAGAGCAGGAGAGGGGGGTAGAAAAGGGAAAGACTGAGTGAGGGAAAGAGAAGAAAGAAGAGTTTTAGGGCAAGGGAATGGATAGAGGAGAGAAAGGGAGAGAAGGATTGAGGGATGGAGAGAAGATAGAAGAGATTACAGGCCAGGGAGTGGATGAGGAGAGGAGATAGATAGGGGATAGAGAGAAGATATAATAAGGTTAAAAGTAAGGGAGTGGATGAGGGGAGGAGAAGGGAGAGAAGGATTGGGGTATAGAGAGAAGATATAATAAGGTTAAGGGTAAGCGAGTGGATGAGGGGAGAAGATAAGATGGAGGAAGAGTTGGAGAAGGAGGAGAATGGAGAGTGTGGGTGGGGAAAGGAGGGGAAAGAATTAGAAAATGAGAAGCAAATAAAATTGGAGACAAAGAAATGGGAGAAGGAAGGAAGTTCGATTAGTAGGATGATGAGGAAGAAGCAGGGGAAATGCCGGGTTCTAATATACTTATCTCTAGAAGATGACGTGTCGATAAAATAAGGATTATTCCCACCCAAGATTGTAATGCCTCTGTACTATTATGGTTTTGTGGTTTTGTGGTTGAGAGATATTTTCAGTACGATTAAAAGGCTAGGATTTTAAAATTCACAATGGATGTGAACAAATGAGAAAAGTTATGTCCAATCGTGAATCATTTTTAATTCATGTTTACATGTGACAAAATGAAAAAGCAAATCAGAAGAAGCAGGTAAAGAAATTTTAGGACGATTTAATGTATACATGTGTCTAGACACGTTTATACTTCAAAGCCTTTGAAACAAGATACTTCAAAGTAATTACACTAGAACTGGGCATCCAACTTGTGTGTTTTGAACTTGCGAGCTTAGCAACAAAACGAATAGTCTCCTTTAAGCCACATCACGCCTGACTGCCAACTCTCCTAGTCGCAAGGACACATTATAACGCTTCATGTAATATTTGCCCTCAATTTATACTTCATGCTGAACTTGGTTTGAAGTGATCGTCATGGCGACGGCAGCAAACAGGGTAAATATAATTCTTGACAGGAAACCTAGCTATAGGCACGTCCAGCTCAGGGCAGTACTTGGGAGATTGGCACGGCCTCCTTTTATGGTAGAGTTTTCATTTCTGGGTTGGAGTGTGAGGTAGTGAAGATGTATTCCTCTATCTATTCTTTGTATACTTGAGTAGGAGGGGGTGTGACCAGGGGTAATCGAAAGGGGCGGTGCTCATTGGAATTGTACCACATAGGAATGGTCATTTAAGTCGCACTTTAAAAAATGTAGTGACATTGATTGAACCCATTGTAATGATGGTTTGAATATGACGTAATCAGCAGGGGGTGTCAAAATAAATGTTTTTTCTCTTGAAAAGTAAATGACACAGCCGAGGAGGGGTGCATGGCTGTATTCAAAACCAAAGAAGTCAAGGTAGTGGGGCAGTGTGTACTGGTACACATAATCTGGCACAAGAATTTGGAGGTTCATTTTGCTTCAGTGCTTTAAAAGTCTTATGTGGGAAATTCCATGTATATGTACACTACAGCTCAAAGAAATTGGCATAGGGAAAGGGAAAGGGAAGGAGCTGCAGTTTTAAACCGTGGTATATTTTGTCCAGTTCAGCATGAAACACGATCGATGCTTTAGCCTAAAAAGCATCATGTTTGATGCTGACCTGGACAAAATATATTGCAGTTTAAAACTGCGGCTCCTTCCCTCTCTTCCCTATCCCTTTCCCTATGCCAATTCCTTTGAGCTGGAGTGTACCACAAACACAGCCACCTATTGAATCTCAGGCTTACTTCAGAATGTAGCAAAACTCTTTCATATCAGCCAAGTTATACACAGTTTACCTACAAATGACAAATTACAAACACATAGCCGGCATGTACATAATGGAGTGTGATTGAGTGGATTGTCTGCTAAGATGGATATCATTCACGGCATTATTCTGTTGGGTTAGGGGAAAAGTCTGTGCATATATGTACTTGGTATAAACTGATATTCAGGTTGTTTTGCAGACAGACATTATGACAAATTAGATCTATTGTATTTGTTCTCCTATAAGATTTTTTCAGGTAACACATGGTATATAATTTTAATCAAAAGTACACACACTTCTTGGCATGTACAGTGTATTCTTTTTAAAACTCTTTTTACGCACCACATGTAGATTTATTCACAAGTAATACACTCTAATGCCTTAGAGCTTTGGCACTGACAGGTTAAACCACTGCTTTCAACATCAGTTTAGATCTGTTTAGAGATGTACGCCACTCATTCAACTGTCTTAATTATTCTAACCATGTATTGCAGAAATCAGAGCAAAGGTCAGAACATATGATTACAAATATTGCACATACATGTACTTTTTGCCCTGGAGGGCACTCATGCGTGTACAGGTCACTCATGTAGACAGTTCATTGTTCCTTCGGAGGCGCAATCATGAGCATTATGTTTCGTCACAAGGGAGAAGAGTTCTAAATGTACACATGTGCGGGGGCTACTTTTTCAAGCTGGATATCATAAAATGGACACCCTGAACCATGAAGTGCATGGACACCCTATTGAGGACTTTCCAAAGGGGCTCTTTTTTCAATGGTGAGGGCTCTATTTTGCATAGCAGTGGCTAAATCACCCTGAGCCCCCAGTAATGTTTTCACTGCTAGTCACCCCCCCCCCCCCCCCAGCCATATTCATGAAACTGTCATCAGCCTTGTTAGTTGCCAAAGTGCATTCAGATACATGGATGTTTAGTAACTAACTAAGCTAGAAAGCTTTCATGAATGTGGCCCCAGTAGCATTTATGTGAAGCAAATTGGCCTCCAGGTAGGAACTCTGAATAGAATGTCCTTCAATAATAGCTCTATTGGATAAATGAAGACCTCAATTGTGTGTAACTTGCTTGTCTGCAGTATTAGCAGTAGCCTAATGCACAAGGTCATAGCTTTGTGTTGGTTGTATGAGCTGAGAGAGAGAGGAAGGAGAGGATTTCTTTATTGATAACAAATTGAGTGGGACTGTTATTTCACACCCTGCTCTGCCTGGCTGTGTGTAAGGGCTGTGTTTATAAATACCAGCCAGGTAGCCTAGCCAGGTGGTGGAGAGTCTGGCAGCTATTGACCCCTATCAGGTGAAGGTCAGTGAACTCTGTATGACCTCACGGGCCTTGGCTCACTGCTGATGGAGCTACTAGGTACATTCACATTAGCACACAACATCGAGTTATGGAAAGAAGAAATTCTGCATTTATAGCTACTGTGCATGTACATGTACACATGAACACATATGGACACATGAACACATGAGCACATGAACACATGAGCACATGAGTACATGAACACATAAATACATGAATACATGAATACATGAATACATGAACACATGAACGCATGAACACATTAACTCATGAACACATGAACACATGAACACATGAACACATGAACACATGAACACATGAACACATGAACACATGAACACATGAGCACATGAGCACATGAATACATGAAATCATGTACATGCTCATATTGATTTTAGGTGGGAAGTGTGGTGCCTGAAAGATATTGTCCCATATCAGGTCAAGGTCAATGGACTCTGCATGACCGGAACAGATGTGTGGGACTGCTGATGAAGGTATCAGAGGCTTGTTCACATTACCACAAACTATCAGAATATGCTACACGATTAGAGTGTGTTGTTCAAGATATCGTTGTCAGTGTAAAAGAATTGGGGTTCCAAACTATATTTTACACTGTAGATTACCCACAGAAATCAATTTGAAATGAAACCGTCAATATCAATCTTGTTAAATTTAAACATCACATTCCGGTTTATACACTCTAGGGTAATTCTTACAGTAATTTCTCTGACATACCATGGTATTTATTTTAGGTTTACAAATGGTATACTCTACCTTTTATTACCTTCAGCAATGATATCACCTGTGTGATTATTTTTTCCCTTATCAGTTTCACACTCTTTATTATTAATCAATCAATCAATCGGTTATAATGGATTAGTTGCATCGTAATTAATCCATTATTCCAATACCCGATCACGACACACAGCCAATGACATCAAACAAGTGTTACTCATCAACCCTCTTAAAAGAAATATGAATGTCCATGGACTACAGGTTCATACCTTTCAACTGTTTGGATTTCAGAGGAGTGACTCCTGTTTTTATCGGTTTTCTTACCTCAATTTTATATATGAATCAGTCCTTTACCCGCACAAGCCACAAAACAGTATACAAGACAGTGATACACGTACACATAATATTCTGAATTTTCCAGAACATTATCCTAAATTCTTACATGCATCTTGGACGATATGTTTGTAGTACACGGTTTAAATGCCATCATGTTCATGTAGAGCATTTACATTATTTGACTCCCATGAAAGATTACAAGATCTCTATGCATAATACTCTTAATACTAGTGAATTATTTGCTTGCAAGTTATGTGTGTAGTACACTGTGCACGGTGATGCAGTACATGTACAAATACGTAGACTGTGACTACTAAAACATCTGTATGCAATTTTGTCCAGCATTATGGGGCAGACAAATCCAGCTCACAAACCACCAATCCATACTTTCTTCTCTCCATACAAAGCCAATGGAGTGACTCAGAGCTCTTGACCCTTATCAGGTGAGGGTCAAGGAACTCTGTTTGACCGGATCCAATCTAAGCATTTTAATTTTTGTAATGAGTCTCAAGCATGTTATTATTAAGGTTCCAAGGTTGTAAGATCTCAAAGCTCAAGCACATGTACAGCACTACAGTCTTTCTAGAACATATTACAGATCCTGCTATGCCCCTTTCACTCATAATGCATGTCTTAATATAGGAACTTTCATAGTAATGTTGATGTCAGCTGGATTAGAATTTGACCATATCTGGGACATGGAACTCTATATTGTATCATAAATGATGTAATTGAGTTATTTGGTAGTGCATGCCTCTGTGTGTAAAGTAAAACTGTGAGACATTTGACACAGACGTGACTTGACAGTGATGAAAATGAAGTGTAAATCGTGGGGACAGTAACTGAAATGACTGCACGCAGCGTTTGCAGTGATATTCACAAGCATGAGTCTGCTTCTGCCAGATATAGAATTGTGCGCTGACCTGATGATTGTTGCAGGTATTAGGCATGCTATCTGGATCAGCACACTGTGAGGGAATCTCATTCTCAGATTGATGGCTTTCACAGCCACCCTTCCTTCTTCCGTCCTTCCTCCTTCAATTCCCGAAAAATAAAATCACTAGAGTGGTCAGACTATGAGTGTACTACTGAAATACTTGTAGATGTCGCTGGTATTTGTCATCCTTGTCACCATTCCTTTTAATCCTGCAGTTTAGGGAGTCTGACTGAAATATTACCATGAACAAATCACCAGCAACTAAGAATTCCCACTTTAAACTTGGGAATATTACATTACATGTACCTGCTAATAAATGTGAAATTTTGAGTTGTCTGACCTCACTCAGGAATCAAATAAAAACTCTACCATTGTGGCTCATTAGTGCCCTACATGTAGATTACGTACATCTGATGAACTCTAGGTACAAAGTCAGCAGTGGATTTAAAAATAGAGGGAGCTGGTATTTTGGTAACGTTCATAAAGTCTCACTGCTCTTGCTGCCTGAAAGTCGCATCCAGGCCTTCACTTCCTTTTCTCTCCTTCTTTAGTCCCAACTGTGGTTTTTCACGTGGGCACTTCCCTCCCCATCTCTCCACAAAAGCCACACAGGAAGAAATCAATTGTGGGCACACATTATCTCTAATAACTCTGCAGTCCCCACCGTCAAACCAATTTAACCAGGCATTTGTTGTTGATTCATATCATAATTGCTTTAAACCACATGAATAAGTACCCCTTGGATTTTGAATGAATTTCATTAATTGTGACAAATCCCCAATTTTTGAAAGCATTACATTATACAGGTATGTTACAAGGTAATTTAACTCTATGTAATTAGGGGGGGGGGAGGGCAATATGATGATGGCCATTTGATAGCAAGATGTTTAAATGTTTAAATGTTTATAAAGGAATTAAACAAAATGAAAACCTCTTTCACTCTCATTAGGTTTGGATAAGAAAACATGTTTGAAAAAAATAAAGGAAGGGGATAGAAGTGGTAGAGGTTATGTGACCTTTAATCTTGTTCGAGTCATTGTGCTGTGACAATAGGTTCCACTGGTGTTAGATTTCAGGATCACAAGGAGGAATCATAATATGATTCATTTCATTCATATCATTTTGATCAAAATGATAAAAAATTGAAATCACATGACATCTAAACCAATGATGGCAGGTGGAATGATTCTGCCATAATAATGGGTTATTTAATCATTACCACTACTATTCTTACCTTAAAATTTATTTAGTGTACACAAAAATCAATCTTATGAAAGGTAAAATTAAATCTTGATTACCTGTTTTGCTGTATCCTCAGCTGAAATTCTTGCAAATATTATATTCATGCACATCATTTGTTGAATGGCCAGAAATGTTTCTTTGTAGATTTAATAATTGACTTTGAGGGCGGAGAAATTTGATACCTTTTGATAAAATACATAACTGCAATGAAAAGGTTTAGAAAATGTGTTTGCACACATTCGGGTAGGAGTCTTGAAAGAGATGAACATGAAGGAAATGACGACATAGTAGTCGGGTATCACTATCTCCCAGAGAATGCGGACGTAGATTCCCTTTGTTCAGAGAAAGACGAGCCGGTTTCCGTGAAAGTGATTTACCCACAGGAAACTATCATTTCTTTGTTGAGGAATAAATTACTCCCGTAAGTATGGCACGCGGAGGGGGAAATAAATAATTATATATAAACATACAAATATATACAACAAACATGACTAATATGCAACTATATGAGACATATATATATTTAAGATACCAAATATATACAATATACATATTATATATACATATATTTTATATATAAATACATAAATATATATTATATGTGTAAAGATATAAATGTTACATATATATACACATATATATATTTATGAAATAAAATTATATATTTGCAAAGCGAAATATATTCAAACTAAAAATATATTAACTTACATAATATAAAACGTTACAATATATATTTAGTTGCAAAATATTGGAAGACAGAGAATATATAAAATGTGCAAATATATTTATGACACAAAATATATTTATAACTCACTCGGCTTTACATTATATATATATATACGTCGGCTTCCCATATACAATCGGCTTCTCATATATGCGACGGCGTAAAAATATGTAAAGTTTTTCGCAATATATATGTTACGCTTCACTGAGCGATTAACGAGGAATAGTCTTTCTTCAAGATATTTGTGCGCGCCTTCCCCGCCGCCGAAGGCCCTTTACAATTCGTGAGGAACAAGCGAAGTCTGATCAAGGGCGGATTTCAGGAGGTGTTTCATCAACTAGAATCGATTCAAATCTTGGGAACAATTGAAATGATGGATGAAGGAATCAATTCTAGCCTTAATAAATCGATTCGAAGACGCTGTTTCATTAAACACATTTTAAATTATCATATCCTTGCATCAAGGCTGTGTAGGGATTCGTGCAACTCAACTGAAGCGCTCAACTGAGAGGGGCAGATCTGCGATGAACGTAAGTAAATGTCGCATTTTTTCGTGATATGATTTATTTAGTTTAGAAGAGATTGCATTTATCCGTGGAACATATTCCACTAGTGATTCGATTGAATTCTCACACGATGAATATTCCTGTCCAATAATAGTATTGTATTATTACGTCGCCCAAAGGACCGTCGTTGCATGAAAACTTGTACTCGGCTGGGCTTCAGTCCACTCGTACTGTTCTGTGCCAAGATGAATTACAACAGTGAAGACTTCACTTGGTCTCGATTGGCCCAACGCCGGACCCCACGGACACGCGGGGTCCGGCGTTGGGCTAGTCGAGACCAAGTGAAGTCTTGCCTGTTGTAATTCATCTTGGCACAGAACAGTACGAGTGGGACTGAAGCCCAGCCGAGTACAAGTTTTCATGCAACGACGGTCCTTTGAGCGACGTAATAATACAATACTATTATTGGACAGGAATATTCATCGTGTGAGAATTCAATCGAATCACTAGTGGAATATGTTCCACGGATAAATGCAATCTCTTCTAAACTAAATAAATCATATCACGAAAAAATGCGACATTTACTTACGTTCATCGCAGATCTGCCCCTCTCAGTTGAGCGCTTCAGTTGAGTTGCACGAATCCCTACACAGCCTTGATGCAAGGATATGATAATTTAAAATGTGTTTAATAAAACAGCGTCTTCGAATCGATTTATTAAGGCTAGAATTGATTCCTTCATCCATCATTTCAATTGTTCCCAAGATTTGAATCGATTCTAGTTGATGAAACACCTCCTGAAATCCGCCCTTGATCAGACTTCGCTTGTTCCTCACGAATTGTAAAGGGTCTTCGGCGGCGGGGAAGGCGCGCACAAATATCTTGAAGAAAGACTATTCCTCGTTAATCGCTCAGTGAAGCGTAACATATATATTGCGAAAAACTTTATATATTTTTACGCCGTCGCATATATGGGAAGCCGATTGTATATGGGAAGCCGACGTATATATATATATATATATATATGTAAAGCCGAGTGAGTTATAAATATATTTTGTGTCATAAATATATTTGCACATTTTATATATTCTCTGTCTTCCAATATTTTGCAACTAAATATATATTGTAACGTTTTATATTATGTAAGTTAATATATTTTTAGTTTGAATATATTTCGCTTTGCAAATATATAATTTTATTTCATAAATATATATATATGTGTATATATATGTAACATTTATATCTTTACACATATAATATATATTTATGTATTTATATATAAAATATATGTATATATAATATGTATATTGTATATATTTGGTATCTTAAATATGTATATATGTCTCATATAGTTGCATATTAGTCATGTTTGTTGTATATATTTGTATGTTTATATATAATTATTTATTTCCCCTTCCGCGTGCCATACGTAAGTGCTTTCCCTTTTGTGTTGATTTCTTTTTTTATTGAAGGAGGAAGGACGTCACATGAGTGGGTATTCCACAAGGAAGTAAAGCATATGTGGGAGGAAGTTAAGAATGAAATATGACCTCGTCTTTGAAACACGGATTAATGGAAAGTGCTGGTAATTCCTTTGTTTATTGTGTAGTACATGAACATGAATAGATAAATAGATACAAAGTTGCTTGGACGTGCAGGTGTACATGTGTATGAGACTGATAGAAGGATCGGAGGGAGGGTGATGGAGGAAAGAAGTTTGTAAATTTATGGGCTGTTCACATGTGGGGAGATGAGCCACAGGTTATTCACTGCCTTCACGATGAACATAATCTTTTGTTATGCAGACAAAATTTAAAAGGGACCCTTTGAAATTGTGTCCGCTTAACAAAAGACAATGTTTGTACTGATTGGTCAGGGCTGGCTGAACTCTTGTGTGTTTGAATGGACCCGTTCACACGTGGCACAGCATGTTGCAACCCCTTCATACTCCAGCCTGATAAAATGGAAGATTTATTAATCAACCATGCAAGATGAATGCAGTGGTGACACATTGTATGCATAGTCAATGCAGTGCACACAATGAGCTTGTTTGATGAATGTACTCTACATGTATGGTGTACCATCCTATTACATGTGCAGCTCAGGGAAATAAATACACAGGGGCTTGGGGCAATTTTTCCCCCAAATGCCTAAAAGAGCCCTGGAAAACTTAAAAAAAAGAGCCCCCCAAACTCCCATAGACACAATGTACATAGAAAATTGGGCAATGTGCTCAAAAAGTAGCCGCCCGAAAATGTTGAATTATTTTTTTTTCCTGCTACAGCTTAACATCCTATGCTGATTAGGGTGTGCATCTATAATTCTACAACAAAGCACATTGTTAACCTTTTGTGTGGCAGACAAGTTGCTGCACTGTGTGAATTACATTTGTTGTAAAAAAATATATGTGGTACCCATCTAGACTTAATATAGAGAGATTATTAGTCTGGGCAGAACAGGCAACCGATCAATCACTCTAGATGGATTTGGATGCGGAAATTGAATAATGGTAATCCATGTGAATACGATGATATCAGCATTTTGGTTGGCTGTGATGCTCTGTGTTCAACTACTAATCTCTTTTCTGTGCATGGGGTGCGACGACTGATTGTTCTGTCATGGTAACATTGATTGCTGCAAAATGCATTTGGATTACACGTATCTATGGTCTTTGGAGGACTGGTAAAGATAACTCAAATTGTACGCAAAACCACTCATAATGAGCATAGGGAACCATTTGTCTAGTCTGCAATCCCAAATTCTATTTATGACATTATTTTGCAATTTAGGGTTGATGGAGACAGCCGCCTGACTGTACATGGTATTCTCAGCAAAATGGCCTTAATTAGAGTAATTGCCCTAATAAGACCAGCATGATAAATTCCCAAGTGTGAATGCTGCAGTAAGCATTGTTAGTTGCTCATTGTGGTAGTCAAGAGAAAGGCGATAAAACTATTGGGCCATGTTTAAATTTTATGCACCTTGTTAAAATCATAATGGTAACCCCAAAGCTTGTATTCCGTCCATTAGAGCTGAATCACAAAATGAATGTCT
This sequence comes from Arbacia lixula, assembly GCA_963669155.1. Classification (NCBI taxonomy): domain Eukaryota; kingdom Metazoa; phylum Echinodermata; class Echinoidea; order Arbacioida; family Arbaciidae; genus Arbacia; species Arbacia lixula. Next base: position 15,699,078 of record OZ022581.1, on the reverse strand, counting down.
TCGTAGTTAGTTGAGAATACGTTTAAAAAAGAGCTAATTTTGTGTGTGGGAGTTCTATTAGACATCTTGAAAAGTGACACATGTACATATATTACTCATTCTCTGGTTAGAAAAATTCACTTTATTATACAGCTCTAACTACCAGCACGTTGACTTCCTGTACCAGCATGCCTGAATCACTTGTAACCTTACATGTAGTGTTGGTGTACTTCACCTCCGTGTATGATGCTAACCGATCAATCACCGTCACATTAAAGCACCGTGCATCACAGCCATGCTCCCATTGAACGCAGGCATTGTGATGTGGACCGTAGCGCACAGCGGTCTCTGATCTCTAAGCTATATAGGTTTCAGACGACCAGCCCAAAACCTCCTCAAAATCTAGCGATCGCTATCATTTCTCTTAAAGTTAATTTCCAATGCAATTATTGGGAGGGAGGTTCTGATACAGTATTTTCTTCTGTTTTCCATGTTTTTTTCTTTACAATTTTTGTATTTTTGACATACGAAAGGGACACCCTTTCCCTTAGCATCGGGGCGTTAAATCTGCACGTGCCACTGCTGTATCTTTGCATAAGTCATACACACAAATCACATAGTAGCAGTTTACCAGCCCAACAGATAATTCAAGTGGAATCCTTAATTGTAAACTTTGCAAATTTAGATTCAGATTAATTTTACTCGTCCATTAAGAAATTAATTTTGTCTGTGTTACATGAAGCACATAATACAATATGCAGAGAAAATAGTATACACAATAAAATAATGCACACTTGTGTTAATGTAAAACACAAATATAAACTTGTGTTTATGCAATCAATGTGAGATATCTCTGTCTGTTTTATAGAATGTGTACAATGTACATGCACATGTATTTTTTCACAGCACAACTGCCACTGAAGAATTTACAAGGGATGTGTTCAAGTGCTTAGCCGCTTTCACTTTGGATGGTATGTTGGGGTATATACATTGTATGTCTGTATGGAGAATTGACTTTGAATTTACTGTGCATTTTGGATTCATAATATTTCTGCACTGAAGAATTCAAAATGCATAGATCTGTCCATTAGCAGTTTGTCTTTCCTGCCTCTACATGTACATGTACGTTGGAGAGATCACATGGAGAAATCCTTCTGTATATTTCCATTCATTTCTTTTCAGCATTGCTGCAACTGAAGAATTTTGAAAATGGGTGCGTCAGCTTTTGAGATCAGTTTATCTCCTTTCTGAGCTTGTGACAGTAAATTCTTTGCTATGTTAAAAAACCATACCTGTAATATAAAGAAATACAAAAATAATTCCTGGGTGGTCCATATTGTACATTGTAGTACGTCAGAGAGCACAAAGAAATTCTTGAGATACTTGCAGCTGACCACAAGTCCACAGGCTAGCTTTCGTTTTGCACCACACCTGCACGGTATGTTTCCATCGGTTCATTGCTGGTTTATCCCTGGATGTTTGTTGGGATGTAGACACTCTCCTGTTTGTCCAGGAGGAGCTCAAATTTGGTGAAAGGGTGAAAGAAAAACCACACAAAACCGTGCAACCACAGACCCAGTGCCCCCTTTTTAGTGCTGGGTGTGCACACAGTCTGTGATCACAAAAGGTGCACGGGTCTGCAACGTGCAGAGCAGTGTGACTAAATGGCGTGGTATATATTCTGATTAGAAAATTAAACCAAAGTTGAAATCAGGGACCAGTTGATCAGGGAATTTAGACCAAAGTTGAAATCGTCTCTGCGTTACCTGAAGTAAGCAAATTGCTTGCTTTTTTTGCCTGTCCATGTGAGTTGATACTTTATGTACCCACAGCTGTTACATGTACATGTATGTAATATGGTGCATGATGTGGCCACGCTGTTCATAAAACATGTGCATGGCAAACTCAGAGGAAAATATTTCCGGTTACATGAAAACGCACCACAAGTAGCTTGGCCAAAATACATCAAAAAACCAATAGCATGCTCTTTTTCAACTTTGGTCTATTGAAGACGCAAATAATTTTTCTGTTTTGTGTTTGGTGCTAATTTGCAATATGAAAAATAAGTGCTGGATTGTTTGATGGAAATGATTTTAGAGTGAAATGGGTATGGCAAGTACACTTCCTGAGACCTTTAAAAAAAAATGGACCTTCAAAATAGATCCCAGAATGGCTCCTTTATCTGGATTCTGAAAGTCTGCACTGTGGGAGGTCGACCACTGACATTCCAAATTAGCCATTAATCAGACTTCTAGAGGTCTCTATTTTTCCTTATTAACAAAATATTTACAGGAAGTGGAAGCATTTGAAAAAATTGCATACAATATATTGACACAAAGATTCTTTTTAAACAAAATATGCTTTCTAACATAAAGTATTGTTGATGATTTTTTTAGAACATGGATGTTTACAAAATATGTTAAATGTGAAATATTCTGTAGAGCCTCATCAGAATAGACATGTTTTTTTGGAGTTTGTACCCAATTTGTTAAATGTTACGAACAAGGGGAAGGGTGATTCCTTAGAATAGAATTCATGGGCAACTGATTTATATGGAATTTGTGAGTAATAAAATTAGCAATGCATTAAACCGATGCCAACTGGCGTCTACGTAGCACACAAAAGACTGAATCTGCAGCAAAGATTTGTTGTGTAAATAAGCACTAAAAGGGCACGGTGTCTCAATATCCCTCAAAAACCACAAACTATTTCTTCAGTCTGCATATTGAAATTGTGGTTTTGACTCTTCAGAACATTTGTTGTTCACAGGTATTTTTGTCCTCCTATTTGTGAGGTTGAGTGTGGGAGTAAATCCTAGATTCCACAAATTAATCAACTCTAAGCAAGCAGATTTTCTCTCCCTGCTAGCATCTTATTTGCATCAGTGTTAAAAAATCATACCATTTTATGTACAGTTGAACTGTTAGTGACGGAATACATTTGTCAGACTCTTATTTTGTCTAAAATGATTTAAGTTTGTGTCATCAATGTGATTAAAGTGTCTATTGTATGTCCACATGTTTTACAGTCTGACAATAACACTTGATGTAGAGGTCTGTAATTTACTCAATAATCAAATTTGTTTGTACTAATAGCTTACATTAGTAAACTGTCACTTCACTTCTCAGAATAGCCATACATATAATGAAATAAAATTGGCCCAAAATCAACTGTTTTTGGCTCATGATATTTGTAATGACGATCCACTAAAAGATCACTTTGACATGTGAGGTTTTCCAAATGAAGACATGTCTGCCAGATCTGATTGTGCACTTTAAAGTGCACAAAGAGTTTACTCCCAATATAGGCTGAGGGCGTAGGAGGGAGATTGGTCCGGACGGACAATCACAACACACATGCACGCCCCAGTAGCAACAGCCCCGAATACAGATTCATCTGTTGTGTGCATGGCTATTTAGAGAAGGACAGGGGAAAAGGGCAGTTTGAAACAGGAATCAATTTGAACGCATCTTGAGATATTGTTTGCCTGTCTCTGACCTTTTCCTCTGATATCAGAGATGAACCGGCAATCCTCTCCTCTCCTCTCCTGCCTCGATCAGGCTGGGCAGTGGATTGCCCCGTTTGTGTCAATGCTTCAAGCAGGTTCGCATGATTTAAATCACTGATTTGAATAAGAAAAAAAATCATGCATTTAAATCACTTCCATTGATGGTAGATCTTTGTGTTACCAGAGACAACAAAAATCTGAGTACTGAGTTATATGTTTACAAGATGCTTAAATTTGCCATTGTTTGCACTCTTATATAGTTTATTTTTAAAATAGATTTCTGTACATTTCATGTTGTCTGTAACTGCACATCTTATGTACAGACCCTGTAGACCTCAATTAAGATTCAAAGAATGACTTCTACCCTCTCCACTCTCTCTTTCCATTGACAGCAAGACTGGGCACAATTTCACTTTCAATACTGATCACACATTTGTATTTCCTTATATTACATCTTTCATTCATACCATGTAATTGCATGTGACCTTGATTGCTTTTGTTTATAAATGTAAATGTTTCATGTAACTCTCTAGTGAGGTTTCACTTTCTAGTGTATGTGTGAATGCAACCTCGTGCTATATATACTAAGACGGAAGGGACAGCTATCGCTGTAGCTTTGTGCTTTGTGGTGAGACTCAGGTTAATATCGGATGTAGACTGTGACATTTACACTTGATGACTTCACCCATCACACTTAACTATGAACTGCATGTGCCAAATAAAATGCTAACAATCAACCACTTTATGAGGTGGGTGTCTAGAGTTGAGAGCAGAGAAAATATTAAAGATAGCGGTCTTTCCGGAGTTGTGATTGATTGCATACACAGGGTAATTTCTATTCCATAAAAGGGTACAAAAGAAGTGGAGTAAATTGCAATGAAAAGGAAGGACAATTGACAGAAAAGTTCCATCAAAGTACAGTTAATTCAACTTAGACGCACCTTGTTGTTTACTTACTCCTGTATACATACTTTATTGTTGAGATAAGTCAAAATCAGACTCTGAAAATAGTTGGAGAATGAAACTGTAAATTATGACAACTTTGGTACTGTACTTGTACGTTTATGGAAAAATTTAAAGAATTGTTGAAAAGCTTGAGCATGAATGGAAAATATGCTCTTCAAAAAAAAATTGATATGATAATCGGAAATCAAGACTCTTGATTAAAGTAAAAATCAATGATACGTGAAAGAGAACTGATCAGGAAGTCTGCTTTCCTAAAACCTGAGAAATATCCAGTAAATGAATACAGATTTGTCTGATGATTGTCTGTGAGATAAGAAATGATACATGTATCTTAGGTTTCCATGATGTGAGAATGGATGAGGTAGTGAGTAGAACTGATGTGACAGTCAGAGTCCTTGAACCTCAGAGAACTAGAGCACCAATGGAATTATTCATTATACCTTCTCTGGAGCAGAAATACTATGCAATATTTCACTGAATCACTTTCCAAATGGCTTACTGATAACCAGGCCGCATTTCTTTTTTTTTTTTTTCACGAGAACAGTCGAAAAGAAAGAAGAAATTGATTGATTATGGATTGTCTCCTGAAAAAGGATAACCTGATTCTAGGAATGACATTTTTTCGGGTAGCTTTTACGTCAACCAGTGAAAGCTTCCTCCAATTCCTAAAGATTTACGTACATACTTTGTCTCTTTTGATTGCTGACATTTTGAGGCAATTGAACACCTTCTGGGGGAGCGAAATTGAGCGTCGCCATGGTGATGCAATGGCTGTAATCAACGCCAGTGACTTGGTCGTGAGAATGTGGCGGGTGTGGAGATCATCTTCGCAGCCTTTTTGGGTCTTCTTGCAGATGGGAATGTTAATTCTCACTGTAGCTGATGTTCGTAGAAAGATCATTGAGTGGGCGTCTTAACTCCATGTATACCGGAACCAAGCAAGTCTCTGTGGACTAAGGACAGTGCGGTGTCCTTTCACACCCACTATCATGCATACTGTGTATGAATGTACCTACATGTATGTAATTTGATATATGCTAATTGTGAAAACAAATCCCAACATTTTATTCAATGATTTGTATGTGTGTATCTTTTTTTCTCTCTTTTCTGATGTTTTCTCCAAAGCTTTGTGGCAGTAAAGCTTTGACATTTGTGAAAACAAATGTTCAACCTGCCCAGAAAGGCCATGTGCACACAGAAAATACTTTTTCTGTTTTTTGTTACATGTACATACATGTTCATGTAGGTTTGACTTCGTGTGAAGTACAAAAAGCATTCGCTCCTTTTGTTCTCATTATTACTTATTTTTCAATAACAAGAAGAAAATGGGACTATGCAGATGTCAACTTGTCAAGTAAGGCTCTCCATATTACAGGCTTTACAAATTTCCTACGGTACCCAGAATGACCTTTTAGCAAGCGAGGTGCTCAGAAAGCTTAAAATTGTGCCGAGCTCAAAGAGCTTTTTCAGCCCTTACTTCCTCTGTCTCGTCTGGCATAAACTTTCCCTCAAATAAAATATCAAAAATGGGAAAGGTTACCAGAAAATAAATCTCTATCAAAAAGGTCATCTTGCTTGAAGTGATGCTGTATCTCTGTCTTGCGCTCTTTTTGTGTTAACTTCTCTTTCTCGGTGTGCAAACCTACCTCTTATATCAACTTTGTCTATTTTTTTGACATTTATAAACTTTTGAGAGTTATGTGACAGCTTTCTCAGCATCACCAAATACGAAAACCTGGAGTACTGAAGTTGCAAAGGTTATGCTTTTGAACTGAAATGAAATAAGAAAAAGTGTTCATTTTATTGAATAGGAACATGATGAACCAATTAACTTTTGAGCTGCTTGGGATTTACCCGAATATATTTTCACAAAATACACAGTATTTACAGTATTTCTTTTCTCAATGCCTGTCTGAAAAAGGAAATCTCCAAAAAAAAAAAGAAAACCGAAATATTACATCCAACTCTGATACATCTGGAGATACATGTAGCTAACAAAACAATCAAGTGAAAATCAGAGTTCAGCCACATTGAAATAAGAGTCAAGGATGCATCTACTGTCCTGTCATGCCAATATTCTCAGTATTTTCCCTTGGTAGGAAAGGAATTACACAATTTCTATAGTATGTATAGTGAGAGTGAGAGGCAGTAAATACTATAATGAGTACACACATGTATAAAAATACATTTTCACTCAATATTGTGAACCTTTCATCTATTTCCCTGTAGTGCTATTAAGAGGAGAAGAAGTAGAGAAGATGAGAAAAAGTATTACTTCCATACATGAGTGTACAATGTGAAGTGCTTATGAAAGTAATCCCGCATAAGGACGTGGACTTTACTACTGCTTGAGGGCCGTTATCACTTGTTGCCATAGCAACCAATAACCTTGAATACATGCTGTGCTTGTGTGCTGTTTTGAGTGAATATTGCACTCCTGCAATATGCAAGTGGAAGTTGCGGCTAACAAGTGATCCTTTTGTTTGTGGTGGTGATTTGTGTAGAATGCAGTTTACATGGATACTGTGAGAAGTATGAATGCAGCACCTTTCAGCAACTTCAATGCAATCCCCTATGTTTAAAGTTGAACAGTGTTCTTCCTAGTTGATAATAGTATGGCATGTTGTGACATCCCATTCTTAACCGCACTGTCATGATTGATATGAGAAGTGCTTTCTACCTCCTTGAGATACCCTTAGAGCAGTTTCTGTCGATGGTGTATTTCATCAATCAGAAGATACTTATTATTTATGAGAATATGAAATATTGCTTCTGTTGTACTACTTCTAAAATGATAACTGGTCACTGATAACTTCGGAGCAAAGGTTCAGATATTTGGTTATTTTTCATTCACACTTCATTCACTTGAAAAGTACGTACACTCCAGCTCAAAGGAATTAGCATCGGGAAAGGGAAAGGGAAGAAAGGGAAAGAGCCGCAGTTTTAAACCGCAGTGTATTTTGTCCAGTTCAGCATGAAACATGATGCTTTTTAGGCTAAAGCATCATGTTTCATGCTGAACTGGACAAACTATACCATGGCTTAAAACTGTGGCTCCTTCCCTTTCTTCCCTTTCCCTTTCCCTATGCCAATTTCTTTGCGCTGGGGTGTATGTAAGTCAAATTTTCTCTTTATAAAATATGTTTTGACATGCATGAAGTGTGAATAATGTTAATTTCTCTGTGTTTGTATCTTTCTTCATTTGGTGTACAGGATCAGAATGAAGGCCTCCTTTGGCAAGAAGAACGGGATCTGACCAGAGCCCTGTACGCCTCTCTCCAGAGACCCAGGTCTGAGCAGGATGCTGACCTCCCAGCCGACGGCCAGGAACAACCCTACCCTGAGAACCCCTTTGAAGTTAGCAACGGACCAGAGAACCACGTAGAGCCTGAGGCACCTCTTCCTGACCACTCGGCCCCTCTCCCGCTCGATGCGACGGACGAGCCTCTGGGAGAACCCATGGTGTCCAACTTTATAGAATCCTCCATTCTAACAGAACCTTTAACAGAACCTCTGAGTGAACCTCTTAGACTTGAAGAAGAAAGCCTCATGTTGGAAGATTCTCTGCAAGCAATTGACTCACTGTCTCCTGTTTTGGATGCTCCCACAACCAAAGAATCTGTGGATCAGATAGAGTCTGCTCCAATAGACCACCAGGACAATTCTGTTGTTGATGATCCTCTTATATCTGTAGAACAGCCAAAAGTGGACAGTCCTGTGGTTAAAAAGAAATCCCACAAACCCAAAGAACCTAGGAAGGAGAAGGGGTCATCAAGAAGAAAAGACTCATCAAATCAAAAGGAGCAATCCACTGAAAAGAAGAGCCATAAAGCAAAAGGTGCAAGCAAGTCCAAGCAATCTGGGAAAGAGAAGAAATCTCACAAAAAGAGGGAATCCCCAAGACGACTTGAGTCATTGAAGGGTTCCTCAGCCAAGCCAGAACCCCTGGAGCCAATTGTCACAAGGTCTCGCTCTCCAAAGGGAAGTAGCCCTAGTCTACCTCCTCCAAAGCCAAAAACAGATTCCTCAGGTTCTTCAGAAAGCATTGCGCATCGTCTTAGAGCTTCTGTTGCAGGGACATCCCCTCCAGGTGCTATCATGGGCAATGCCTTTCGTCTATCAAGACCCCAAGAGAGAGTTCCAAGTAACATTGGCAGTGCGGTTGGAGCGGATTCAAGGATAAGTTCAGACGAATGTAGGAATCTGGGTGAATTTCTGCCTCCACCACCACTACTGCCACCTCCACTACAACCTCTTTTGTCTCCTCCCCCACCTCATAAACACAAATCTAATGCTGCAGTACACGCAAAGAAACCATCACCCACAAACAAAAAATCACACAAGAAATCTTTTGCGGTGATCAGAGACAGCAGGGGGAAATTCCGAGGGCCGAAAACTGTCCAACTGAATGGCACAACTCCCAAAGTGACTTCTGTTCCGAAGCGGCCACTGAGGAGCTTACGCAGGGATCTCCGCAGCAGGAGTAAATTCAAGATGCCACAGACACACCCTGCGAATAGCGCCACTGATCGCAGGATCACCCGCCACCAGGCCGCGCTCTCCTCCACCTCGTCGCAGTCATCATCGTCTGCAGGATCCTCCAGCAATGACAGCCAGGATGAGACAAAGTCGACGTCCTCTTCATCATCATCAAAGGGCAGACAGTCCAAACACAAGAAGTTTGCTGAAAGGCCGAGCAGCAAGAGGAAGAGTTATACATCACCAGTTTCCTCAACGTCTGCAGACGAAGAAGACACAAAAGATCCTAAACCTAAGAGGTAAGATCAATCTTGCTTTGCTATTCTTCTGATCACTATCTGTAGGCTACCATCACACCCTTCCCCTCTGCACTGAACCCTCATATTACAATCTCGGATGGTGCACAAGTTAACTATCCTTTGATGTGACCGACCATCTCACCAATTGCACTATTCCGCATTGTCGAACAAGATTGATCAATTGTCCAAAATCTCACTACAATAGATTTTTTCCTCAGCATGTTTTTGTTTTTTATATTTTAATGAATAGAAACAGAGGACATACTGAACTTATATTTTAAATTACTTTGGTTTGAGCATTGTGTCAAGAAATCGTATGATTTGAACTGTTGTACTCAGTGTTTACTGAACAATACATGTCTGCAAAAAGCAACACTTTCCTTATCTTCACTTCTGATCATGGAGAAAGTGAAACAAAATAACTTTAAGAAAATGTGGAGCCAAGGAGTTGAAGAAGGAATAACAAGAATATAGATTTCAATCACAGGATCTGTGCAGTGAAAGTACACATATTTATACATTACAACATTGTTTGTGCTAACTGTGCAAACACTCTGACAAGCTTTGTTACCCTAATTCAAACCTTGTGTTAGTCATACATGTAGTTTCATACTTCAGAAAGCTAAGAGAGTTTCAAAGTTCCCTAACCAATCCCCAAGATCTGGCAGTGGCCTTTTTTGTTAGCATGACGTTTCACTTGTGTTGTGCCCGGCATGGTCTCCTTCATTCATTGGTTACAATGAGAGTACAACCCTACATATCTTACAGCAGACATCTTGATAGTACGCATTGCACATTCAAACATTGACAAGTCTGCAGACTAATTTATAGTAGAATTTATTCATGCCACTCTGTGGAACAAACGTAATTGCTCTTAAAGACTTTTTAGGGCTTATGATCATACCTTCCAAAATCCTCCAAAATCATATGTACTCTTAACTTTTACCAATGTGCTTCTATGATTGATCTTTTGTTAAGAAATTCATCTTTTTTTTTATTCTCCTTTTGAAATAAGAGCAAAAAGTGCAGTGCAGTTATACGGCAGCATAATGCTTATCGACAGAAACATAGCATGACTGTTAATTCTGTAATTCAATTCCTTATTCTCTCCCTCCGAGATAGGCATTATTGTTAAGTAGAGACAAACATGCTATTATATTCCACCAAAGAACTTAAATTTGTGGTTCTAGGGAAACAAATGGCAGGACCACACATTTTATTGTGATTGTATTTCACATTAAAATAATCATGTGGTTTTCATGTCTGCATGGCCGTATTTACACTGGCAACAGAAACATGGTCACACGATAAATCACTAGGATTGTTTGCACATGATGCATGAGTTTGAATAGCCTTGCGTGTGCGCACTACTTGCCATAATATCTCTAGAGTTTCCCTGGCAATCAAACTCTGTTTCTAATAGGCCATAGTAAATGATGGGATAAAAAGACACATAATTTTTCCTTAAATACATTTTCCTTACGTAATTTTTTTAGTGTAACTGTGCCTCATGTTGTGGTTGACCTAGCAACCAATGAAGATTATCCACATGAAATCAATTTGATTGAAAGCAAAGTACTGAAAAGTTCAAGGGCAGATTTGGTTCCCAGTCAAACGATACATCAAAACTCTGCATTGTAGACCTGTCTAGAGGAACAAAGCTTGTTACAGAGCACAAGAAATGCCTCACATGCTGGGGCATTCTCGAGTCCTTTTAATATATCACACTTTTCACGTCCCTTCTCCTGCTCTGTGGATGGAATAATCAAGCAGAAGATTTCCTGAGCCACTAGAGGTCACGTTGGGTATCATGGTATAGAGTGATTTATTTGGACTTTATGCTAGATTAGTCTTTTTCAGGTTTTGTTTAGAGTCTAAGCTGTAGACGTGTATTACTGTGTGTGTGTGTCACGTGGCCTATTTTTTCCCCTTAGCATGTGCCCAATGGATAATTTAAAAACAAAATATGTACAATGTATCTAAATCTGTCTGCTCCCCTTTCACCAAATGTGTAACTCACTTGATGCCAAAGCTTGTCCAAGGTTTGTCTTGCTAGGAAGATTCAGAGTAAGATTCCACCCATTGAAACCAAATGACTAAAGAGAGTGGTATGACCATCACTCATGTGTTTCAAGCGCAGACAGATTGTGGCCATTTCTCAACCTTTAGCCTCCTGTTGTATAGTGTGGAGTGATATGCGGGGGTATATGGGGAGAATTGAGCACCTTTCCTGCATCAAACTCACTCCCAGGGAATGCTGCATGGCAGGAAGATTGATCGGAGAGCCACAACAAGCAATTAATCAAAAGAGGGAAAAGGATGATAAACGACAAATCCACTGAGCAAAACATTGCAGTGATTGATTATTAAACATGCTGCAAGCATAAAAGCCATTGGGAGCAAATGTGTCTGTGGGGTAGGGCTAGTTTGTAGACACAAACCCTTGTCAGGCAGTCTGACAGTCACCCAGTCTGAATCAATGGGTCTGATGGACACAGACTAACTCGGGTGTACATGTATCCTAGCAAGTTGGACAAGAGCACCAAGTTATGCTGTAGACTTGCTACCAGACACGAATCTTTAGACGGTGTTATGTTAGCGTCTGTGTTAGCAGACTAGGATATGGCCGCCAGAGTGAGATTGATTGTATGTAAATGGCTCATTTAAAGACAGCGTTTATTGATTTGGGGAGTCTGAATAATAGAAACAACATCTCCATCTCCAGAATCCAGACCGGAAATTGGAAAGTCCTCCTTGACATTCAAAAGATGGGATGAAGAAATGTTGATATCATGTGTTGAGTTTTGAACCTATTCATTTGTATGACTGAAGTGCCACTAGTGATGGTTATTGTGTCAGTGCACAGACACACACCAGAGTTGTACCAATCTCATTTTCCCCATTTCATGATCACACAGTCACACAGGTTGGAATTAACATAGGGAGAATAAGCAAACTACCTGTGTTAAGAGTTGATATGAATAAAAGAAAAAAAATTAAAGAATGCGAGGCGCATCAACGGTCTATAGTTGGTCGAGTACCCGGATACGCTATTAGTATTGGACCATTTATGAGCACATTTCAGTTAGTGTGCTGCACCGACCATAGGGTATTTAAACCCCTACTTACTACAATTTTGTATCACACCTGACGAAGTGTTGCAGCGGCGCACGAAACGTCGTGATCTTTTCGATTCCGTTTACCTTACATTGCGAGACAAACGATTATCAGTAGCCATTTATCCGCAATGAGTAACATATTTAGCACAAAAGAAAACAAATTCAACCAAGCACATTAGATTGGTGAAAGCTTCAGGATAAATAGTCACTCCAAAATGAGGTGACAATTATGACTGATGTACCTCAAAATGCAGACAGAAGATGTCCCCTTGACAGGTTACAGTCAGGTCAGTTCCATCTTAAAGCACCTTACTGTAACTAGAGCACTCTACTTACAAGAATACAATATATGTTTATTATCACCTGGTCAGTCAATATGGCAATATACATGTAGTACAAAATCTGCATTTGTAAAGCACCACTAGTTTTTGTGTTCACATGTCAAAGCCTAGAGTCTAGGCTAATAGTAGACTGAAGCATTAATTTGGTAGCGCGGACTAAAAATACCCAACAGCGTGGAATCTATACACCAGGTTTAGCAGGAAGCTGAGATAAGTGCAAGTAGGTGATGGCACCTTTAAATCTTTCAGCACCACTGCTGTCTTTTAGCTCAAGTAATATACACAAGTGCCATAGAGCGACACCTGCAGTGGGTGCTCTGACATCCAGAGGGGTAATCCATTGGTGTTAGGGAGCTAAGGATGGGGGTAACTGGGAGCTGTTGAACTTTTATTAGCCTGGAAGCAGGATATATTTAAAGACTTCCTGAAATATTGGCTGGCTAAGATTGCCTCCTTGATAGTGCACACTTTGCATGGTCATACAAGCTTGGGTACTGAATGGAGCTCTCTATTCATGAAAACTTTTTTTTTAGTCACTAAAAATACATGTAGATGGATATACAGTTTAGTAACTTAACTAGGCTTAGTGTGGTTTCATGAATATGTCCCCAGAACCTTCCTTTTGTAAAACCTGTTTGTATGCTTTTAGTGTGTAATTCTGCCTTCTAACCCTATAATATACATTTGCTCTGTATGCATTTATCACCTTTTTTTTCTTTGTGTGTTCAGATAAAATAGATTTTTGCATTTCAAACATTTCGTTTAACTCTTTATGTACCACACATATGCCTTTCTTGCACAATTCACACACACAATTCCCATACACCTACATTTGGTCTGGTACAAAAAGGATTTATTACCCAAACTCAACATACCAGCGTTTTGTTTAGCGTAGACAGAGCTAAGCACATACCATACCAGTAAGAGGCTTGTAAGGTGTTGGTGATGGCATTTTTATTTCACATTTAGAGACTAATTTGTGTTGCAGGAATACCAAGCTAATGTTCATGTACTGGTAAGTGAAGCTTTACTTTAAACCCATTAGGCCAATTAAGCTGCCCGCACATCATGGCACATGCTTAAATGCATTAAGGCTGGCTTGTGAAATGACACGTCTGTATTCATAGGGGTCTTTCAAGTAAATTAGCAAGAGTGTTATACTTCCATTTAACAACAAATAAAGGTCACCTTTTGTCATTAGTGATGCAGGTAGCTTTTACACATGTACCAATAGAACTGGCTGCAACGATTATTTAGCTGTTTCCTCTCCTGTAGATTAATCAAGTGAGGAGAGAACAGGTTTTAATTGTCATCCTTCGGAGAAAGAAGAAAATGTAGTTGTAACAAATAGGACAAATGAAACACATGATTGTATGGTGGTCGGAAATCTTTGACTTTGAGAAGGTTGTCCACGATTTCCAAGAAGTCTTAGCTGTCAGTGATAATAGTACACATTTAAAATTGGGTGCAGATATAGATGTTGAGATACATTAAAGATGTCCCCTTTTACACAAGTCATGAAACTCAAAATGGATCAGAGGTATGCCCTATCAATGACCTGTCTGAAATCCCACAGTCATAGCTTTTCAGGAAAACCAAAAAACCTATCCTTGTATACATTTGATACACCTGTTTAGTGGAAATCATTGTGTATGCTGATATACCGTTCTAGAGTTCCTTAAATGTTTGAGCACAAAAGCTACCTTGGCTATCCATCACTGTTGACCATGTCCCTATACAATGGAGGTACCTCTCAGGGTAGCACTGGCTAGTTACAGTGACACACACCTTAAATTGTGGCAACACCTAGCACTGATATCCTCTCAGAGCTTGACACAGGCTCCCAGGAGGCTTGTGAGAGGAAAGGCCCTTTACTGACCTAGCGTCTGCTGTCAGGAGGCCGGGTTGTGCCTCAGTCCTAGGAGGAAGCTGTGAGTCAGGGCTGGGATACCACTGGGGCTGTGCACTGGTGGTGACCCCAGATGTGTGTTTATGGCCAGGTATATGGTGAAGTGAGGAAGCTGGGGCCATGATAGGGGTCAAATGATATGCAATTTAAGGGGCCTGTTCATACTGTTTACCTTTTTAGGTTTAAAATATCAGTAAGGGGTGGATGGGATACCACTGGGGCTGTGCACTGGTGGTGACCCCAGATGTGTGTTTATGGCCAGATATATGGTGAAGTGAGGAAGCTGGGGCCATGACAAGGGTCAGATGATGTGCAATTTAAGGGGCCTGTTCATACTGTTTACCTTTTTAGGTTTAAGATATCAGTAAGGGGTGGATGGGATACCACTGGGGCTGTGCACTGGTGGTGACCCCAGATGTCTGTTTATGACCAGGTATATGGTGAAGTGAGGAAGCTGGGGCCATCGCAGGGGTCAGATGGTGTGCAAATTATAGAGTCTATTCATACTGTTAAGGTCAGCATTGGATTAGTTTAGGAAGGGAAAGGGTGGCTGGGGTTCCAATGGTGCCATTTGGTGGTATGCTTTTGTTAGTATGAACATGTATGTCAGACATGCCCCTTGTTAGGCTCAGCATTTTGTGCTGTATTTCATGCACTTTAATAGGTTGTAGACTCACTTATTTCAAGTGCTTTACACAGACAGACCCAGGACCAGCATGTAGCATGCATTCCTGAGTACATACATGACTTTGTTATGTAGAGAGAAACCAGTGGGTATGATGGAGGGTTAGCATACAAGGTGAAGGGTCTACCCATACATGTACAGCTGTGTGATAGTCTGGCCTCAAGACTTATTCAATAAACAGGTCCGGCTGCAAATAGACCTTACTATTCTCACTTTCTGTCTTCACTTTGCCCAAACAATTGAAATGGATAGAGAAAAAGAGAGGATGAAAAAGTGGATAAATTGTGTTTACTAGATTTTATATTCTCATATTGGACCAGAAATGTTCAAAAGCCTGAATGCAAGGCTATGGAGGAGAGTGTGTGTTTGCTGGATTGGTTGACTGGTTGTCATGTCAGTAGTTTTGTATGTAGACAGGGGCGTGTTTCACCAAGCTGTTCGTAAGTTACGAACAACTTTACGAACGACTGGTGATCCCTTCTTGTGCTAAATGCGACCACACTTTGTTCATTGAGAATCTGATTTAGCACAAGAAGGGATCACCAGTCGTTCGTAAAGTCGTTCGTAACTTACGAACAGCTTGGTGAAACACCCCCCAGGTCTATCAATGTAGGTCTATACTGTGAGAGGGCATATTATTTAGACCTTACTGGCCGTGAAGCCACCATGAAGCTTCTAGGCTGTGGTTGATGGGTCATTCAAAATACTAGTCAAACTACAATTTTTGTATTATTCAAATTTGATGTCTTTGTTTAGTCTTTGTTTCAAATTCTATATCTTTATTTAGTTTTATATTTTATGTGGACTAATGTTCAATATGAGTGGATTGAGCACATTTATTCTTTTTGCCTGCAAAAGATATACTCTACATACTACTACATACTCTACTCTACCATAGCACAACTTCATGTAATAGAGTGTATCTATGAGCATCATTGAAGCTGCCTATAACCCAATGGGGAATCAAAACATCTGAGCTTGTCAGACTCAAACAGACATATAGTGTATGGGACAGTCAGAGAGATTATCGTGAGCATGATTTATTATCGCGAGCATGATTTATTATCGCTTGTACAGTACATCCATGTCGCTGTGGGACATAGAAGAGAGATATCCATCTGAGGAAACGAAAGTGCTTGTTCTATAATTGTTGACAAAATCTGCACGTACATGAATCAGTCAGTGTTTTGACTCTGGTCCAAACCAGGCGTAGTAGAAGTGTTCAGAGCTGAGAGGGATTTCCCCTAATGTGGTCACGGTCCCACGGAGAGATAAACTAGGGAGTCGCTGTGTTCACATGTACTGTTTAGTGTGGGAATACGCTGTCATGAGTGTGAACATGACCGAAACGGCTGCCTGGAAGTCTTGTGGTCGTGTGGTTACAGCACTTGACTCATAAAGGGTGAGGTTGCGGGTTCAGTAAGACAGCCCATGAGAATAAATGCGTTTTACGAGACGGTTTTCCGCTCTTTCCACCCAGAAGGCATGAAGGGGGAACCTGGGAGGAGGTGAAGCTACTGTTAATGTGCTCGTAATCTCAGAGCCTTACTTTGACAGACAGCCAGCAAGCAAGGAATCTTTCGAGTTTTCTTGACTTTCTTCCTGTTGAGATGTAGTGAGCTTGGTTGTATTGGAGTCCTGACTCTACAGAGATTGAAGCAGTCTCTGTGACTCTGAGTAATACAAGTGAGAGAATCACTATTCAGCTTACTCAGTATTTCTTCTACTTTGTAGCTATATATTTTGTTCAATTCATGTCTTTTCTTCTCTCTCTCTCTCTCTCTCTCTCTCTCTCTCTCTCTCTCTCTCTCTCTCTCTCTCTCTCTGTAAATGGTCTATTGATTGAATTGTGAAGGATAATACATTAATACATCACAGGATACTACAACTCATCACAAACATAATGGCCTGTATTCAGGATAAAAGGTGTAATGCGAACAGTGTACTAAACCTGGACTAAATTTATAGGAGGCCAAATTAAACAACATAAGACATTATCATTGAATCAATATGATTGATTTTGTCCTCGAAATCACTTCGGTGTATTGAGTTTGTCCACATGATAATTGCAGCAAATAATTGAAATCACCCACTGTTGTAATTCTGGGATGAAAATCAATGATTCTGGGATTGCATCAAATGATTTATTTTACTCTCCATCAAGTAAAATTATATTTAGTGTGCTGTCCAAATCAAACCACCATTTTGAATACAGTTCAAAACATGCACCATCTTCACCTGGCTGCACACCATAACCAGTACAGAGTCAAGATTATATTCATCCATTCATTCATTAAGTTTTCTTCAAAAATAATATTTGTAACATACATCTGGAGACCAAGCAATATTAAACAAAATTAACATATTTTAGTGAAAGGGCTTTCTGGGGTAATTTCAATTTTACAAAGAAATTTTAGGCATACACCCAGTAGTAAGGATCCTGTAAATGTCAGACAGAATCCTGTAAGTCAAACAAAAATCTTGGAACCAGATGGGATTTGAACCTGCAGTCTACTGCTTACCTGGCAGCGACTTAACCACGCAAGCTATTTTTAGTTCACGGGTCAAGAACACGACAACATGAAAACAAATACCGAAAGAGTCATTTCATCTGACTCATTAATATTCATGAGTATTCCGCCGTAGGGACAATTTGGCTAGATTTTAGTGAAAGGTCTGACTTGTTTTTCGTTCATTTACAGGATGGAGCGCACTATCCTTACTACTGGGTGTATTCCTAAAATTTCTTTGTAAAATTAACATAATTGCTGACTGTCCACCAGGTACCCATTATTGTGGGTGAAGCTTTAATTAAACAAGGGTTGAACCTGCAACATGTTCAGTAGGTTGTCACAGTTCACCACCACTTTGCCACAACACCTCAACACACAGTTTCTGCCTAGGAGACTTCATGTACATGTAGCAAACATAGAAGTATGTATATGTACATCAAGGCAATAGCATAAATTAGATGCCGTACAGATACGGTAGCAACTCTGGGAAAAAACGTTGCACTTGTATAATGTGATGTAAAATGTCCTTAGGTTAGACAGACAAGACGGATGATTAGGAAATGGCTCATGATCATTTCTGATGAGAATCATTCGTCATTCTCCATAGCATTTTTGTAGTATGGAAATGTCAGAAGCCTTTCGCTGAGCAATGACTATTGCCCTTATTGTCATCTTCTCAGACACAGATATTGCGCTGTAATTTTACTGATTGTAGGACAAGGAAATGACATTCTGTGGCTGTACAGTGAAAAAGTGTGATTATTATTACTAATATGGCCCTCTTGAGTGCAGTTTGAAACTAACGTACATCTCGATTACTTCTCTTCTCCTTTGATATCGACTGAGCAGCAAGAGCTGCTATTCTTCTCTCCACTTCTACAGAAAAGCTGATTGATTCTGTTCTGCTACAGAGCAAACCAGACTGTGATTAGGAGTGTCTTTCCCCGTGGGATTGTCTGTACAATGTGGTATGATTGTGCCTTAGCAGAGGAGTGTGGTGATATATCAGATGTGTCCGTCTGTCTCTCTGTATGTCTGTCTGTTTGCTATGTAGTATGTATGTAATCGAAAAAGAATATAGGAAGTTGCATTTTTATTTGTCTGTATATATTTATGTAGTATAAGTGTATCCAGCGAGAACTGTTTTGTAGAGGATCGGTGCTGCATAGTTTATGCGGCAGAGCGGATAGGCGTACCTATATATATATATATATATATTTTGTGAAAGAAATAGATGAAGAGAACAATGGTAGGCGTAGCTTAAATCAAGGCTCCCCAGAGCTATCTACCCTTTGGAAAAATTGGTGATGCCGAAAAAATGTCTCTGCCGGGAATCGAACCCGGGCCCCCAGCTTTGAACGCCGGTGCCTTAACCACTAGACCACAGAGACGGGCCAGTGGCTAAGGCGACCCCGATCCGATTGACCGTCAGATTGACAAATTCTCGACACTATTTGTCAATCTGAAGGTCAATCGGATCGGGGACGCCTTAGCCACTGGCCCGTCTCTGTGGTCTAGTGGTTAAGGCACCGGCGTTCAAAGCTGGGGGCCCGGGTTCGATTCCCGGCAGAGACATTTTTTCGGCATCACCAATTTTTCCAAAGGGTAGATAGCTCTGGGGAGCCTTGATTTAAGCTACGCCTACCATTGTTCTCTTCATCTATTTCTTTCACAAAATATTTAAATAAAAAGAGTTGCCAAAGCTGTTGTATATGTATAATTTCTTACATATGAAAGTATATATGTATGTAGGTATGAGTGTATGTATGTATGTATGTATGTATGTATGTTTGTATGTATGTGTATT
Organism: Arbacia lixula; assembly: GCA_963669155.1. Lineage (NCBI taxonomy): Eukaryota > Metazoa > Echinodermata > Echinoidea > Arbacioida > Arbaciidae > Arbacia > Arbacia lixula. The sequence continues at coordinate 15,679,473 of OZ022581.1, read as the reverse complement.
CATATGTGTGCATATATGTACATGAATGAATGTGTGATTTGAGTTGGAAGACAACTTAGAAGCAGAACCTCCTGCAGAAACCACCTCCAAGATGTTTTTTATTTTCCCCAACTTGAATCATACAATTTTTTCATCATTGAGATATCAGATTATGTCTAGTAGTCCTTAGTAGAATAAATGGACATTGAGGTTGTGGTTTGTATTGTGTGGTTCTGAGGGAAGGAAGGGTTGGCATAGCCACAGTCAATTGAAGTGTAGTATGAAAAGCTCTCCTTCCAGTTCATGGAGACATCAGGGCCATGTTGCATATATTTCAATCATCGTAACTCTAAATCAATGGTAAATACCATAGCAACAGCCAATGAGCTCTCATTACTGCACCTGTTGCCATGGTAGTTACCATTCAATTCAATTCAAAAAAACTTGTATTTGGAAAAATCTTCAGTTAAAATATATACAACATTCAGTGTCAGGATGTTCTTTGTAAGCAGAGGCTTGTTTTAAATAAAAACATCCTTTACAAAAGTGTTACACTGTACCATTCATAATAAATTGTAACAATTTATGGTAATTGTAACAATTTATGGTAAGTTACAGTAATTTACTTACAGTAATTTCAAATCTATATGCAACATGAGCCAGATTCTGTGTAGGACTCCTTAAATAAGACTGAATACATCAAAACCAATTCTTACAATCAGAATGAAAATCATAATCAGATATATTTATATTGTAATGGGTGTAGCTTTTATGCTCAGCTGTTGACATAGTGTAACTGTGCTAGCATCTTGGCACAGTTGAAGAGGAAACCTGCAATTTACTTGTATTATTAAGTTATCATGATTTACAGTATTAATGAACTGTTCTAGGGAGTAACAGGCTTTATGATATATCTTGAGTGAGTGAAGCAATGAGTTCTGTTGAATCATCAAGGACGGACCTTGACATTTCATTCAGCTTATTAAACTGCAGTGATTGCTTTGCTTTGAAGGTTTTTCCTTTGAAACCTTCAGAAGAAGGGTATTTTAAAATGACAAGCAGAAACATACTGAGGGACGTAGAAATGAAAGCATAGATTGAAGCGCAACGTGTGCTTCGTGGGAAATTTTACGCAAAAAAAAAACGGTCAATGAAAAGGATTAGTCCTCTGGTAATCCTCTTTAATCATCTTATGATTACCCATTCAAGGAGTGATCTAGTATTTGCTAGTATTCGAAGTAAATCCATATTAGCAGTCAATACTTATGTTTACTAGATCTTCGGGTTAGTTTGCATTAGTTTTTGTTACTGAAACTTGTTTATACATGTACCGTATAAAAATTAGTGCCATTCTCATTGGGCTTAAAAAATTGCGAAGTTAGGGTGAAAGTTGCCAAGCAACCGTACCAAAAGCCGAATGGTCCTTTTGTCCCTGTCCCCTAACTTTGCGATTTTTTAAGCCCAATAAAAATGGCACTAATGTCACATTCGGATGTGAACTTGATGCTTCCAACTGGAATGATTTTAAGATATTAAGGGAGTAGTAGTGGTAAAGACTACAGGACTCCTAATTATTGGAGTGAAATTCATTGTTGTTTGATTTCAGGATATCAAGAAATAAAAACCCCCATTGAAATCAAACATAATGGTGATGGCAGTAAGGTTCATATTACCATTACTCGCTATGAACTTGGTCTTTTGTTACGCAGACAAAATGTCAAAGGAACCGTTTGAAATATTGTCCGTGTAACAAACGACCATGTCCATAGTGACTACCCCTTACCTTTTGAAAGCTTCTCAGTGATACAAGAAATATGAATATCAACAATTTTCTTCCCAACTGCCTTGTTGTGCATGAGTAGTGGAGCCACCATCTTAATAACAAGAAGGTTTACTTGTGTAAGGATTCATTCATGTAGTCAATCAGTCATAATACTCTCATTATGCTAGCCTGACTACCAGACTGTTAGATATTTCTAATTCAAGCAAAAAATAGAGTCTAGTACTCATTAAACTAGTCACTACTATAAAAGTGTTTTTTTTCCGTGCACAGATATTTTCGCGCTCGGCGGGGGTCCCGACATTTTTGTGCGATGTTAAATTCGCGGTCGGCAAATCTAAAGTAACTAGAACTAGGCTTTGCTAAGTAATCCATCTTTTCGCAGTTGTGATAATGTCCGATAAACTTTCAATACTAGTACTTAATTACAGTATAGTAACATGTGACGCACAGATCAGAGAGCGTGCATGAATGAACTCTTTTGTTTTAACACACATTCTGATCATGTGCGAATTACAGTTTGACCTACATTCTGGACATTCTTCCACGCATTGCATGCGCCGTATCGTTGTGTGTGTTATTTATAGCACCGCATACCCAACTCTGCTCGTGGAATTCAACACATTTTCTAGCATAGGTAAATTCGCGGAAATGCTCAAAATCTTTTCGTGTGATGATAAATTCGCGGTCGCATCCCAATTCGCGAAATTCGCGAAAAAAAAACCCCACGAAAGAAACCACTTATACAGTATATCATCCTTCTCTGTGGGTGAGCTGGAGAAGAAATTGAGAATGATTAGTCTACTGCAGCCAAACCCTTGTATTTATTGGTTTGGTTTAGAAATGCTTATCAGCCTGGACTCCAGGCTATGCTCTCAGTGGAGCAGCTTTCCCTGGAGTAAAGTACAGCTACCTCTCCTGGTCTGGCTAGCTGCATGGGTCTTAATAAACAGGGTCTCTTCACCACCATGCCAGCGTCTCAGACCCCCAGTGAAGACCTGACCTCAGACCAGAGTTCAGCCTCTCTCAGCCAGACTGGGTCCTCAGTGCTTCACATACTTCCATGTCTGGGGCTGTGATGGATGTGTTTACACTAGAAAGTTAATCTGGATGACATAGGTGGTCTGTGATCAAACTGGAATGTATTGCCCCTTTTAGAGACTTTGATATTGCCACTACGGTGACTGTGGCTGTGACATGGTGTATGCATGTTGTGCTTTTAAACAGGTCATCAGTAAACTGCTATTGGTAAAGTGAATAGGCAGACCTGCCATCACTTATACATAAATTCTACACAATTTATGGGTTCCTTTATAATTTAACATGGTATTTCAGTAAGGTCAGTCCTTATTTGTCATATTTTCTACTACAGTTTTGCCGTTTATGCTCTACATCTTGACATCATAGCCTGTGTAGGATTAGGATAAAATATGTTGATGATGCAATGTTGTTCTGCACTGGACAATTGGTGCCACTCAACCTATTGTTAGAAACAGGCTGAGGGAAATGTCAAATAGGAAGAAATCTTGTTGTTTATACAAGTCAGAGGAACAGAATGTTGGAAGTTTGGCAAATATTGTACAAGGGATAAAATCTGATACGAAGGCTTCAAGTTACTAGCTGCAGATGCATCATTTGTTTATTACGGTCACCTTTAGTTTTTCTTTGTATTGTTTCCTTGTAACTGAACAATGTTGCAAAGTAACATGGATTTATTTGCATTATGAACAGTCAAAAATCAAGTAACAATATTACTTATCACGGTCACCTGATTGTTATGTCATAGAATTGTTATTCCTAGGTTTTGTAATTGCAATTTCTCTAAGGCTTGTAGGTATGGGTCACCTGATTGTTATGTCATAGAATTGTTATTCCCAGGTTTTGTATTTGCAATTTCTCTAAGGCTTGTAGGTATGGGAGTAGCCTGTCTTCCAAGCTGTGTAGCATTTCTTATCCCAAATATTCACTTAAGGGGTCTGGCTGCAGGAGACTAACCATTCTCTATTTCTTCTCTGGGCAGCCCAAACATGTAGGAGGGACCGAGAAAAGAGGTTAGTTGTAGAGTGATTAGGCTTAGGATAACTAGACTGTATTTTTCAGTATGCCTTAGGGCGGTTTATCAACTCTTTTTTTGGTAGAATTAAGGTTTCCAAACGCGTTTTTTTAAACGTGTTTAAAAAACGAGTTGATAAAAGCAAAGGTGTTTTGATTATGGGGTTTGGAAAGCTATTTTGAAACACGCAAATTTGTACATCCTAAACGCGTTTAAAGAAGCGAGATAAATGCAAAGCTGTTTTGATACGCGTTTAAACCACGTGTTTTCCGTGACAAGGCCGGTTTTCGACTTGGGCGATCGAGTTGATAAATGCACCGTTTTTTTAAACGTGTTTGGAAACGTGTTTGTAAAGGCCTTTGGAGTTGATAAACGCACTGTTTTTTTAAACGCGTTTGGAAACGCGTTCGTAAAAGCCTTTGGAAGTGCATTCATAAAGGCCTTTGGAAACGTGTTTAAATTTCTGAAAAGTTGATAAGCATGGCCTTAGAAATGTCCCACAGCCTGAAAGCTAGGCTAGTATGGGAGCTTTCACTAAAGAGAGGAAAACTAGCAAGTTGAATGTGTTTGTCGCAGGCTATGTTCAGCTTGTTTGGAGTTGTGCAGCTTCCCTTTAAAGGAAACTATGCTTGCAGGTGGGTGTCACAGATCTACTAAGTTATTACTTAATGGCTTCTTTATGGTTTCAAGAATCAGTGCGTGTGAGTCGTTGCAAGACAAACGTTCTGAGAAGAGAAGAATTGTGAGTTTTTGGTGACCATTTTATTTTTCTTCCAATTGGCCTTCATCAGAGTCAGAATTTTGGCAGATGGCATGAGACGACCATGTGATTACAATAAGATCGTGCTCACTCATTCCGTAGATAGAAGCAGAGGACCAATCAGATGGCTTTTCTTCCTGTCAATATTGTTATAGGATCACCACCAGAATCATCCACATTGCCATACAATTGCATGCCAATGTGTGTGTGATTTTTTTTTTTCTTTTGTCTTATTCCTTGAGATAATCATAGAACCAAGGAAAACTAAAGTGTATGTATGAAAAGAATATCTTTTCGTTTGTTTATCGTAAATTATGTGAAGAGAAATTATGTAACATCATTTTTGTATTTGTGGCTGTATGAATTATTTGAAATGGAAATGAAACTATTGAAAAAAATGTATGTGTGTGTGTGTGTGTTGAGTAGTGTGATTATCATTGCCAACCTGCCGCTGCCATTGATCCTCTTTGTCTAATGAATGTAATGAACCTGTCCTTATTACTGCCATCTGTCCCTTCACATCCCGGCCTCTCCCATTCAAGGCTACATGAACCTACTGCATTAATTAAATCTACACAAGCCTCAAACGTGACAAAAGCCGTGTTAAAAGCTTCTCTCTTCCGGTCCTCACTCCTAACCCTTTCACAACCAAGGTCTGTTGAGAGTAAAATGATCTTTCTTTTGGATGTCAAATTGGCAAAATTTTACACAGGAATCAGAATGTTGTATGAAAATATACATTCAATTGATTATTTGAATAATGTCAAACAATTTAGAGCAGCAGTTTCAATTTTAACAGCAATACTAAGAAACATTTACACTGCTTTTAATGTGTAGCTAATTTAAAATTTAGTGATCATATCACATTTATCTCGAATCAGTACAAATGTAAAACATATCTAAAAACACTAACACAGGTTAATCCCTTGCAGACACGTATTTCCTTCCATTTTATCTATATTTTAGAAATGATATAATACTGGATATCAACCAATACAGCCCCAAATCACATTTATGTCGTGGTTGAGTCAAACCCCCTCCCCCCCCCCCCCTCCTGGAAATAAAAAGATAAAGGGAGGGAACGGGTTGGTCCATTTGTCGGTTTGTGAGAGTCACTCATGTAGGCAAGAGTGATGTCACCTTGTGACCTATATCGGTGATGGCCATATATATATATTGGCCTATTTAGTCGAGGTCAGATGCACACAGGGTAGAGTGTGCTGATCAATAGCAAGGCATTGTATTGATACTCCACCAGCTTGCAAGTGCTTTAAAGATAGTCCGTCCCTTTTACAGTCATCTGTAAACTTCATGAAAGTTTGCACATATTTAGCACGTATCTTTGGGATACCAACTGTGAAATTTTAAGGTCAGAGGTATTATAACTCCCGTAGAATAAATACAAATCTAACTAGTTTCCACTGAGATTTGACTATTTTCGTGGTACGAAAAAAGAAAGCTCGATCAATTATCGAAGATTATTTCCTCAAAATCGAACTACATGCTTTGTCGATTCCAGGGAAAGGTTATATAGCCACTCTCACTGAAATGATGACAAAGTCAGGGAACTTTCAGAATTAGGTCTGCAAAAGGGACTGGCTACCTTTAAAGGAAACCTTGACCCCAGAGAGAGGTTGATTAACATGAACATCATCACATACATGTTATGAAGAGACAACGTTGAAAAACAAAGAGATGGTTGTTAACTCTCTGTGACAGATTAATGCCGCTCTAAGGGATATGTCGGTATTACTAGTGAAAAAATGCACGCATAATATGTAAAGAGTGATAAATGGCTATTTTCAGTGTCTTTTATTTGTAGACCCAAATAAACAATTTTACATTAAAATAGATTGTTGATGGATCATTGATTTTGTTTCGACTTCCTTGAATGCATTTGACACGGGATTGAACCTGAACAGAAAGTAACAATTTGTTTATTCCTCTGTTAACCCACAGCCTACCCCAATGAATAGAGCCCAGTGCTATGCCACTAATCCACCCTGTGCCAAGTTTATTTTGAGGCCTATTCAGTTGCGCTTTATATTCTGCGTTGGCATTTTTCGAACCACTATATTTTGAAACCTATACACTTTTACAAAAGAACTTGTACATAAAAGTTGTGGGAAATGATATCAGCTTTATCATGATACCAAGAATGTACAGCAAATTGACCATGTTAACTTGCACAGGATCAGGCACAAGATTAGGGTCGATGAAGCAACTCTTGTTTCTTGCCAGGGGGAGGCATAATGTTGATATGATATCAAATATAAAACTCTAAATTGCTGGAGAAAAGCCAATCTGACAGGTGTAGTCAAAGACGAATGACCGACAGCCGATTATCTGGTGCAAGCAAAGCAATGAACAATAGCGCGTGCAAATCATTAAGTAACAGTGCAATAGGCATGAACAATGACTGCTATTATGAATGCGTGCAAGCACGTACATGGCAGCATAGCAGTGTATTGCTAGCATGTACAAAGCAGCCGATCGAAAGCGCGCTAGCGTGTATAAAGCACCATAACAATAGCGTGCATGCGGCTCTATGGCACTGTGAGAGTTAAAGGTGATATTCATAGAAAATCCAAAAATATGAAGTTATTCAACTACAGAAAGCTTATAAGCCATACAATGAGCTTGGATGACATTAAAACAATATATCACTTTCCAAAAAGCGAAATTAGGGTGAAAACAATCCCGGTATTCTCGGGGACAAATTTGACCTACTGTCATCCGAAACGGCCTTTAGGTCTGACGTAAGAAACGGGAGGCGTTATTGTGCATCACACATGCCAATCTGCAGCTTCTTTTCCGCCAGAGGCATCAGGCATTGTTAATGAAACTGTGATGGCAGTTGCTAGTGGATTAACAGGTGTGATACACAATGGTCATTGTGAAACATATCCCGGCTGTGACGTACACACAACGCCACTTTCCCTTAGGCGATTTCGTAGGTCAGGAAGAGAGTCAATTTAGTGAAATTTGACTTTCATTAAACACATAACTGAACACTTTCATGGCATGTTAGCTGCATAAATTGCTTTAATAACTCATTCAATTGTAAAATAAACTATATTTATTTGATTTTATTTCCTATGAATATCACCTTTAACTGATGAATACTGTCTGTCCACGAGGACTGCGCCCATAATTTCTTGCACGTAATGATTAATGAAAGTAATTTTTTCTCCTATTAATATTTGTTGTAGTATTTTGTGTTCCTAATAATTGTAAGAAAAAATGTCCCCTTTTCCACATTAAAATTTCGATGTTTAAATGTTTTTCTAATTTTTAAAATCTTGGCTGTGTCTTCCTGCAGGACTAAGGTTCAAGCCCAGAGGAAGTTTGCCTACCCCCAGGCCTATAGTCCCGGCTGCACCCCATCCAAGATAAAGAATGGAGAATCCATGAGCTCCTCCAAGGCCTGTAGCATCTTCAACCACTGCCCCACCACAGAAGACTTCTTAACATTCCTGTGTCTCAGAGGTAAGGCCCTTAGAAGCATCATAATCACTTTTACCTCTCTCATTATCATTGGCATTGAGGTGTATAAGAAGCCAATGGGGTTCGCAAGGTCTGGCAATATGAGGGTTAATCCAGATTAGATGCTCGATGTTCTTTGAGATTGATCTTTGAGATAGAGGAGGCAGGGGAAAAGAGGAGAGAGAAGAGAGGTAGAAAGAAAGAGAGAGAGTGAGAGAGAGGGAGAGAGAGAGAGAGAGAGAGAGAGAGAGAGAGAGAGAGGAAGAGAGAGAGAGAGAGAGGAAGAGAGAGAGGAATAGATAGAGAGAGAGAGAGAGAGAGAGAGAGAGAGAGAGGAAGAGAGAGAGAGAGAGAGGAAGAGAGAGAGGAATAGATAGAGAGAGAGAGAGAGAGAGAGAGAGGAAGAGAGAGAGAGAGATAAAGAGAAAAGAGAGAGAGAGAGAGAGAAAGAGAGAGGGGCAGAGGAGGAAAAGAAAGCAGAGGAAAAGAAAGAGGAGGAAATGAAAGAGAATTTGAAAGAAAAAAGACCAAGGGGAACAGGAGAAAGGACAAGTAAGATAAATGTGAGGATGAAATAAGAGAGAATGAACAGGAAGATTATATCAAGGAAAAGCAATGTCAAGAGAAAGAGAAAGAATATGAAAGAAGAAACCAATATGATAGTCCCCACCTTTGCAATAGAGACAACCTTGTGAGATATCCATCTGAGAGGTACATTATAGGTCTGGAGTAATATCTTTATGGCCCACAAGTGCCAATATTGATCTGTATCCTGTCACGTAGTCAAAGGATCGTGCGTGCAGATTGTCTAGCATACAACTATCCATGTTTGTCCGTACACCAATAGCTGTAGTATACATGTGCAAAACCAACATAGATAAAAAGCATTTTGATCACGGTTGGCTGAACAAATGTAAATACTCAAGGAATTGGATTATTCTTCAAAATGTTTCTGCTTTTGTATTTGCATATAAAACAGCACCACACCCTTTCCTATCATATAAGGAGAGAAACAGGTGAGAGGTAGAAGATGGAGATGCTTAGGAATTTGAGTTAGTCTAGAGCATTGGGTTAGATATCTGCGAGTTATAGCAAAACTGGGTCACATGTATTTACCTGTAAGATACCTCGCACGTCCCATCCCATCATAAAGATATGTAAAGCACCCTATTCCTCCATCCTCAGTTAGCCAAGTAGCATCTACCAAGTCATGCCACAGGATGACCCATACTACCACATGCAGACATGTATCCTCTTACACTATTACATTGGGTCAACATTCACCCAACATTATTCCCTCAAAATGATTGCACCTGATCACATCAAAATTGACCTTTGCACCAGGGAGGTCAATGCAACTCAATTGGCCCAATTGTAAACTCTGGGGTTAGATCATATCCCAACATTGAATGCTCACCTGTGACATAATTCATGGTGTGGTATTATTTCATGGTGTAATATTCATAGGCAGTGACTTTATTTTTCAGTAAAATATGCATCCCTTGTTCTATGGATTATGAAATATGTATGGCCCATATATGTATGTGCACACAGGAAGAAATCAGAAAAAGGTTAAAATGGGGATGATGTATCGGTGGTTTGTAGGGAGTATGGCGATGGCTTTCCACCAGGGGCTCTGTCTTTGTTTACGGTCCTCCCAATTTGATAGATATTAGAGTGGGAGTGCGGCTCTGATAGTGTCAACTCTGATTTGGTAAGTAACATGCCAGGCCTGCTCTGTAAAGGCCACCGGGGTTTCTGTCCAGTGGGAATCGGCCCAGTGTCTGGAGGAGTTTCGGTAGAGGTTCTACACCATGTTGGCATTGTTTCAGGGCCAGACCTTGAGGCTGTTCACATGAGACACTGTTTCTTAAAACGGTGTTTTTTTTTCTTTTTCTTGTTTAAGTTCTTGCCTGAAGATTGTGTCAGACTGAAGAGTTGTCAGATTGAAGAGTATTAATCAGATTTCACTGGTTTCACATGGGCAATTTGGACATCTTTAAATTGTTGCCTGAAGATCGTGTCAGATTGAAAGGATAAAGATTTCAGTAGTTTTACATGGTATATATGGGGATATGTATGAAGATATACATGGAGATATATATGAAGATATATATATGGAGATGTATATGGAAATATATATTTGGAGATATATGGAGATATATATGAAGATGTATATGGAGATATATATGGAGATTTATATGGAGATATATATGAAGATATATATGGAGATATATATGGAGATTTATATGGAGATATATATGAAGATATATATGGAGATATATATGGAGATTTATATGGAGATATATATGGAGATATCACATGATGGTAGTTTTTGGTCTTTTCTTTCCTCCACCTTCAGAAGGAAAGGAAAATAAATTGATATAAAAATATATGCAGAAAGAAAGAAAGATCAAACGTATGATATCATTCACTGTACTTATAGTAGTCCTCACCCCTTCTACATGCAATTTGTCCTTGACAATACCTGAAACTATATGAAATAAGTGGAAGCAATCTTAGAACAAAAGTGATGTTGCCACTTAAATAGTGACACTTTGAACTTGTCAATATTTATCTGGAATGGGTTTGCTACTGTAACCCCATGGTGATGCTCCTGATTTCTACTAGTGGAAATGCACAAGTGACAACACATCAACAAGCCCTGGATACGCAGAAAGAAAGAAAGATCAAACGTATAATACCATTCGCTGTACTTATAGTAGTTCTCAGTCCTTCTACATGCAATTTGTCCTTAACAATACCTGAAACACTATGAAATAAGTGGAAGCAATGTTAGGATAAAAGTGATGTTGCCACTTAAATAGTGACACTTTGAACTTGTCAATATTATCTGGAATGGGTTTGCAACTGTAACCCCATGGTGATGCTCCTTATTTCTACAAGTGGAAATGCACAAGTGACAACACATCAACAAGCCCTGGATACATCCAACCAGTTGGCTGAAACCTTGTAAGAACAAGGCAGTCCATCTGTCTTTGTTTTCATTCCTCCTCCTCCTGGTGTTGAAGACACTTTGAGGGTTGAGAGTTGAGAGAGAGGGTAGTCTTTAGTCATCAAGGAGGCTCAGGGAACTCTGGATGAGAGAGGGGAGAAAGGTCTCCGAGATAGCTTGCCGTCACTCATCGCGCCGGTACATTCTTGGATGGCGGCCAAATGTAGCCGCAGTGAACTTCTGATTCGCAGCAATAGGCCCATTTACACTCATAACACCACTTTTGAAAGATAAAATAGTTTTTTTTCTTCATTCTACCTTGTACACCATCTGACGACCGATGGAACGCCAGTGCCAGGTTAGCTAAATTTGCACTGAAGTCATATGTCACATTCAAAACAAAGCATTGGAGGTTATTTGCAATGGTAGATTTAGTGTAAATGGTTTAACAGTTTTAGCCATTGCCATGTTTTTGAGAAGTTCTAGTTGTACGGAAAGAGGTTGTTAGCACAGTTTACTCAACATTGATTCTAAATTGAGTCAGGGTCGAGGCAAAATCACCAATGTTAACAAATTATGTGAGTCAAGAGTTTTAGAAAAACAGACTTTGGCACTTTACATGTTTGTATTAGTTGATTTTAAAATCTTGTTTTGGTGAAATGCCTGTAGCATTATTCTACATTGGAGGTTATTAATTAGAATACCTCACTTCAAGATGATTAAAATAAATGTAAAAGAAACATTGCTCTTTTTTTTCTTATTTCTTTGAGGCCAAAGGGAAGAACCAAATTGAGATTGAATCGAGAGTTATGTCAGCTGCCTTTGAAGATATCCAGGTCAAAGCATTGCGGCGGGTTAGTGAGTCACATGACTGAGTCACATGACTCTGCTGGCCAGGACTGTCCTTCTGCTGTGGCTGCCATGGCAACAGTCAAACACGTTTAGGCAGCAGAGGATGGCACTGATTTTCATCATGGTTTAGAGCAGTTAGTGTGAAGATGCTAATATATTCTGATTGGGTTTGAGACAGTTGAATAACCGTCTGCTGGGAAGTTTACTCTCGCTTTCGTCAAAACGTGAAAAAATTACTCGGATGTAGCATTTTTGCAGAATTCTTGATCGACTTCCGGTACATAAATTGTTTCCTGATACGCCATAGTAGATTGGAGAAGCATGATAATTCTTGTAAGAGCCCATGTTTTTTTATGTTGAGAGAGAGAGAGAGGGGAGAGTGAGATAGAGAAGGGAAAGAGACAGACAGACTGACTAATAAGATAGTGACAAGAGAGAATGAATGAAAATGAAACATTTATGCAAAAGACTTCATCGATGTCATGTATATTTGCCTCTGTCTGAAAACTTTACGTGACCCTATAAGCATTCGACTCCATAGAAGATGAGGACATGTTTGATGCTCTAGGAAATATAGGAATTGAAGAAGGTCACATTCACATCTTGGAAGACATATACACAGATGCTACTGCAAGAATCCACATCGATGATGATTTCAAAGGAAGTGAAGATAAATAGAGGTGTCAGACAGGGGGACACATCATCACCCCAAATTTTCACAGCAACATTGCATGATGTGTTTACAAAGTCCAACCTAGAACAAAAAGGAATCACCATAGATGGAGAAAAACTAACTGACCTACGATTTGCAGATGATGTGGCATTGATCACAACCTCTGTGCAAGATATGGAAGAACAGTTGCAAAGTCTCAATGTAGAAAGCAAAAAGGTTAGCGTGCAAAGGCATATGGGAAAGACAAAATTCATGACGTAACTTTGAAACAGCAGAGGAAATAAAGATAGACCATCACCAGTAAGAGAAAGTCAATAGTTACAAGTACTTGGGCCAAACCATAAAAATGGAGGATAATACAAGAGAAGAAATATTGACAAGGATTAAAGGAGGGTGGAGATGTTTTAATATGTACAGAGAACTTTTAACGGATGTGAAAATACCACTTGCAATGAGGAGAAGGATATTTGACCAGTGCATTTTAACAACATTGATGTATGGAGCAACACAAAGAGCTATGGAAAGAAGAATGCTTAATTTCACATTACTAGACAAAGTGAAGCACACTGACATACGGGAGAAAACGAAGGTCAAAGATATGATAGTAAAAATTAAACAGATGAAATGGAGATGGGCTGGACACTTATATAGAACACAAGACAACAGATGGACCAAGAAACTCACAGAGTGGCAACCAAGAACAGGCAAGCGAAAAAAGGGGTCGAAAAAAAAGAGAAGGTGGAGAGATGGAATATCATCATACACAAACACAGCAACATGGAACAGAATGACGGCAAATAGAAGCAAATGGAAACTGATTGGGGAGGGCTTCATCCAACAATGGATGAATAATGCCTGATGATGATGATGATAAGCAGATTTACCAGTAGACTTTCAACATGTTCTTCATTTTTACTCCCTGCAGGCACGCCAGCATTACCTCCAATCCTAGACCTTTTCAAAGTGCAAAGCAGGCCTGCCCTGAGCCTGAGCCTGCCCCTACCCCTGGCCACCCCAAAGCACCATACAGGGGGGCGCAAGAGGACCCCTCCCAACACCCTCAACGTGGGCGGGGATGACCTTAAGA